>CM072511.1:51203637-51583637 GCA_036898135.1 Oncomelania hupensis | reverse complement strand
GTGGTCAGTATCCCCGCCTGTCACGCGGGAGACCGGGGTTCAATTCCCCGCCCGGGAGATTTTTTGTTCTCGTTTTTGCTTTTTTTGTTTTGGGATTTTGTACAATACAGATTTTGTTTTGGGAATAAAAGACAATAAATATTGTACATAATATGATTTTTAAACCCAGATCTGTATCTTTTTAAAGCGCAAATCTTTAAACTGCAGCTTGTGTGACCGTTTGGTCGTAATTATCTCTGTTACCTGATAATATTTATTTTCATACTTTGATAAAATTTCGTTGTTCAGATCATAAATTACAAATAGAATTAGGAAGGCGGGAAGGTATAATAAGGAAAGAAAGATTTTGTAGGGATTGTAATATGGGTTCTATGGGGGATGCTTTTTTTTGTTTTGTTTTTGGGAATCAAAGACAATAAATACTATACATAATATGATTTTTAAACCCCAGATCTGTATCTTTTTAAATCACAAATCTATAAACCACAGCTTGTGTGACCGTTTGGTCATAAAAAGTATATCTCTCAGTTACCTGATCATATTTATGTTCAAACCTTGATAAAGATTCTAATCTCAGGTTGGTTGGTTGTTTTATTAACGTCTTTTTTCATCAAGATGATAAAGACCATACATACAGATTCACGCATTTAAACAGACATACATGAACACATACATACACACAGATACTATTACTATCTCTTTATGTCCCCACACTCAATTCATTGCTAATGTTTTTAACTGATGTTATAGTATTTACTTCAAGGGGCAAAAGAGGATGAACCTGAATGCAATCAAATAATAGATGTTTTAGAGTTAAAGGTTCATCACAAATGCACTTTACATTTTTACAATATTTGGTTTTAATTGAATTTAATAATATTCTGTTTGCTATAGATGAAACTGATCTGGGAAATCCACGAAGATTTTTATAGTTTTTATGGAACTGAAGTTTCTTTATAATATCATTTTCAATATTGTTTTGAATTTCTTTGGCAGACAGATTTAATTTAACTGATAGGGAATTAATATTTAATGCACAAATCTAATCTCAGTGCAGCTTCCAAGTTCGTGAAGTCGTACTAAGCTACCATGCAGAATATGAGACCGGAAGTGCGCTATCTTTTCAATTTAGTCACTCCCACTCGTGCACACTTTCGTGACCTAGATTCAAAGCCAGCCTTCCAGTGATCTAATTCCGTGTCCTGACTCACAGGTAAGGTCAAGTGAAGATGCTGCTGCTGCTTCTGCTGCTGCTGATGATGATGATTGTTGTTGTTAAACTGGTTTGTATTCATTATGCTTGTGATGCTATAATGACACATTTTGGATGATAGTCCTGCTGCTTCTACTAGTACTACTATTACTGTTGCTGCTGTTGCTGCTGCTGCTACTACTATTACTACTACTGCTACTACTACTACTACTATTACTACTACTTACCACTATTTACTACTACTACTACTACAGTTTTGCTACTTTTTACTATCTGCTTTTTGTGTGCAGAATGCGGCACAGACATCTAACAGCATCGATTTCAGACCAGTCAGTCAATCCACTGAAGTAGCAGAAGCAGCCGAAATGACCCCTTCACCACGTCCTGACCCTGGCCACCAAGAGGCCACTCCGACGCCACGTCCTGGCCCTGGTTGTACACGGGAAACCTAGACATCCACAAAGCCAGGGGTCTGTGGAAAGAGCTAATGGAGACATAAAGGACATGCTAGTAGCTTGGATGTCTAAGAACAACACAACGGATTGGCCAGTTGGTCTGTATTCGTATGCATAAAGCAGTCGTCAGTAAATAGATCTAAAATCTGCAGAAAATTTCAGTAAATATGTCTATTTACTGGTCATTTTAGTAAATAAGCTTATTCCCTGATCGAAACAGGAAATAAGCTTATTTACTAAAATTTTAGTAAATAGACTTATTTACTGATCTGACTTATTTACTATATAACATGACCATATTAATACATGGCAATCAATATAATATAATTATATAAACATACAGTACCGAAACTACTAGTGTTAACTTACTTCTAGTCTCTGGGAATCATGAACGTCTCTAGTCTATCACTTTTCTTGATGAGGCTGAGGCTTTATGGTTCACTGCAGTCTGCTCCTTGTTTGACCCTCATGGCTTTGCAGTTAGTATTCGACTGACTAGCTAAGTTTTAGGCTACGGGGAAATGCAGGGGTTTCTACGTCCTCCGACCAATCATTTAATTCTCGTTCTAGTTAATCTCATTCCTACGGGATTACGTGTGAATCTCCCTTTTTGAAAATTCCTCTCACCTGTCTTACTTGGGAGATACGCTCGGTTTTGTCTCGACTTGGAATGTCAGAGACAAAACAGGGTAGATCCAATAGAGATATGAGTCGCATGGGCTACTTATCGCTCAAGAGACCCTGGTCATATTGGCTGTGTAAGCTACTTAACATTCTTGGTTTAGCGAGGTCTGCTTGATTGTCTCGGGAACGAACGGTTCAAGGAGGTTAATTTAACATATGTGGACTTCTCTTTAGATAACTGGTGAATTAATGTCAAATTCATTCAATACTATCTGTTTATCGTTAAGCTGAGTTACCACATTTTTGTCGTCAACATTTCTGTTGTTACATAGGCCCCCCCAAAAACTATTCTTACACAGGGGTAAGAATTGTGCGGAAACGTTCGCGCAAATATGTTTGTGCATTATTTACATAGAGAACTGGGGATTAGGTCACTGGGGTGCATCCACCCGCAACTGTGAGGGGTTGGAAATGAGGTCAGTTTTGTGGACACGCGGTATCGGCTGAGGTAATCAGCTCCGTGGTTACTCTTCCCTTGTATGTACTCTATGTGAAACGAGTAGGGCTGTAGAAGGACGGACCAACACATGAGTCAAGCGTTGAGTTTCTGTGATGACGCAAGGAATGTTAATGGTTGGTGGTCGAACTGTACCTTGAAATGTGCGCCATACAAATACATCTGAAATTTCTGGATGGTCCAGACCAATGCCAAACAATCTTTTTCCACTGTTGCGTAGTTATGTTCAGCTTTATTCAATTTTCGGCTGGCATACGCGACTGGCAGGAGAAGTGCAGGGTCATTGGGGTCAGTTTGTAGTAGGGTTGCTCCTAAACCTTGATTGCTTGCATCTGTGCGTAATACGAACGGTTGGGTTGCATCGGGTAACTTCAAGATGGGTTGTGAGGTGAGTTTGGTTTTTAGGGTTTGGAATGCATCTTCGGACTCGGCATTCCATTCTACTTTTTCAGGCACTTTCTTCTTGGTTAGATCATACAATGGCATGGCGATGGAATTAAAGTTTGCGACGAATTTCTTGTAATATCCACATAAACCTAGAAATGATTGCACATCCTTTTTGTTTATCGGGCACGGTGCATTGTTCATTTTCGCGGTGTTCTTGTCTTCCTGGACAAGACTGCCGTGTCTGAGCATGTGACCTAGAAATTCTATCTCTTCGTATCCTAACAGGCACTTTGTCGGGTGGGCGGTGAGTCCGGTTTTGCTAAGGCGCTGTAGAACTGTAGAGAGAAGTCGCAAGTGGTCATCCCAGGTGTGGGTCGCAATTTAGATATCGTCCATAAAGTGATGGAGTTCCTCATCTTGGATGGGCGCGAGAAGCTGTCTCATCATGGTGAGAAAATGCTAGGTGCGTTGTTGAGTCCAAACGGTAAGACATTAAACTCAAGAGGGACCAACGCATGAGTCTAGTGTTGAGTTTCTGTGATGACGCAAGGAATGTTAATGGTTGGTGGTCGCACTGTACCTTGAAATGTGCGCCATACAAAAACATAAGAAATTTCTGGATGGCCCAGATCAATGCCAAACATTCTTTTTCCACTGTTGCGTAGTTATGTTCAGCTTTATTCAATTTTCGGCTGGCATACGCGACTGGCAAGAGAAGTGTAGGGTCATTGGGGTCAGTTTGTAGTAGGGTTGCTCCTAAACCTTGATTGCTTGCATCTGTGCGTAATACGAACGGTTGGGTGGCATCGGGTAACTTCAAGATGGGTTGTGAGGTGAGTTTGGTTTTTAGGGTTTGGAACGCATCTTCGCACTCGGCATTCCATTCTACTTTTTCAGGCGCTTTCTTCTTGGTTAGATCGGATAATGGCGCGGAGATGGAATTAAAGTTTGCAACGAATTTCTTGTAATATCCACATAAACCTAGAAATGATTGCACATCCTGTTTGTTTATCAGGCGCGGTGCATTGTTCATTTTCGCGATGTTCTTGTCTTCCTGGAGAAGACTGCCGTGTCTGACCATGTGACCTAGAAATTCTATCTCTTCGTATCCTAACAGGCACTTTGTTGGGCGGGCGGTGAGTCCGGTTTTGCTAAGGCGCTGTAGAACGGTAGAGAGAAGTCGCAAGTGGTATCCCAGGTGTGGGTCGCGATTAAAATATCGTCCATAAAGTGATGGAGTTCCTCATCTTGGATGGGCGCGAGAAGCTGTCTCATCATGCGTGGGAAAATGTAAGGTGCGTTGTTGAGTCCAAACAATAAGACATTAAACTCATAGTGGTCATCAGCTGTACTGAAGGCTAGATGCGGTGGTAGGTGCTCTGGCACCTGTATCTGGTAGTACCCTTTGCTTAAGTCTATTCGGAAAAGTATTTTGCCTTATGCAGTTTCGCGAACAGTTGTGCTGTATCTGGCAGCGGTTCAGCTTGGAACTCTGTGATGGCGTTTAGTCGGCGATAATCGATGCATAGGCGATGTTCTCCGCTCGGCTTACGTAATAAAACTAGACTATTCCAGCGCTGTATGGTGAGGTAGAGGGGGAGAAGATTCCGGCCTCCAAGAGGGTTGCTATCTCCTGCTTGACCGCGGATTGTTTCACAAGCAGGATAGGATATGGTTTTATCCGAACAGGGGTAGTGTCAGTCAAGGTCATTGTCACTTCAACTAACGGTGTCTGTCCAGGTATGTCCGTCAACACTGCGTGGTGTTGTGCAACTATCTCCATTAGTTGTCTTTGACTGTCTGTCGATAGTTTTGGGTTTATAGCTACATCTCTGTATGTCTTGCTACTTTTTCAGTGGGTACTCGATAGCTAAATCCTCTGTTGCTTCGACTTCTTCTGCTATAGACAAAGCCATTAACTGTTCTGTAGACATTGCGTTGTCGTGTAGGTGTTTACGCTGTTCTGTGAGGGGCAGTGGGCCTACGATGTCTACTGCTACTCTGTGGGATGGGGTACCGGTGACGTGCATTTTGCCTAGGGTTACTGGGACTGTCCATCTCTTTGGTGCTACCTTCTGGCACTGGGGGCAGTAATGTCTCCTGTTATTCCAGGCCAATGATAGTGAGCAGTGATTATCTGAATTGTTGCACTCACGCCCATGTGCCCGCTAAATGCAGTGGCGTGATCAACCTCTAGTACCTGGGGTCTATGTTTGGCAGGGACAACTAATTGAGAGTGTTCGTGGTCTGTTTGTCTGTACAGTAGTCCGTTTTTCTCAAACAACTCTCCTTTCTGAGGTGGGTTATGCGCCTGAGGGAGTTTTTGGTAGCCTTTAGCTAATGTGGGGTCAGCAAGTTGATCCGTTCTCATCTCAGTTGGGGCTGGATTGGAAGGGAGGTTATCTGGAGCGTCCTGTCGGGTCTGTGTTCTAGTTTGAACTGCCGCGAAGACTTTGGGAGCAGTCAGGGTTCCTAAATACACATATCTGCACCCTAGTATGATGTCATACAAAGGTTCATCCAATACTGCCCCTTTTACTTGTCATGACACATATCGGGAGTCTACATGGACTATCACGATGGGTAAGGTGGAGGCGGGTATGGAGCGATCAGGGCCTTGCAAAGTGACGGTTTCGTTTGTGATGTCCTCAGTCGTTACAAGAGTCTGACTGACGATTGCATCATACAATAATCCGGTGTCGTATAGACGTGATGCGGTTTTTCCGTTCACTATAACTGTTTCACTGACTGGGGGTCTGGACTTATCTGAATTCTCAGGGTCAGCGGTACGTACTGGCTTGACTAGCAGCCACTTGGTGCGGTTAGGGTGTTGTTCTACGACAATCAACTGTATTATGGTTAGTCCATTTGCAGTTAGAACAATATTTCTGGGGGTTTTGACCTTGGCCGGCCGGTTTTACCGGGTATTGGGCTTTCTTGTTCTCTGAATTATGCTGATGTTGATTAGACTGCTGTGTTTGTTGTGGGTGTTGTTTCTGGTTGTTTGCATCTCGGCTGGGTTTGTCTGTTACCTTGCGTTTAGCTTCATTTTCATGTGTGGTGGTGTATCGGTCTGCAAGTTTGATCAACTCAGCTAAGCTCTCTGCTCCTTGTTCCGCAGTGAACATTCTAGCGTCTGGCGTCATTGAATCGCGTAACTGTTCACTAAGGATTAGTTCTGATAGATCGTCGTATGTCTCCTCTAGGTTGGATAAGTCTAACCATTTACGTAAGTATGTGCCTATACGGTCTACGAATTGACTATAACTTTCACCTTTCTCTCTCCGCGAGTTGCACAAGGTTTCCGCGGTCAACTCGAACCAGACCAAGAGTGCTTTCTTTAGTTGTGCGTAATCGTTAACTTGTCCGGTGGGCAGTCTCGCGTATACGTCATAAGCTGTACCTCTCAGTCCTTGAGCTAATTTTATATTCCATTTGCTGGAGTCAAGTTCGAATTCTTTCGCAAAGCATTCGAACCGATCAAGATATGTATCTATTCTGTCAAATTAATCATCGAATGGACTTAGGAAAAAATTTATGCCTGGAGTAATGAAAGGGGGTTGGGGAGGGTTTTCAGATGAGGATGAAAGTTGGCTAAAATTGGGGTCGGTTGCCCGGTTAGCTATCAATTGGTCTCTTTCTCTGCCCCTAGCTTCAAGTTCCATACGTTTGAGATGCTCTGAAATTTCTAATTCTAGAACTTTAAATTTTTCTGCTGCCAAGCGTGCTCTCTCTGCCTCTTCCAACTCAAGGAGTTTTAATTTTTCGACGGCCTTCAATTCTAATACTTTGGCTTTTTCTGCGCTGTCTCTCTTCTCAACTCTGACTTTTTCTGCACGGTCTTCCAGTTTTTCCCACTCGGTGGTTACATACGTGATTAGGTCCGGTTAACCTTTGAGATTCACCTTCTTCTCGTAGTTCCCGGCGCATCTTTTTGAAGTCAACCATACTAGAGCTCCAGAGACTAAAAGTCAGATAACCTAAATACTATTAGTCAATGTAGTCTACCACAAGTATAATCGAAATATCCCTATGTGAGATGTTACCAGCAATCCACCACAATTATTCAATCAATGTGTAAGAAACAATAATCTTACATCAATCAACACTTTTCTCCCTATCTCTGTAACCCCATCCTAACACTGACCGAGCTAAACTTATAAATGTATTAAGATTAGTCACAGGGTGATTACACTAGCCGATCCCCACAGACAAAGACGAGTGGGTAATAGCATTCCATTGTGCAGAGCCCAGTAACTATAGACCCACCGTCACACTACCCTAACACAAATATACAGTCTAAAAATCACGTAGTCAGCCCAGCATTGACAAACAAAAAAACATGCACCAATGACACTAAACACCAACTTGTGTACGTACTTCTCGGACGACGTGGGTTCGAATCCTGACTTCAGCTAACTAGTTTGTGATTGCTGGATAGTAGTGGCCAGCGCTTTGAGAAGCTCTCTGAGCTTGTAAGTGCGCTATATAAGAGTAATCTCTTTCTTTTCTTTTTATTTGTGATATTAACGTTATATGTACTGTTAGTGTATATACAAGGCGAACTGTTTTCATTTGTGATGCAAACATAATTCTGTGTTCTTAATTAATCCTGGCAAAATTGTTGTATATAAATATTTCTCATTGTGATAGAGCTATAAATCTAATTAAAAATCTAAACTAAGTTTTAATACATTATTGTAAACCACGAAGTTTTATGGTGGGTGTATGCGTGACGTGCGACTGGTTAGTTTGCATATTTAATTTGTTTTAACGTCTCTTAATGATGGATTATTAGCTTGCACTCACACAAACCACAAGCCCGAAAGACATAGGATAGAGACCAGAGAAAACCAAAACACTCAGAACATGCAGAATGCTAATGTTTTCTTCTTGTTTATTTTAAAATATGTAAACACAACACTAATTTACCTTAAAATATTTACACTGTTCAATACTGATTGGGGTTAAGGGTGGAAGGAAACTATAATACGCGTTAAGGCTTTCTAGCTACTCATGTACATTATTAAGACTTTAGATGAACTAAAAGTTCCATCTGGATTAGTAAAACTTTATGCTAATGAATAATTCGCATCTTTACTTGTGCTTTATCACTGAATTAAAATCAAAAGATTACACAAATCGGAAAAAGGAAATTAGCGACAACAACAACAACCAAGCACCATTTAGATTGTTTGTTTTTAAAATACTAAATAAAATAAAAAAATTAGGATACACAGATCGAAAATAAAAAAATCCGCGATTTATGATTCAAACTGAAATATCACATGGTTATGTGCATTTAAGGATATGTAAAATTTGACAAGAATTTAAAAAAATCTATAAATCCAAGTTTAATTTGTTATTGTTATTATTAATATTATATATAATTTCTGCACATAGCGTTTTTCCAATTCAAAGAGATTTTCAAAGGAACTCGTCCGAAGGAGTAGTACTGTCGTCACTCAAAACTGAAACCTTGCAAATTAAAGGGTCGTTCTTGTATGCCACTGCTAGTTAGTTATTCATTGCTTACTGGGTCCAGTGGACTGCAAAGAGCCGATTCAGGACCACAACTTAGTTGAAAGAGGACTCGCCCCTGATCCGTATAAAAGATCTGCTGAAACAACCCTAGGGGTAACACTGAAGGCACTCCACCAGCCGGTCACTTTACAATAAAGGCATCCCACGCACGGGACGCTGAGGTTATCCTCTAATTTATCGAACCACCGTTTACAAAAACAAAATAGAATATAAACATCATTATAAAATATCAACAAAACACATAGATATAAAATGCCTACATTGCTAAATAATAATATCATAGGAAGCCCCACTGACCATTTGGCAGAAAGCCTAATATTCCAAAGCTGACCCAACAGACCTCGTACACAAATGAGGAGTTTTGGAAGAGTTTTCAAGAAAAAATGTAGGTGACTGGTCTAACGAAGAAGAAGACAGTATAGTGGATTGATAGACAAGAGTAGGAATGAGAAAGAACAAAGAAGACAGCGACAGTGGGAATTTAAAGCACACAATTTCCAGAAAGTGGAGATACTATTTATACTGAAACCCCCGGCACCCCAACGGGGGTAATTGGTGATAAACACCTACATGTACAGCAGTATGAAAGAAAAACACAACATTAAAAGCACTTAGCAGTATTTCTTAAATATAACAATATGTTTACTTCAATATTTTAACGTGCTAAACGAAAAAGGTGTACTTTATTAACATAGCTTATTTACAGTATTAGTCGAGAAACATGTATTTTTACTTAAACTTACAGACGCACCATTGTCAATGCCATTAAAATAAATAAAGCATTGAAGAACATGCAAAATACTAACACACACGATCATGTTTCCTTTTTAGGTAATTGTAAACGTTAGTTGAATCTAAAATTAAAATTACATTTGAGATCATTCAGCTACTGATAGTTTTGCAACTTGCACAAAATAAATTTTGTAAATGTCGAGGTCATATTCTTCTCAAACGTTTCAATAAACTGAAAAGTGGAGGACATATTCTTCTGAAATTAATAATCAATGAATGATAAATATCAACTAATGCAACCCAAGATAGATCTAAGCAGCATTTATACTAATATTGTAGATGTAATGGGGTAGCAAAACTAAACACAAAACAAATATCAATTTCTTTTTCTCTTTGAATTTCTGTACACACATCGAATTTGCACACACACACGCACACACACTCACATATATTTATATTGTGTGTGTGTTTAACAGCATCAGTTCCACTGTAGTAAGAGCATCAGAACTAATTGTTCAAATGCTCTTCAGAGCAATGCACAAACTATCAATAATACCCTTTATAGGAGCAATATTAATTATGTAAAACTTTTACAGACAGATGCCACTAATGCCCATGTTACTAAAACAAATGAATCAAGTGCATTGACTTTTGTGCCACGGAAACAGTTAAAATGCAACAACCAAACAATTGCTGTGCAACATTTTAAATATATATAAACCCTCAAATCCTTTCATCAGCTTTCAAATCATACAAGTGTTTACCGATTTTTGAAAAAAGTAGCCAGTAATATTTGGTAAGTAAACGCTATCCATTAATGTTTAATAACTAAAGGGCAGAGCCCGTATGACTCACGTGCTCCTTATGGAACTTGCAATATTTAACATTAAAATGACTGCCCAGAACAAAACACAAAAAAATGAAACAGTGGCATTAAAATGCAAAGTAATACCGACTGTTAATGCAAGTGAACTTGAGATGACCTTGACATCCGGATCCAAATACACTCATGTAATATCAAATAAATTACAGCAAAAGTTGTATTATGCCCAATTAAAAAAGTGACCTTCGGATGACCTTAATCTTTAGTTACCCTGACCTTGGGATGATCTTGGCGTGACCTTCATGTGACCTCTCTTGCTCATGTATGATCAAATAACTCAATGTTGTTGCATACTATGGGTTAAATAGAGCCATTTCACTGTACGATTACCTATTTTTGTATGTTAGGGAAAAGACTAATACTACCTTCACCTTTCAGATCAACGCAAAAACTGAAAATATATATGAAAGATCAATCTATAATTTCTAAATACAACTTACAAGTTTGAACTTTATTTCTCTCATAGTTTAGGGTCAAGGTCACTTCAAAGTACCTATACTGACTTTGTGGACAGTTCAAATGACCTTGGAGTCAGGTTGACCAAATATGCTTAGGAAGCGTGTTTCATTGATATCTATCATGCACCAAAGAATGTTAAGTTCAATATTAATAACCTAGAAAAAAGTGAAATTTTTTTTTTTTTTTTAAAAAGGTAATGTTTTTGACTAACATTTCTTGACCCTGTGACCTTGACGTTGATGTGAAATAATTAATTCACTGATAATTTATAAGGTTTGATTTTGATTTGATTTTGATACTTTATTGTCCCTTTTTTATCGGGAAATTCTGGGTCGCTTCTTCTGGGGAAGGCAAGTCACAGCCTGTAGCGCGCCCAAACCCAAACTATGTAACCTAGTATTAGTGGTGTTTTTGAAATGCTGCCGGAAGAGCAAACTGCAGTACCCGGAGAAAAACCCCGAGACGTTGCCCTAGTCGAAAGTAAATAATATTCGGAGAAACATAACGGTCAGAGGCAGAATTGATCCCACACCTGTTTCACGCAATTGGTTTTTAGCCTGTGGACAAGGCAAGTTAGTCCCGCCTTACACCACGCGGCCACAACGCTCGCTGGTCTCATGGATATACAACACCTTACCAAGTTTTGCTGCGGTAGCTGAAATAGGTTTTGAGATATTAATCCACTTGCAAGTTGTGCACGTCCAGGCGCCGGACGGCGGACAGGCAGACGGACGGAAGGACCCCCCCAAAATGTTTTAATTGTCATTTTTGGTCTTGTTAGGATTATGTCGCACAGATTTGCATAAATATGGACTTTTTAAAACTTTCTTTTTGGGGGGAAGGGGTAAGTAATGAATAGGGGGTGGCGAGAAGAGGGGGAGTTAAGGGAAGTGGCGGTCGAGTACATAGACTCGCATTGCTATGTATGAGAGTCAAAAAGTGGCCATTAATGTTTGGTACATGTTATTTTTCTACTTACAGAAAGATCTCATGTATATTCCAAATTACAGATCATAATATGGTAGAACATGTCAACAAAACGATGCCAGCGACGTCACTTCGCATCAGTATGACGTCATGTAAATTCGCGGATCGGGAACTTCAATCATCATCATCATTGATTACGATCACCTGCTGCTCTTTGGTCAGGCTATCGATCTCTGAAAGCCGAGTTCTTTTCTCTGTTGAGGGTCCACAGGAAGGTCCTGTTTTGGAATGAGAAAACAAAACAGATCGACATTAGTTTTGAATCCTTGCCATGTCGGTTCTAAGCCAACGATTCTTTATTCCAAAAAAGCGGATGATGTGGGTGACATCAGTACACTTAAAAGTGAAAACTAATTAAAAGTTAAAACAACAACAACAACAACAACAACAAACAATAAACAAATAGAACGCAAGACATATAAGTCTAATTGTAGGTAAAATAAACAAATGAATGCTAACACAAAATGTAACTAAACGCAGGGTTACGACCTATTAATCCATTCACTGCACGTGCTCAGTTCATACTCGCTCATGTACGCTCACCCAATCACCCACACACACGATGAAACGCGCGCGCTTGCGCACGCCCGTACCTGCCCTTGGTAATTCATGCACACACGCACTCGCGCAGCATCTTTTTGTTGTTTTACTAATAGCATTAAAAGAATTAGAAAAAAAGGCGGCTAAATCAAGATCCTCATCAGAGTACAATGTTCCAATCCTATCCTATACCGTAACTCTGAGGTCATTGACATTGGGGCACCACAGATGATCGTTTAACCCGCGCACTCCATCTTTCTCTATCCTCTGCACCCCTGATGGTTTCGCTCAGTGTCAAGCCAGTCCATTCTCGAATGTTTTCCTCCCACCTCTTCTTCGGTCTCCCTCTTCTTCTACCTCCTTGCACCGTGCCTTGCAGGATGGTCTTTGCAAGGACTGATCTGGTGACGTGGCCATACCGTCGGAGTTCCCGTTTCTTCACCACTGTGAGCAGGTCATAGTGTTGTCCAATGGCTTGTGTTATGGTCTGTCGGACTTCATCGTTGGTGATTTGCCGGGTAAAGGAAATGCCCAGAGGTCTTCTGTGGCACCTCATCTCCATGCTTTGTATTCTTCGTTGTAGATCTGCTGTGAGCGTCCATATTTCGCAAGCATATAGGAAGATGGAGAGGCAAGGGAGCGCAGCAGCCTTACCTTGGAATGTAGACTGATGGTCTTGTCTTTCCAATTGGGTTTCAACCTTGCCGGGGCAGCAGTTGTTTGTGCGATCCTGGAGTACAATGTTAGCACAATCAAAAAGTCGTAGGTCTAGGCCTTCTCATCACAGTTTCCAAGGTAAAGGTTGGCGGACAGATCGCAAGTCATGAACTGGAACTGTGCGCAAAACTACTGCTCAAGTTAGTGTTGGGAAGTGGACTGCAAAGAGCCGAATCAGAACCACAAAATCAGGTCCACAACTTGGTTGAAAGAAGATTCACTCTTGTCCTGATCCGTATAAAAGATCTGCTGAAACAACCCTAGTGGCAACACTGAAGACACTCCACCGGTCACTGTACAATAAAGGCATCCCACGCAGGGGACGCTGAGGCTATACTCTCATTTATCAAACCCCCGTTTACAAAAACAAAATAGAATATATAAACATTATAAAATATCAACAAAACACACACATATAAAATGCCTACATTGCTAAATAATAATATCATAGAAAGCCCTAGGGACCATTTGGCAGAAAGCGGCCAATATCTCCAAGCTGGCCCAGCAAACCTCATACACAAATGAGGAGTTTTGGAAGAGTTTTCCATAAAAAAAGGTAGATGACTGGTCTAGTGAAGAAGGAGATAGCATAGTAGATTGATAGAACAGATATTAATTAAAAAGAACAAAAGGAGAAAGACAATGATTGTGGAAATTTAAAGCAATAAATTTACAGAAAGTGGGAATACATGTACTAATATTTATACAGAAATATATAAACAAGATATTTAGAAAATAAACTGCTTCCAAGGTAATTATATTCTTGTTCAGCACATGCAAGTTTTAATATAGAATGATAAACATAATCAGCAAAGAAATAAACAGTCCAAAAAATCAATAAAATAAAGGATGAACAGAAAAAGTAAATTTTAATAGTGGCCAAATAAATTAATGAATGATTATATAAAAAATAAATGAATTAATGAATAAATAAATAAATAAAAACAAAATGGAAAGATAAGAAATACACTTCTGAGAACTTTACCAGAGGAAGAACTCAGCACTGGTCTATGAGCTTCATCGACCTCGTCTTGACCTTGTGGTTGTTCTCTCCTTCTCTTCCGTATGTCTGTGTTGGAACCGCTGCCACCTGGAGAAGGTTCTGAGTCCACATTGACGATATCAGCAGGATTGTTGCTGTTGTTGTTGTTATTGAGCACCACGTAAATAGTGTTGGAGGGAGAAGCAAGGTGCCTTGGCCCTGAGGATCTACGAATGGTGCTGCCATTGGCAACAACTGGCCCAAGAGCAGAAACTGTATTTTGCGGGAACATATAGTACATCTGGGGAAGAAACTTAATCAAATCAACAAGATCTATCATGGTGTTCTCATGTAGAGCTGTTACACCAAGTTTGTAAAAGCTGATGAATGCCTCTGCTTCTGGCTTGCTACACTCATACAACTTGAGGCGAAGTCCATTTTTTAGGCCGTTGATGAGATCCGGCATTTGGGTAATGGGAAAGTAGAGCTTAGCCACAGCTTCTAACAAGCAGAAAACTCCCTTACGGAAATTGCTGTTGCGTCTCAAACACGAGATGCTTTTCTGTTCCACTATCATTGGACTGATACAACCTACAAGCTCGTCAGCGGTTAAATCGTCTTCTAAAACTGCCTGACCGCTGACCGTACTGTTGTTTCCACAAGACGTACCATTCTGGTTCGACAGACTCGGTGGGCCTGGTCCAACTGATGTCAAAGCACGAGGCAGTGGCATATCCATTGTGGATGCTGGCTGTATTGGAAACCGTGCCTGAGATGCAAGCTGGGATGATTGCCTTGGATGCACAACACTATCTTTCAGGCTACCGTGCCCTCCAGGTACAACTGTTGTCATCCAAGATGGGACAATGGGCGTGAGATGAATTTGGTTTGGAGGCCCAACATTAAAATTAGCTTGTGGAAGAACTTGAGTACTGGACTTTCCAGATACATTTGGAAGGCATGCAGAACTTCTGTTTACGTAAGTATGAGTTCCCGCAACACATGTCTGAGGAGCAAGCACGGATCTTGGATTTGAGGTTTGTAGACTGATTGGAAGAGACTGAAGTGGTTCACTTCTTTGGGCAATGTTTGTTCCGTTCGTGCTGATCTGAGGTCTGACGGGAAGGGACTGCATCAATACATTCTGCTGCGCACTGCTTGTTATGCTTGTGCTTAATTGAGGCGCGGATGTTATGTTGCACAAAGTAGGTGGTGGTGCACATACAATAGGAGCCGTCTGGGTGGACACAAGATGCAGCAGGGCACCAGATGTGGAAACGCTAGGCATGGACTTTTCCAACAAAGTAGTTGGAAACCCCGGTAATCTTAAAGGTAAGGTCCGCGGATCACTGACTATAGGACCAAGAACGGAATTGTGAGAAGCATTGATTGGGTAGTGGATGGGTGGCCCTGACCGATACGGCAAATTCATGGGACCCGCGGAACTGAAAGGAGGTGGTGGTATAGCTGGCAATGATCTTCCAACCTCTTGAACTTGCTGCATAGATTCTACATACTGAGCATTTTCCATGGGTTTATCAAATGGTAGTTCGGTGATTATCACTTGCTTTCTCTTCAAAATCTCTAAAATGTGGATCAGTTTAATTCTTTTTCCAAAGCTGTTTTTCCCAAAGCCTTCTCTCAAACACAAAGATTCCAGCCATGAGATTTCCTGGTCAGTCGGGTCAAGAGTGAGACCTTCTACCTCGTCCGGAGTCAGCACGTGGGCAGCATACACTATGATTGAAAGAGGCACAAGTTTCCCATTTGATCTTACAACATATGGCACAATTGTATTGTTGATCTGCATCCAGCCATACGGTCTGAAGTTGATATTTGCTCCAGTTGGAGTGCCAGCCTCTTTGGGGCACGTCCGATTCAAAATCTCAAAAAACTCTTTAAATTCACGAAGAATTACTACAAGATCTTTGGTTGTGAAAGGCTCAGATCCAAACTGGAAGTTGCAGTGGACAATATTGATTTCGTTCAAAAGTTTTGCCTCTGCATGAGAAATGAAGTAACTACTCATAGGACCTTTTTTGCTAATCTCATCTATGATGAGCTTTGAGTAGCGATTCAGGATTGCTTTTTCCACAATACGGACTGCCACGAATTTGACTGTTTTCCGTAAGATATATGGTATGTTTGTACCGTCAATCGTTGCCCATCCAAAAACGCCACGAACGCTATAGTAGTCGCCTGGCTGATCGTCCAAATTCACAATGGTGTTATTGTCAAGCTTCATAATGCAGTCATCATCGTCTAGGCTCACGGAGAACGTTTCCTTCGGTGTGTCAGCCACTCCATTGCTAGTGGCGTTCTCCGCTGTGCTAGCTGTCTCTCGGTTTTGACCATTAGATCCTAACGCCAGAGAAGTTTTGTGGAGTGGCTGCCGAACAGTGGCGTTTCCATTTTGTGTATACTGTGCCAAAGGTGATGCTGATGGATGTGGTAGAGTTCGAGATTTCTCTTTAGATGATACAATCTTTTTTTCTTTTGGATGACTTGGGTCATGGCTGGCAGGTGAGGGCATGGCACACAAGTCGTTCTGCACACACTTAAACAAAACCATCATAATAAGGAATTTGGTTTTCGAATCAAAAGGCGCAAGCAGTGTACACAAAGACGTACTTAAACATTAAGATACATACAAGCACTTGAACCTTCGCAATACTTCGTTTTGGTGGGGGGGGGGGGGGAGGAGGGAGGGGGTGTATAAAATTTTCCATTACTCTATTATTTTGAAACAAAACTATGTTGGCACATGCATTGTACTAAACGAAAAGGTCTTTCTATTTTTGATAAATGCGCAGTTTCAAAACAATAGAAACAAACGTTTTCTATCTTTGTGGGATCATCTGACTCTGAAAGTACAGCAAACATCATTATGCTTCTTTCGAATCTCCCCTACTTCGCGGTGAATTTTATTTCTGCTGCTTGTTATATTCATTATCTTCCATTACTTCTTTATCGCATCTTCTAGTATGATTAGGATTCGAGAATTAATGTCATGTGGTATACAAGAGTAGCCTAAGCGTGCGTTGTTCGTTCGCTCTATCGCACATAGCAAACAAAACCTCAAAAATGAAAAAAAAACATAGGTAATTTTCTCACGCATATATATAGAGATATTCAGTGGTTATAGGGTCCAGCGGACTGCCAACAACCGAATCAGGACCACACAAAATGAAGTAAAATCAGACTAAATTGTTAACATTTAAATATGATAATTATGTGTAAAGAAAATCATTATCACCAATAAAATCCAATCAAGAATACAAAACAAGACGATATGATTTATATGCCATAAAACAAACCAACTTCATGTAAAAATTAAAACAGGTGTTGGCTATCCTATCCTATCCTATCCCGTAACTCGAAGGTCGTAAGGGCACCATAGATGATCGTTTAACTAGCGTATTCCATCTTTCTCTGTCCTCAGCAACCATCATGGCATCGATCATTGTCAAGCCAGTCCATTCTCGAATGTTATCCTCCTACCTCTTTTTCTGTCCCCCTCTCCTTCTGCCTCCTTGCCCGTGCCTTGCAGGATGGTCTTTGCAAGGCCTGATGATCTGGTGACGTGGCCATACCGTCGGAGTTCCCGTTTCTTCACCACTATGAACAGGTCATCGTGTTGTCCAATGGCTTGTGTTATGGTCTGTCGGACTTCATCGTTGGTGATGTGCCGGGTATAGAAAATGCCCAGAAGTCTTCTGTAGAACCGCATCTCCATGCTTTTATTCTTCGTTGTAGATCTGCTGTGAGGGTCCATGTATAAAAAGATGGAGGTGACAAGGGAGCGCAGTAGCCTTACCTTGGAATGTAGACTGATGGTCCTGTCTTTTCCAAATGGGCTTCAAACTTGTCAGTGCAGAAGTTGTTTGTGCGATCATAGACAGGACTTCCAGTCGGGACCCATTGTCTGATATAATGGCCCCTAAATATACTACTCAAAATAATTGAAGGGCCACTCTCATATTTCATTTAGTTTACTTATTTTTTGCTGCTATCAATAATATCGCTTATATTGCTTATTTCAAAACTTATCCTGTACGGTAAAATTCAAAAAAATCTTATTCTGACAAGTAATCACATGTGTGAGTTTTGAACTTTCTGCACTGAGTTGAAAAACAAACCCAATTTTTACACACAAAAAAGACCCTAATTTACTGTTTTCTTGCTAATAAAGCAAAATTTTCAACATTAAAAAGTGATTTGCACGTGAAAGGCTTGCATTTTGTGAGTTAGTTCAACAATCGGCGCTTTTTTCTGGGTATAAATGGCAGGGCTTTTGCTGCTTTTCTAACCATGCCCCCAAGGCGACGATTGACTGATGCCGATAGAGGCAGAGCTATTGCATGGCTTCAGGAAGGGGTGGGGGTGAGAGAGATTGGCAGGCGGCTGGGAGTGTCCCACTCCGTTGTCCAAAGGCTGCAGGAGCGCTTTAACAACACTGGAAGCGTCCAAGAACCAAGAAGGTCTCTGCAATACAGTCCCATGCCATAAAAAATGTTCTCTATAACTTGACAGTGCCCCAGTGTTTACTATTTTAAAAAAAGTGTATATATTGATTTCATTCTATAACATAGAATGAAGTCTATGACATAGAATGAATTCTATGACATAGAATGAATTCTATATGCATAGAATGAATTTTATAGCATAGAATGAATTCTATGACATAGAATGAGTTCTATGACATAGAATTCATTCTATGACATAGAATTCATTCTATGACATAGAATGAATTCTATAGACATAGAATGAATAGTATAACATAGAATGAATAAGATGACATAGAATTAATTCTATGACATAGAATGAATTCTATAACATAGAATGAATTCTAAAGCATAGAATGAATTCTATGACATAGGATTTATTCTATAGCATAGAATGAATTCTGTGACATAGAATTCATTCTGTAACATAGAATTCATTCTATGCTATAGAATAAATTCTATGTCATAGAATTCATTCTATGCTATAGAATTCATTCTATGTTACAGAATTCATTCTATGTCATAGAATTCATTCTATGTCATCTTATTCATTCTATGTTATACTATTCATTCTATGCCTATAGAATTCATTCTATGCATATAGAATTCATTCTTTATTATAGAATTCATTCTATGTTATACAATTTATTGTATTCACATAGAATTCATTTTATGTCATATAATTTATTTTATGTTAAAGAATTTATTCTATGTTATTCATTCTATGTTCTATGGGAGGCACTGTGGTCTAATGGTAGTGCTTCGGCTTGCGGATCTGAAGGTCCTGGGTTCAAGCCCTGGCCGGGCCATTGTGTTGTGTCCCTGGGAAAGACACTTTACTCCTGTTTTCCTACTCCTTCAGATGAGAGTATAAACCGAGGTCTAGTCTGTGTCGCATGCATTCCATCATAACGGACTTTAAAGATCCTGACACTCATGTCCTAGACGGGTGAGTGCCGGTAACAAGAACACACCCAGCATGCACTTGGTCCTTCTCCCCCATCCCTGGCTACCCAGGATTGTGCTCAGTTCTCCGGGCGTCAGACTATGCGCCCAAAGGCTGCGGGTGGGCGTCTCAGGCGGTTTGAGTTAGATCCTGTATCGGCCAGCGCCTTGATCCTTAGACTAAGGCGCCTTACAAATGACGAACATTATTATTATTATAGAATGAATTCTATGCGTATAGAATTCATTTTATGTCATGCAATTTATTTTATGTTAAAGAATTCATTCTATGTTATGGAATGAATTCTATGCACATAGAATAAATTCTATGCTATAGAATTCATTCTTTGTAATTGAATTCATTCTATGTTATAGAATATAATTCTATGCATACAAGTGCATTCTATAATATAGAATTGTATTACATACATAGAATCTTATTCTCTATTATAAAATGTTATTCTATACATAGAATTTCATTATGGACATAGAATTTTACACTATATTATAGAATGTTATTCTATACAAAGAATTTTATTCTATGACTTACAATATTGTATTTTTTTGGGTTTTTTTTATAAATGGAATTTCAACTAATGAATGCTTTTTGTGTGCATAGAATGCTTTTTATGTGCATAGAATTTATTCTATGTATAGAATGGACACATAGAATAAATGGACACATGGCGCCCCATAGATTGTTGATTGTATTAAAGAAACATCATTTTTGACTGAGATATCAGTTATTTTGTTATATAATACACAAACACACACGCGCACACAGACACACACACCTGCGCACGCACAAGTTTGAATATCAAATGTTAACTTTTTTTTTACCTGTTACATTCTACAAGTATTTGCTGTCAAAAAGACAACCACAGCCATCGACGTTTTAGTCTCATGAAATAATAATAATAATAATACCGGATGCTAATACGCGCTTTACTTCGAATGATTTCAAACTCAAAGCGCGGCGACCTATACCAACATACACGCTCACGTGCAACAAATATATTACAGACACACAACAAGGACAACAGTATACAAGGCAAACACGTGGTGTAAAGGCAGGGAGATCGCTATTAGGAAACAGAAAGTTAAATAGTTTTGTATTTTTTAAAGATTAATTTGACTGCATCCAATATTATTTTGAAGGGAGGGAGGAAACCGGAGTGCCCGGAGAAAACCCTCGGTGACCTCAATAGTCTCGTACCTAAGTCACATACATTCGCCCCTTGCGGGCGAATATACGATACAATGCACAACTGACGCCATAAAGATATTGCAGGTAATTAGAGCCTCAGTCACTTTGCTGTCTTGATAGATCGATAACTCGCGGGAACCTGAATATTGAAGAAAGAAGCATCCGACGGGGAATTGAAAACATTTTTCATGACTGAAATATATTACCCCTCCTATACCACTCACCTCCACCCTGGCCTCCTCTCCCTCACCTCGCCCTTCCACTCTTCTCTTAGACCATATAAACATTGCACCCTTAAATTTTAATGTTATTCTGCACATAGCTTATTTGGTCGCGCTACACAGTGCATACGGATAGGTCGCAGAAAAAAAAGGGCCGGAAATGGTGAGTGAAAAAACGAACAGGGACGCCTTTGTGTGCAGCAAAAAAACAACTTGCAGATCAATCGGAGAATGCTAGACACACCCTTAGCTCAACCAAGATTCAATTACTGCAAATTCCACCCTCGTTATGATAAGCAATTACTTTGTTTGCTCTTCTATCTAATTAGGACTTCTTTTTTTTCAATACCTTAACATATTGACATTATAATTATTACAACAAAGGTCTTGATATTATTACATTTTTATGGTACGAGAAGAGTAAAGTTTAATGGGATTCATAGATTGACTGCTGGAAATTTTTATTTTTTTAACTTAAAACGAGAACAAATGAGCTCCAAGCATTAAAAAAAATCCTGCTTGACTGCACAAAAGCGCCAATGGGGTAAAAAATGAACAATAAAAAGTTCCAACAAATCGAGAGCTAATGTCACTATACCATTGTCTATGATGTCCTTAAACATAAACCTGAACCAACAACCACCACCCACCAGTAAACCGAGAATATACTACGAAAAGGAACAAGGAATTAAAGTTAAAGAGAGCCACGCCACTCCTGCAGATACACGTGTAAAGACCATAAGTGGATCAAAGACCTTTATTTCAAACTTTACACAAGACAGTATGATCATAGAAGGGTTAATCGACATGCGGTGAAAACTCTTTGACAAAAGCGCTAAAAAAAACAAATTTGCATGTAAGTTAGGCTGTGAAGCGACTGAAATATTTGATTTTGACTATTGTATTTTGTCAGTCACATTTTCACTTTCTCACAGGTCAAGTTCGCAGTGCTTCATCCTTTTCTAAACACATTGTATGCTGTTTCCCAAAATTGGCTGCTTGCAGATACTGTAGTTTAGATAGTGGCCCATCATTCCATACTTTCATCTTACCTCTTTATAACAAAGCAGTCACATCACCGCTAAGAATGTTTACGTTTTGGGAAACTGAGTGTCTGGAAATACATTTGAATGACTTTTTTTTCTGACTTTTTTTCTTACCTGTGACGTAATGTACTGATTATACCAAAAACGATCTTTCAGAACGCTCACACGACGTTTAGATTCCAATTTCGCAACTGTTATACACAAATAAATGTATGACTTTATGAATAACAGTCATTCCTTTTTTTTCTTCTGTATAGTGTTCAGACTCACATTCAATGGTAAAAGGTAAAACCCCAAGAAATTTCCAGATAAAGTTACAGGTACGTCAGAGAAACAACAATGCATGCTTATCTTCTGTAACTTCCATTTCTTTAAACAAATAAACAACAATAGTAATAAAAATAAAAAATAAAACACATTAAAAAAAAAAAGACGGCTAGCTATTTAAATGTATTTCCAGACAAACACACATATAGCTGAAAATGTTATGACTCGGTAAGAATGTCAATCATAGCTTCTCCTCCTGCTTGACGCAATTTTGCGGTTATATTGTCCACTGCCGATGACTTTCCCTTCTTCAGCGCCTCACCATCTTCTCTGAGAATTGGGAGGATTTCTTCTTCTTTTCTGTTCTGGGGAACTGATGGGTCTCCGTTTGGTGTGTGGTTGTAAAGGTCAGAGCAGTACTCTGTCCATCTATCCAAGACTTCTTGTTCTTCTGTAAGGCATATGCCAGACTAGCTTTGGATCGTGGATACCTTGGGCTATTCAACACTTGTCAGTCACTTCACAGTCTGGTAGGCCTTCTTGCTGTTGTTCTTGTTCAGACTGTTCTCTATTTCCTGGCATTGATCTTCTATCCAGCTCTCCTTTGCTGTGCGCATGCCTTTTCGGATGTCGTTGTTGATTTTTCGGTAGGCATCAGCTGCCCGTGAAGTGTTCTTTTTCTTTTTCATCTCTCTTCGTTTATCACCCAGATCCAAAAGTTCAGGTGTGATCAACGGTTTCTTCTTTGGGCGGTGCTTGCCAAGGATCTCAGTGGCGGCATATATCACAGCTGAGTTGAAGGCGATGGTCATGGTGTTTACATCTACTTCACCAGCTCCCAAAATGAGCAGTGGTTCAAATTTCCTCCAATTGTGGCTTGAAATATTTCTGCCACCTCCGGGTCTTGCAGTTTGTCCAGGTCGAACTTCAATCTGGTGCACTTTGCTGTGTTTACTCTCTTCAAGTGGAGCCGAAAAAACATCATCACGAGATCGTGGTCACTTCCGATGTCTGCTCATGGAAAAGTGCGTGTCCTGCCAATGTTGATGCTTGCTCTGAAGCGTGTCTTGACCAATCTGGTTGTGATGCTCACCTCTGGGACTGGGCCATGTTCATCGTCTGGATCTCTTGTGGAGACCAAGCGTGTTTTCCAGTATCAGATTATTGCATCTGTCAAACTCCAAGAGTCTCAGCCCCTGTAATTTGTCTCGTTGTTGCAGTGGGGTCCACATGTGTCTCCGCAGTTGTGGTGTGCATCTTGGCCAACCTTGACATTCCAGTCACTTTGCACTATGAGTATGACTATGTCTTTCTTCGGCACATGGTCAAGGGCAGCCTGTAAATACTCATAGAAGGCCTTCCAGACTGTGAGCGGCTGACAAGTGTTAAACAGCCCAAGGTCTCCACGATCCAAAGCAAGTCTGGAATATGCTTTACAGAAGAACAAGAAGTCTTGGATAGATGGACAGCGTACTGCTCTGACCTTTACAGCCACAAACCAAACGGAGACCCATCAGTTCTAGTATGTCCCCAGAACAGAGAAGAGATAGAAACCCTCCCAATTCTCCGAGAAGTTGAGGCAGCAGTCCAATCACAAAAGATGGAGAAGTCCGCGAGAGTGAACAACATACCCGCGGAATTGTTGCAAGCCGGAGGGAAATCGATGATTGACGACCTCACCATTATCTGTAACAAAATCTGGTAGAGTGGGGAACTACACCATGGACCCAGTCGCTTGTCATCACTCTTCCGAAAAATGGTAACCTTCGAGGTGTGGACATTACCGCACCATCAGCCTCATCAGAACTCCCAGAAAATAATACTCAAGACAACAGGTTGAAACCCCAAGCTGAACAATTCATAGCTGAAAAACAAGCAGGATTCAGGGCAGGGCGAAGTACCACTGAACAGATTTTCAACTTCAGAATAATCTGCACCAACAACATCTATATCATGTTTCTAGACTTCAAGAAAACGTTTGACCAAGTCTGGCATGCAGCTCTGGGGCAACCATGAGAGTGTACAACATCAGCCCAAAAATTACTGAAGTCATCAAAAGCCTGTATTACAAGGCCACCAGAGCAATACTCCACGACAGCACCATCGGGAACTGTTTCAGAACAACAATCGGTTTGCGTCAATGATGCCTACTCTCTCCAAAACTCTTTAACATCTTCCTAGAGCGCATTATGTCAGATGCCTAGCAGATCACGAAGGCACAGTCAGCACAGGGGGTAGAGCAATCTCCATCCTCCGTTTTGCGGATGACATTGATAGATTGGCTGGAGAGAAACAAGAACTTGAACTGCTAGTATAGAGGCTTGACATCACCTCCAGAGCCTATGGAATGAGGAACGAGCCATAACAACGCTGCTCGGAATGAATACAGATTTTCTTGATACTATAGACCATACCTATTTTAGACACCAAAAACGTACACTTGCATCTTTCGGAAATAAAGATCACAGGTCACAGTATAGCACATCATGGAATTTGATCCCACTAAGTTATGAAGTGAACTTCAAATCGACGGTTTTTTTCACTGTCACAAAGAGAATTGGCAAATATTTACAATTTGTGTATATTTGTTTATAGAGTTAGTACGCAAGCGACGGCTGTTCACATAGGCGCATGTGGTGTATGTATTCGCTTTGCGTACTATATTTCCTAGTTCATTAATATTTTGGTGATAAGACTCGGCTATTGTTACACTCTATGTTATTTTTTTATCAGTTGATTCAGCCCCGATGCTTGAAACCTGATAAAGTGTAACTCAGGTTCGTTTATCCACGCAGCCTGCTCACTCAGCAACAAGACACGGAGTCGTCGTATGAAGTTTTTCCACTTTTATTCAGCACACATCAACAACTGCATACAATCGCTCAATCGCTTTTCCACTCTCAACTTTTTACTTTCCAACTCACTATCAACAACAATCTCCCCTTTTTGAAACAGTGCGGCACATATATAGCCTTTCTCTTCTCCAGAACACCTTGGAACAATCGAGTATGACGCAATTTAACCAATCGCTCTAAACTTCGTCATTACTGTCTTACGTCATACATCTTTCTTCACATTCCAGGAATGTTCTCACACATCTACACCCATCGGGAATCTTCGATCGACCGTAAACACGCAAATCTAGAGAATTCTCCAATAATATCGACTAACGAAAATCATCAACGTTATACAAAGCTTCCTCTAACCACAATGCAAACACAAATCAAAGGTAAATAAACTCTATTATTGAATACTTTGGAAAGCGAAACGATTAGATCTATCGTGCGCGTTTCAGACATACTATCCTTCGCGTTTTAACGTAACAGCTATATAAAGACTGTTTGAAGAACAGAAGGCCGTCTGTCCCCTATATGCTTAATGTGTCCGGAGACGTTAATCTACCAAAGAAGAAGGCTGTTCTCGTATCCAAATGAGAGTGTCTGTGAATGAATGAAATAAGACTAGGATAGGGTGTATTAGTGGAATGAAAGATAGACTGTGAAAGAAAGAGTTAATGCTTATTTTGTGTGACTTGAACATATTGTGTTTTTTTTCACTGTGGTGATACTGGATTTTGTTCATGACAGACACGGTAATTTGAATAGTTATATTTTATGATTTGCTTGTTGGAAATGTAACAATGAAACTGATTTTGTAAATGCATAACACCTTTTGATAAATTAATAAATGTAATTTTCTGTCAGACCGGAAACGGAATTGCTTCAGGGAAAAATAAGATTATATTATATTTCAGCTATTTATTATTTTATTACTTTAGGACATATAGTTTCTTTGAATTCCGTTTTAATTATTATTCTACTACTTTGAATGAGAAAGAAGAGAACCATAAAATTAGCAAAAACATACATTGGTGTTGTGTTCCAACTGTCGTGTATTTTACGTCTTCAGTGTTTCAAGTTTATCTCTCTGTCTCAACTTGTGTAATTGTATAAGAAAGGCCTTTTGATGAATATGTGTATACCTGAAACTGGAACATTGAAACTGTTTACAAACTAATATAAAGTTTGTAGGAATCTTCTGAGAATAAAGCTAATTATTTTATAACACGCACGGGAAGTTTATGACATTCATACATGTAAAATATACAGAAAACTTTATCAGAGAGAGAGAGAGAGAGAGAGAGAGAGAGAGAGAGAGAGAGAGAGAGAGAGAGAGAGAGAGAGTCAAACTCATTTATTCACAACAAGAATACAGATTTGAGGCGGGAGCCTAATCTTAAAATCGTTCCTCGCATCATTTACATTCGCATTCTCCGATATTCAGTCATATATGCCAACGACAAAACAAATAACTATAATAACTATCACTCAGTATACAATAAGGTGTAAGATAGATGACACTCAATGTTGGTTTTACAATTACACAATACATAAACAACCAAAGGTATATCAAATAATCAGGTGTTTTAATTACTCATACATTTAAGATTGTAGATCAAATAATCACGTACGTTAATTAGTCATTGTTTATAGGGTCCAGCATCAAATAATCAAGTAGCACATCGGGGAAAAGTGTAAAAATTCAGTGTTTCCGTCTTAAAAGGTAATAATACAAAAACAAAATTCAGCCAGTAAACGTCGACTACGTGTACCACAAACTTTGGCTGTAACAAAGGGGAAAATGTTTCCCCTGGGTTTCGTTGTAAGGTGATGATAATATTTATTTACGTCCCTGTCGTCATAAGCTTTCGGGACTTAATGTCTGTAATATAGTTTAATGCAAAAATGAATCCAATGAAAAATAAAAATAATTAAATAAACATATATACAAACAAATATACAAACAAATAAATAAAATACTAAAAAGATAAATTTAAAAAAAAAAACTTAAAACTTAACTCGTAAAATGCTTTCTCTTCAGAAAAAAAAAAAACGTACATCTGTACAGGTTCAAATTTATTGACTTTACAACACATTTAAAATTAAAGGACACGCCATAGAATGCTTCGATCGTTCAGAAATACAAAAATATTTAAGCTTCCTACTACCATCTTTATTACACTAAACCATTTTAAAAAGTGTTTAAAAATACTTTAAAACTACTCTTTACTACCAATATTGGAGCAATGTTTTAAACCTTTTTTTTTTTTTTTTTTTTAGCAATCATGGGTATGCGTTTGACTTACTTTAAAACATGTGAAGTTTATGTGTGTGCGTGTGTGTGTGTGTGTGTGTGTAGGTGTGTGTTTGTGTGTGTGTGTGAAACTAACCATTTTACATTGGTCAAAATCACATAAATCATATAGAGTCTTCTATGGAATGCACCATTTTCACCACACAGATGCATGGGTTTTCATTGGTTTTAGCTATTCTGTTTTGAATGTTTTGTTTAATTATCTATATATTTTTTATTGGAAATTATTGAAGTCATCAAAAGCCTGTATGACAAAAAAGGCTACCAGTGCAGTCCTCCATAACAGCGCCATCAGAAAATGGTTCAGAACAACAATCGGTGTGTGTCAATGATGCCTACTCTCTCCAACAATCTTCAACATCTTCCCAGAGGGCATCATGTCAGATACCCTTGCAGATCACGAAGGCACTGTAGTCAGCATAGGGAGTAGAGCAATCTCCAACCTCCGTTTTGCGGATAAAATTGATGGATTGGCTGGAGAGGAACAAGAACTTGAACAGCTAGTACAGAGATTTGACATCACCTCCAGAGCCTATGGAATGGAAATAAGTGTAGAGAAGAACAAAATGATGACCAACAACACCAATAATGGCATTAACACGGACATCAAAGTCCCAGGCCAATTCCTCAACACAGTGCATAGCTTCAAATATTTAGGATCATTGTATCAGACAATGGGTTTCGAGAGGAAGTCCTCTCCAGGATCGCACAAACAACTGCTGCCCTGACAAGGTTGAAGCCCATTTGGAAAGACAGGACCGTCAGTCTACATTCCAAGGTAAGGCTGCTGCGCACTCTTGTCATCTTCATCTTCCTATACGCTTACGAAACATGGACCCTCACAGCAAATCTACAACGAAGAATACAAAGCATTGAGATGAGGTACTACAGAAGACTTCTGGGCATTTACTATATCCAGCACATCACCGAAGACAAAGTCCGACAGACCATCACACAAGCCATTGGACAACACGATGACATGCTCACAGTGGTGAAGAAACGGAAACTCCGATGGTATGGCCACGTCACCAGATCATCAGGCCTTGCAAAGACCATCCTGCAAAGCACGGTGCAATGAGGCAGAAGAAGAGGGAGATAGAAAAAGAGGTGGGAGGACCACATTCGAAAATGGACTGCTTTGGCTTGAGACTGAGCAAAGCCATGAGGGTGGCTGAGGACAGAAAAAGATGGAGTACGCTGGTTAAACAATCATCTATGGTGCCCCAACGACCGTCGAGTTACGGAAGAAGAAAGGATAGGATATTTTTTTTGTCTTCTCAGTTATACATTTTCTTATTTATCGAACTATCAGTGCATCAAGTAATGTATCAATTAATTACCTATTTAATTTCCTCGTTGTATTATACCACTGAGACCAGGAAACACGAGATGCCCCATGACACGACAGCAGAGTGTCACTGGTGTGCACTACCATCATGCCAGAGAGGGCGCGGGCGTTACGTGGCTAAGGAATCTTCCCCGTAAAGATCTTGCCAGCATTGGATAAATTTGCTTACTGTACTTCTGCCACAAGTCACCCACGTCACTGTCTTTCAATTTCACTATAGCGCACCTTCACAGCACCATGAGTAATAGGCATCCAAGGTACTTAAATCCTTACCTTACTAAAATTGGAGACATTTAGTGTATTTTAATTGGCATGCGGTCTTTCTATATTAGTTATAGTTTCAAGACTGACAGCTAGATCTTGCAGGAAAGTTGTAACTTATATTCCAACCCACTTCTTCATTATAGTCCTCTATACTGTAGTGTTAAAGGGCATCTTCAGAGAGAGCAGAAATGTTCCTAGCGCGCCACCCCCCTCACAAACCCTCACTTTATTTTAAAATATATGCTATTTTAAAGCGTCTTAAACCCTGACTTGAATTAATTCTCAATTAATTCTCAAACTACATATATTTTTCACCAACTACTCATCCAAACATATATTTTTCACCAACTACTCATCCCAATCCCCCTCACCGTCTTTTTCTTAAATGAAAGCATTTCAACACTTTGTTGCCCCTTCTACTATCACCTAAATAAACAATAAACACAGAGATGCTTTTAAACATAGCTTGGCAAATTAAAGTGTCAAGTCAGTCCTATTGTCTCGTAAGCCTACCCTGCTATTTAAGCACCACTCACCTTAAGCTACCCCCCCCCACCACCACCACCACTACCACCACCACCTTACTTACCCCCACTCACCCCACCACTACCCTTCAACCTACCCTCCTCACTTCAACTCTTCCTCAACCCCCACCTCCCGTAAATCCCTCCTAAACACCCCACCCTCACCCACCCACCTCATTCCACATGTACACAAAACCCCTCCTACCTCGGATCTAGGTTACTATGTCAACCTTTTCCAAACGGGTCAACACTTCTTCAGTGTCAAAGAGACCTATTATTTTTATTAATGTGTCAACGTGGTCTTGCATAAACTTTAGTCGCACTACGCTGCCAGCACACAACAGATGTCGCATTGTCATGTTATGTGTGTTGGCTGAGGTAAGCACTATAAGTCGCATAGCCATGTCGCTTATTTGAGGACATAATCCTTCGAGTTATGATATTATAATGTGAAACAAATGTTGCATGATGGTAATCCGAAACAGCCGTGAAACTTTCGGCTTTTTACAGAAAGTTTCGGCTCTCTCTTCCAAAGCAGTCTCATAAGTTTTTTTTTGACTAGATTCACTACGTTAACGTCCACCTCCATATATTAAATAAAGATGTTCTGTGGATGCTTATCTTTGTAATAAAACATGATTTTAAGAGTAGAATAAGAACATTCAAAAGAAATTTTATTTTCAAAAACAATAAAAAGTTTAGACTGTCCCTTGACAGACCACAATACTGTTAACTGGGTTTAACCTTTGTAATTATCGAATCCTCACCTAAACTGCAAGCGTACAGCACAGGAATATCGCAAAAATGGACAAAACCGAACCGATTCACCCGTAAAAACTTCGGCTCGGCGAGCCGACATGACGGACAGTTTATCGGCTTTTTTATAAAAATTTAGGCTAAAAGCCGAAGATCCGACCCAAAACGACATCCCTGTTATAAGGTGACTTGTAAAATGACTTTTTAAATTGCAGTTGATTTAACTGACTTAGTTGACTAAAGTTGATTTACTACGTAACTTTTTAAAAAAAGTAACCTTTGTAATTACATAAGTATTTTGTAGTCAATTGGCTGATCAAATTATCAACAAAACACCTACATATAAAATGCCTACATTGCTAAATAATAATATCATAGGAAGCCCTAGTGACCAATATTTCAAAGCTGACCCAACAGACCTCAAACACAAATGGGGAGGTTTGAAAGAGGTTTCAAGAAAAAAAGATAGGTGACTGGTCTAGTGAAAAAGATAGTACCCAGCAAATCAGCCCGATCGGGGCCCCACTCGGGCCGCATAGGGCATCCCGACTTTTGTCGGGTTTTAGTAGGGACCCACATAGCCCTACAAAAACCCGATGCGTAGCGGAGTTGAGAAATGTGGATGCGTAACGATTCGCCCTCCCGTCTGCCGCCCGATTCTGCCCCACCCACCACAAAGCCACGCTGTGAACACCCTAACATAGGCCTACTCTCGCTTCTAATTGGCTAAACTGTCTGGAATGTTTCGTCTGCTTCACATATGCTGCTGCTACGTATGTGAAAAATATTTATACAAAATCAATTCAGCAAGATATCATTATTTAATTGTGCTTATAATTCTTAATTTTTATCATACAATATGTAAAATGTTGTTAAAGTGTTTCTTTTAACTATTGTATTTATTTATACATTATAAGCCAAGGGTAAATTTCTGTGCCCATTACTGTTGGTCTTTTCCGGTTGTACTTAGGCGCCAATTTTCTACAGTTTTCTTCTACAGTTGCATGTGCTCGAATATTGTGTTTGCCTGCGAAAACCTATTTCACTGTGGTTGTTTTTTGGGTGCTTTGCCTTTCATTTATGTATTTACACACGATTTCGATAGCGACGAAGATCACGTTAATAAAGGCTATATCGTTATCGAAATGGTGTGTAAATACTTAAGTGGGGACACACCAAGGACTTCCGAAAACAAAAACGCCTGTGCCGACAGTCCCTATTAACACCAGACATCTCAATTCTTTCTTCATGCAATCACATATCATAAACAATATGTGGGATATGATTTTAGGGTAAATCAGCATTGGCCAGGGATGGGGCATTATCGGGGTTGTTTCTGGTTTAAGTTGGGTTACAATAGGGTTGGTGTTGGGTATCCTGACGTATGCCCGATCTTTGCCGGAATCGGGTTACCGTTCGGCAAAGGTTGGGTTACGGTCGGGTAAGTTTTGGGTACCCCGACGATCGCCCAATCTTTATCGAAAGTCGGGCTACTGTTTGGCGAACGTGGGGTTACGATCGGGTAAGTTTCGGGTAGCCCGACGATCGCCCGATCTTTGCCCGAGTCGGTTCCAATTTCCATTTGCCAGATCGGGCCCCGATCGGTAGCCCGATCCGGGCCCCATCGGGCTGCACGATGCATCGGGCCCCGAAATTTTTGTTAGCTGGGTATAGTAGATTGATAGGACAGATTACGAATGAGAAAGAACAAAGGAGAAAGACAGCGACTGTGGGAATTTAAAGCACTAAATTTACAGACAGTGGGATACTGTTTATACAGAAATCCTGGCACCCACATGGGGTTTGTACAAAGGGTGAGTAACAGTATAGTCACTAATCTCATAATGTTCTAAGTCTGATTCTAGTTCTTTATAAATGTCTTCAATATGGATGTCTAATATTAAAGAATCTGTGTCTGTGTATAAAATTCTTGCTTCTGGATAATTAGGTTTAAAGTAATAATAATAACATTTGAACTTTAATAACTTAGACAAATCTAAGATTGTCATACCCATAAACATCAGTTTGGCTAGATTAACTTAGGTGGTTTTCACGGTAACAGAATACAGATTGTTACACTCGATGTTGATTTTTATCAGTAGTTTCTGAAATCTGATAAGTGTAACTCAGATTCGTTTATCCACGCAACTCGTTCAATCATCAACAAGGCTGGAGTCGTCGTATGTAGTTTTCCAACTTTATTCAGCGAACATCAACAACTGCATACCATCGCTTTTTCCACTTTCAACTTTTCACTGTCAACACAACTTTCCACTTTACAATTCTCTCTCTACAACTTTCAACACAACAACAACTTTTGAAACAGTGCGGCACTTATATACTCTCTCTAACTCCAGAGAAATAAAGAACGTTCGGGCAAGACACAATTTAAACCAATCAGAATTAACTTCGTCATCACTGTCTCACGTCATACAACCATATTTAGGATGGAAGCGCCTCTAGTTACCACTAGAATTATCCACCCGCTTCGATCAATAGTAAACAACCAACTCTAGAAAATTCTCAAATAATGTCGACCAACTAAAATTACCAACGTTATACAAAGCTTCTTCTAACAACAACGCAAAATCAAATCAAAGGTAAACACACTTTTTTATTGCATGCTTAGCAAAACAAAACGATCGCAGCTATCGCGCGCGTCACACACGAACTATCATGCACGTTTCAACATAACACAGTGAGTCATGAAACTGTAACCAAGTTACTGGGGCTTAGATGTTAACTTAATTGCCTGATTAGGTGTTGTAATTACTTTAGCCTAACGTCTTTTTGCTTGTAAGGGTTCTCTATAGTTTTACACAAAAAGGCTGTTATTCAGCAACTTAAAGAAATCTTTTTCAAACATAGACTGTGCTTGTTTTCTGAGCTCTGTGTTTTTATTGATGTACACAGGTAAGACCTTTGTCTGCTTGAACAGTAAAAGCTTATGAATCGCCATGACCTTTAACCCATGTCTAATGCAGAGCTGAAGGTTTCTGTAGTGACATACATAATTTGATTTTTTAAAGAGGTTGAGAATAAGCTCAAGATGCTTATCTGAACCCTGCATTATTTCCAGCGCTAATGGGTAATAATTATGAAGATCATGTAAGGACTAAGTGTATTTGAGATCAACTTCGACAATAAACCCTTTGGTTGATTTAAAAGCCCGCTTAACCACATTAAGTCTGCAGGTTTTTGGACTAACAATTAGTTTGAAATCGGAAACTGGGAATAAACTCACTCATTGCCCAATCGTATAAATTATGTGCATTTTAGTAAATTATGTCATTAGATTTCTGTTTAGGGTCATAGTGCTTCATGTATTTATTGTTGACTTTACAATAATTATGCACTGCCATGCTTATTCCACCATGAATGCCTGATTCAATCATTGTCATCATTATCTGGTCAGTTATGAGATCAATTTTAGCTTCACTAAGTTTTAGAAAAGCATCCCAACTCATTCCTGGTTAAGAAATACAAAAAGGATCAAGGGAGTAATGATGCAAACTCGTTTCTCTGTATTTTTCAAACACATCGGCCAACAAACAAATGTCAGTCTTTAAATATATGTGGAGGTAGTCACCCAGGTTTTCATATCCAAGTGCATTCCAGACAATTTGAGCATGTCAATAATATGAATCACTAATACATGTTTTACTGAGCGAGGAATAAATGTTTTCTTTAGGAGGTAGTTCCAGTTCTTCAAATACTTCCCAAGAGTCCATGTACTCATAAGGATGAAGTTTTATATTTTCCTTCTATCTCGTTGATACATGACACTCTTTATGCATTCGTCATTGCTTTTATTATTAAACTACGGAGATGGTGAATAAAGATAGGGAGAGAGAAATGTTTATTTCCATATTCTAAGTTACACTTTTGATGAGTTGCAGATCTTAATAAGCCCGTTATATGACAATGATCTCTTACCCTTTGGTCCTTTAGGTCAAACTCTTTATTACATATATGAGAATGGGTAGCTGCTTGAAAAGCTATTGAATCAGATTCAGTAAATATGTGCCAGTAGCTGCAATAAAACACAATTTGTATTTTTTGGTAATCTCATCTAAGAACTTCTTACATGCCTCAGGCCCTTTGTAAATCACAGGCCCTGTATGTTGTCCATGAGCTCTAACAACTACAAACCCAAAACTACAGACTTCATTGAAGTGTGTGAGCAATGAATTACTAAATCCTTGCAGGCCTTAATAATTTAAAATCAATGATTCAAAGTTGGCATAAACTATATAAGGCTTTTAAAAATTGTTTATTGATTTGTTTAAAATGTACTTCAGAACTGGGCTTCGATAAAATGAGGAGCGTTTGAATGTTGGTCATGTTATTGCATATTTTACTGTGTTTGTCATTGTTGTTACTACTATACAGGCAGATCACTAGACAATACTGTGTCAATTTAGTAAATACTTAATGACCACACACGGTCAGTGGCTCTTTTTCTAGTGTCATTTGCAATCTTTCCAGGTTGATAAAGGTACTAACTGTTTTGTTCATCAAAGTTAGGTCAGGTTGACCTGGCTTTGACCTGGTAGATATGGTAACCAAATGTTTCTTTTTAATAGCCTCAAATGGTTTTAATCCTGTTACTCTGCTTAAGCCCCCATTCATTTTCATTAAAATGTGAGGTAGCCTAATAACCCATTCTGTATTTGTGGTTTCAATAAACAACTCATTTGAATACTGATAAATAAATAACCTTTCTGCCAGTAAAAGATTGAAATTTTCTGCCACCCCCTGTGACCTGTGCAATCCGGCAATTCCTCTTCTTAGTTACATTATGTTTTAACAAAAGCTGGTTAACTGCTCCCTTGAATTCAGACCCCTCGTGGCATTGAATGGGTATAGGAAATCTGAGAGGCCCTCTTAAATAAATTGTATTTAACGCTTCAGCAACCTCAGTTGAGTTTATAGTTGTAAGATGTACTGCGTCTTTATACCTAGTAGAAGCTATGTCAATGACTATTAATGCATATTTGTATTTCCTCTATTTGGAGCTGTTAGTTAGATTTGCAAACTGCTTGTTTAGCTAACCATTGTTTAACAGTGTTTTCAGACAAGCCAGTCTTTTCTACTAGTTTATTAACTGCCACCATTCCTTTCCAGTACCCGGATTCAGAATATACTTTTGGACAAACATGAAGAAGCTTTTAATTTCATCAAGTTTTTGATAAGGTAATAAACTACTACCATTCTAAATGCAATTAAAATTATTTATCCTGTCTTTGACATCATAGATGCTATGTTAGGTGTATAGTAATCAGATAACATGGGTTGTTTTAATGGAGGTAGTGTGTACCAGTAAATATATAATATTGGTGCAAACCTTCATAAACGTTTTCAAATGTTTTATCAGCATGACATTCTTCTTTCATTATTTAATTAACGAAATCAAGCTGCAATAGTTTGTTTTTCTTGTATTCAGCCTGATCTTGTGATAATTTTTCCATTGCTAAGTTATAAAGTTTTACTTCATCTTTACTGTATAGATTTGAAAACAAATAATTTGATCATATAAAGGCTAACGCGTTTACAGCAACAGAGCAAAGCACCATAGCAACGCCAGCCATATTTTAATTAACTTTTAAATGTTTGTTCCTATTAAAAATGAATTACGATGACTTGCTCACTCAGAAAGCCATTAATGTTACAGCCATGAGCGTTGACGATTATGCATAGAAAAGAGAGCGGTTGATGAGTTTGGTTGCTTCAGGAAATTCGAAATTATATTTAGGTATTGACTTAACACCTGAACATGCACTAGGACTAAAACCTGAAGATATCATTACTATACATAATAGATACCACAAAATGCTCGGAGCTGAAATGGTAAAAAGTTTGGGGAAATCTATTATAAAGTTATAAACAAAAACTGTATTAATAATTTCCTTAGCGTAAGTTTAGAGGTTTGTTGGCACCACCATTTTCAGCTGGGCTAATTACTTTTCAACATGTAAATTTCTCTGTCAATAAAAATTGACTCTTCCAATCCGGAGATGAATCAGAATACAGAGACACAGAAAACTATGCCACAGGGTTCAACAATTCAACGAAATTTATTGGCCAAATTGACATAAAACATGCACATGGAATATGTTGCGATGTGGCAGTAACTATCATAAAACATACATGCAAACACACGTACCAGCTAATAAAATACCTATCAAGCGTGCACACATACACACGGAAACAACAAATAATAAAAAGTAGGTGCCAGTGAATTATCACGTGACGTCAATTACAGCATTATGAATTTGACATTATGAGGAATTTAAAGCGAGAGCAGCCTCTGGAAAAAAAAATATCTAACACGGTTTGTTCTGGTTTTGGGGGCTCTGAAGCGCCTGCCGGATGGGAGGAGCACGAACAGATGGCCGGCTGGGTGTGAGGGGTCAGCTGTGATGTTTCTAGCTCTACGGACCAAGCGCGTGTCGTAGATCGAGGCGACAGATGGAAGTTCGCACCCGATAACTCTGGACGCGTGTTTCACGATGCGCTCAAGTTGCACTTTCTCCTCATCAGTGGCACCACCAAACCAGGTAGTGATGCCAAAGCAGAGGATGTTTCGATCACTGCGCGATAGAACTGCGTCAGGACTTTTGCAGGCAACCTGAACTTCTTGAGTTGCCTCAAGAAGTGCAGGCGCTGTTGGCACTTTTTGATGATGGGGGTGGTGTTGTTTCCCCATGACAAGTCGTTCGAAATGACTGTGCCTAAAATTTGAACTCTTCGACTTGTTCAACACTTTCACCGTTGATCACAAGTGGTGAAAGTGGATCTTTAATTCTCCTAAAATCGACAATCATTTCTTTTGTTTCTGAAACATTGAGCTCGAGGTTGTTCTCTGAGCACCAGTCAACCAACCGTTCGACCTCATCCCGATAGGCGGTCTCATCGTCTTTGCTAATCAGGCCTTCAATGGTGGTGTCATCAGAAAATTTAATGACATGAACGGATGGACCATGTGACTGTAACAAACGGACGATCTATCTCTGGCGCTGCCTGCGTCCCATCTTCATTTCCTCGCCCGCTGGCTAAGCCAACTAAGCCCCGCCCCTCGGGGATCGCCCTGAAGCCGCCAACTAGCCAAGCCACTTGGTCAGTCTTCAGCCGTCAGCCTCCGTAAGCACAACTGCCTGCCAAGGACACGCCACAACACGTTGTGACCCCTGAGCCTCGGCAATATTCTTGTGTTACCCGTTCTTGGTCAAGGTAAGAGAGGAAACTTACTCTATATCATTTAGCATTCCCATCACCCGTCGATTGCCCAACATGTTCGTATGTCCTGTAGATATTATCTGCATTTTGATTGACGTTCCTGCCATGTTTGTATTTATACCTGTATGTTCCCTGCTAGACCCTTGTATAAATCTCCCATGCCATGTTGTCCCACCACCTAGATTAAAGCCCCCCAGTACAGAACCCTTGCCTACAACCCCCATTGTCCTGTAATTATCCCCTTTGCTTCTCCCATGTTCCCATTGTGTAGATATCTGCCCCTGTTGTCCATCACCCCATCTTAAGGCGCCGGAGTTACTATATATTAGCGGCCGCCAGTAAACTCCACCAAAGCCCCATAGCCATTGTTGCAATTGTTGGACTGTTGGTACGAACCGGTCAACTCATGGCCGGTGCGTCCAAATTTGAAAATCTGATTGGCATGCGCGCTAACCGGCGCAGCATCCAGAGTGTGTGTACACCGCTGATCTTGAGTCGATACTACGTTACAGAACGGGCTCCTATACCGGCTGCTACGAGACTCAAGACCCGCTGCGTGCGACCCAGATAACCCGGTCGTCACTGAGAAGCGTACGAAACGAAACTCCGCTGGCAGCCAGCAACGAAGGCTGTACGCACCAAACAACCTGTTATTCAAGAAGTTGACCCAATGACCTGCATTGGCCAAACTGACGCTAACGACTGGACCCTTGCGTCATCGCCATCCAGAAGCCAGAGGCAACCTCCGCCCCCACACTATTCCAGCTAAGTGCCCACCAAGCGCACACCACAATTCAGAGATAATCTGGCTAAGCCACGCGCAGAATCCAGATACCCTCCTGCCTAGTGATGACATCAGTCCTCAATCGCCCTAGTATCCCCCAAAACTGCCAACCCAGAATAGCTCCAAGATACTCTGGACGATTATAGACAATTTCCAGTGACTCAGCCTTAGGTTTACCTAATACAGCCGACCTACTTCTATTTAATAAAATTGACTAGTATCATATTATAACCAACTGACTTCCCCCTTGTTTCAACTTATCTACTAGTTTAGCTTACATTCTTCTCGTCTCGCCTTTTGACTGTCTATCATTCCTTAGTAATTCCCAGCCTTATTTCCCTGAATGTCGCTGCGAGTTGACAAGGGAGGCAACACAGCGCGGGGGAATAAGTGCTAATCCTCATCCCCCCAACCCCCTTTATTCGTGACATTAATTTTGGCGACCCCGACGAGACGAAAGACATAGATTCCCACTTCCACTCGACGAGACAAAAGACTTAGCTTTCCACCCCAGCCCCAGTAGAGATAGGACCTAGCCCCCTAAGCCTAGTAGTGTATCGCATAGCCCCATAGGTCCCTTCCTGGCACTCCAGAATTGTGGTGGTACGCAGAGGTTTTTCTTGCATTCATTTTTTATGCTTTGATTGATTGCTTGTTGTCTCTGTGTCCGTGTTGTGTTGTATTCGCCTCTGTGCCATTTCATCTTAGTTCATTCCAGCCCGCCCATTGTTTGCTGTCAGTGTACCCCCTTGTGAGCGCCCCTTCATCACGGTTAAAACCTTTTAAGGTAAGTCGCTTCTCTTGCCATGGCCGACCGGGGAGAACTCGCCCTCAAGTACAAGGGTATTGGCGAGAGCTTAGGGCTCGCCGGCACTGAGCTCAAGGATTACGTCCTCAGCAACGTGGATGCGGACGTTGCCGAGGAGAAGTTGAAGAGGGAGGAGAGGGCTAAAGAACGGGAGGCGAAGAAGGAGGAGGAGAAAGAGCGGATCGCCGCAGAGGAACGAGCCGCCGCACGGAAGAAGGAGGAGGAGAAAGAGCGGATCGCCGCAGAGGAACGAGCCGCCGCACGGAAGCGAGAGGAGGAGAAAGAGAGGAGAGCCGAGGAGAAAGAGAGAGTCGCAGAAGAGGAGAGAGCCGCCGCGCGGAGAAGAGAGGAGGCGAAGGATAGGATAGCCGAGGAGGAGAGGGCTGCCGCACGGAAGAAGGAGGAGGACGAGAGAGCCGCGGCACTCGAAGAGAAGAGGAAGGACAAGGAACTCGAACGGCGCCGAGAACTACTCCAGCTCGAGCGCGATCGCCGCGAGCTAGGCCTCGGATCGCCCGCGAGCGACGACTTCTCCCTCAGCGCATCCAGCTTCACCGCCAGCGCCGGAACACCCGCCGTCATCCCGCCGATCCCGGGGATGAACTTCACCCTGGACCCTTTCGTCGAGCGCGACGAATCGATAGAGGTCTACCTCGCCCGATTCGAGCGAGTCGCGGCAGAAAACCAACTCGACCAGCAATACTGGTACAGGAAACTCAGCCACGGCCTAAAGGGGAAGGCCTACGAAATCCTCGCCAAGACTCCGACTGCCGAGGAGGGCGACTACCCCGCCCTAAAGAAAGCGCTGCTCCACGGATTCGAACTTTCCGGCGAACACTACCGGAAGAGCTTCCGTAACTCCCGGAGAGAGAAGGGAGAGAAATTCACACAGTTCGCCGACCGGCTAGCCACTCTACGGGACAAGTGGATCGAGCAGACGGACGAGCCCAAGACTTACGACGGTCTGCTCGAACTGATGCTAGCCGAGCAACTCAGAGGAACCATGCCAGGGGAACTTCGGACCTTCGCCGCCGAACAGGGAGCCGCCCGCTTGGAGGATCTTATAATAGTCGCGGACCGCTACCTGACCGCCCACCCCGACGACCGACAGCCTCGCCGAGAACCCCTAGCACCCTCGTCACCAGATACCCGCCAACAGCCTCGCCGGCCCGTCCCGCCAGCGAACAACCGTCCACCCCCGCCTAAAGGACGCCCAAACCCCGGAGCAGAGCCTGGGAAGCGGAGCGGAGAGCTCTACTGCGGCTACTGCCAGCGCCGAGGACACACCCGGGAAAAGTGTTTTCGTCGCCTCAGCGACCAGCGTCGCAAACAAGGAACAGTGTTGGCCCTGCGCCAAGTCACTCCCGACGGGAACCCGGTAAACCCCGTCGTCACTCCCACCGATCGCCCGGCCGTCACCGAGCAGGTGACCGTCAACGACCACCCTGCACACTGCCTCTACGACACCGGTCTAACATTCGACGCCGTCGTCCGCTGCTCGCTGATCAGGGACCAAGATCTGACCGGCGAAACGATCACCCTGAAACTGGCCGATGCGTCATAGCCCAGCACCACGCTCCCTATCGCCCGGATCAACGTCACAAGCCGCTACGTCACGGGATCCATCCAAGCCGCCGTGATGGACCAGCCCCTCTATGACTTGATTCTAGGATGCCGTTATGTCTTCCTGGGAATGCCGCCCCAGCCTGTGGAGTCGATGGCCGCCGTCCAGACGCGCGCCCAAACGAAGTCAGCCGCGACCCCACCACCGATACCCAACCAGATGCCGGAACAAATCCGGAAGGCCCAGGAAGAAGACGCCACCCTGCGCAAGTGCTACGGGAAGCTACCCGCCGCACGCACCCCACCCAAGACCGGGGACTTTTACGTCGAGGACGGACTCTTGTACCGTCAGAAGGACGACCACTCACAGCTAGTCGTCCTGGAAATTGGCCACAGCATGCCCTTAAGTGGTCACATGGGCATAGGAGCAACCGCCCTGCGAATCAGCGCGCAGTACCACTGGCCCGGGATGACCGAAGACGTGAAGCGCTACGTCAAGTCCTGCCGCCAGTGCCAACGATTCTCGCCCCGCCATCATACCGTACCGGTAACCATCAGCCCCACCGTCGTCGTAGGAACGCCTTTCCAACGAGTAGCCGTCGACATAGTTGGACCCCTTCCGCGGACCAAGAAGCGGAACCAGTATCTGCTCACCCTAGTCGACGCATGCTCCATGTGGTGTGAGGCCGTTCCTCTGCCGAAGATCGACGCCGTCCGAGTCGCCGACGCGCTCGTCACTATCTTCACGCGAGTCGGATTCCCGGAAAGCATCCTGACCGACAACGGGTCACAGTTCACGGGAAGACTGATGCAGGAAGTTTTCCATCTGCGACGCATCCGGCACATCCGCACTCCACCCTACCACCCCGCTAGCAACGGACAGGTCGAGCGCCTGAATGGGACGCTCATCTCAATCATCCGGAAGATCGCCGACGACCAACCTACCGCGTGGGACACCTACGTCACGTCAGCGCTCTTCGCGTACCGGGAGACCCCACACACCTCCACCGGACACACCCCTTCCACGTTGCTTTTTGGGAGACCCCTCTCTGGACCCCTAGCTGCCTTGCGACGCAGCTGGACCGACGCCAAGCTAGACGAGGCACCGGTCGATGCTACGAAATACGTCACCAAGCTCCAGGAGACTCTCAAGGCCACATGGAAAGCCGCCTCCGCCAAGCTGAAGAAGGCGAGAGAGAGACAGGCCCGATATCACAATCGCCGCGCCCGCGACCGAGAACTTCAAGTAGGGGACCAGGTCCTGCTACTTCTCCCCAGCGGCACGAACAAGCTCGATATCGCTTGGCAAGGACCCTACCCGGTGCTGGAGAAACTCTCCCGAACCACTTACCGCATCGAGGTAGACGGAAAACCCAGGACCCACCATATCAACTTACTCAAGCGGTACCTGGAACAGCCCGCAGTCGCCCCGGATACCCACTCGCTACTTACGGTCGCGCTGGCCGTCGAAGTGGATGGAACAGAGACCGGCGTCGCCGAATATCCGCTACAAGGGAAGGAATCCTTCCTCCGGGACGTATCTCTCGACCCATCACTCCCCGCCAGCCAGCAACGCCAACTACGCTCCATCGTAGCCGACTACAAGGAGGTACTTACCGACGTACCTGGGAGAACGGATCTCGAAGAGGTTCACCTAACCCTGACGGACCCCACACCCGTCCGCCAGAAACCATACCCCGTCCCGCTATCCCAGCAGCAGGTAGTGAGGAAGGAAGTTGAGGCTCTGCTACAAGCCGGAGTCATCGCTCCATCCCGTTCCCCCTACAGCGCAGGCATAGTGCTATCACGCAAGCCCAGCGGAGAGCACCGCCTCTGCATCGATTTCCGACAGCTCAACCTCGTGACGCAGTTCGTGCCCGGACCCATGTCCGACCCAACGGACCTGTTTGCGAAACTGCAGTCCGCGAGATACTTCTCCAGAGTGGATCTGAGCAAAGGCTTCTATCAGATCCCGGTGCACCCATCTTCCCGACAGTACCTGGCCTTCAGTACCATGGACGGCCTCTATGAGTTCAACGTTCTGCCGTTTGGTCTCCATAATGCCCCGAGCATTTTCAGCACGATGATGCGGAAACTACTGGACCCCCTCCACTGCTCGACCCTGCATTCCTTTACGGACGACATCCTCGTCGCCACGGAAACCTGGGAGGAGCACCTGCGAGTGGTGCGCCAACTATTACGCCGCCTCAGAGAAGCTGGTCTCACTGCCCGACCGACCAAATGCCAATTCGGATACCAGGAACTCGAATTCCTAGGCCACACCATCAGCCATGGACAGCTCCGGCCACTGGAAAAGACCACCCAGCGCCTTCGAGACGCGCCCCGCCCCAAGACCAAGAAGGACGTTCAATCCTTCCTGGGGTTGAGCGGCTTTTATCAGAAGTTTGTACCAGGGTACAATGGGATCGCCGCACCACTATCCAGCCTAACCCGGAAATCAGCACCGGACCGAGTTCTTTGGACCCCGCAGTGCGAAGCTGCCTTCCAGGAACTAAAGGAGAAACTGACGTCGCAGCCAGTCTTGCGACTCCCCAACCACGCGCAACCCTTCGTCCTGCGCACGGACGCCAGCGACGTAGGCCTCGGAGCCGTTCTTCTCCAACGGGACTCCGCGGACACCCCGACACTCTTCCCCGTCGCATACGCCAGCCGGAAGCTGAAGCCGGCGGAACAGAACTATGCCACGTCGGAGAAGGAGTGCCTCGCCCTCGTCTGGGCCGTACAGAAGTTTCAGCTGTACTTATACGGAACGCACTTCACCGTTCAAGTCGACCATCAGCCGCTATCTTTCCTGGCGACGTCGAAATCTCTCAACGCCCGGCTGATGAGATGGGCTCTGTTGCTCCAGGCGCATTCGTTCCAGCTTGAGCACATCCCAGGGAGAGATAATCACGGAGCGGACTTCCTCAGCCGCCATCCCGCATCCGACTCCACCGAGTCCCCACTGAGGGCCGACGCCCCAGAATTCGTACCTGCCGCCACCCACTAACCGTCGCCGAAACCAGGCAGCTCCGCGGACCCCAGCATTGGGCATCCGCCACCTACCACCCGGAACCCTGTATCGCCCCGCATCACCCGGACCACCTCAACCATCATCTCATCCCGCAGCAGACCCCAGAGCTAATCGGCCGCGTCTTAGTCGAGGCCGAGGACCTCGCCTTTTTCCTTGGGGGGGCCTCTGTAACAAACGGACGATCTATCTCTCGCACTGCCTGCGTCCCATCTTCATTTCCTCGCCCGCCGGCTAAGCCAACTAAGCCCCGCCCCTCGGGGATCGCCCTGAAGCCGCCAACTAGCCAAGCCACTTGGTCAGTCTTCAGCCGTCAGCCTCCGTAAGCACAACTGCCTGCCAAGGACACGCCACAACACGTTGTGACCCCTGAGCCTCGGCAATATTCTTGTGTTCTACCCGTTCTTGGTCAAGGTAAGAGAGGAAACTTACTCTATATCATTTAGCATTCCCATCACCCGTCGATTGCCCAACATGTTCGTATGTCCTGTAGATATTATCTGCATTTTGATTGACGTTCCTGCCATGTTTGTATTTATACCTGTATGTTCCCTGCTAGACCCTTGTATAAATCTCCCATGCCATGTTGTCCCACCACCTAGATTAAAGCCCCCCAGTACAGAACCCTTGCCTACAACCCCCATTGTCCTGTAATTATCCCCTTTGCTTCTCCCATGTTCCCATTGTGTAGATATCTGCCCCTGTTGTCCATCACCCCATCTTAAGGCGCCGGAGTTACTATATATTAGCGGCCGCCAGTAAACTCCACCAAAGCCCCATAGCCATTGTTGCAATTGTTGGACTGTTGGTACGAACCGGTCAACTCATGGCCGGTGCGTCCAAATTTGAAAATCTGATTGGCATGCGCGCTAACCGGCGCAGCATCCAGAGTGTGTGTACACCGCTGATCTTGAGTCGATACTACGTTACAGAACGGGCTCCTATACCGGCTGCTACGAGACTCAAGACCCGCTGCGTGCGACCCAGATAACCCGGTCGTCACTGAGAAGCGTACAAAACGAAACTCCGCTGGCAGCCAGCAACGAAGGCTGTACGCACCAAACAACCTGTTATTCAAGAAGTTGACCCAATGACCTGCATTGGCCAAACTGACGCTAACGACTGGACCCTTGCGTCATCGCCATCCAGAAGCCAGAGGCAACCTCCGCCCCCACACTATTCCAGCTAAGTGCCCACCAAGCGCACACCACAATTCAGAGATAATCTGGCTAAGCCACGCGCAGAATCCAGATACCCTCCTGCCTAGTGATGACATCAGTCCTCAATCGCCCTAGTATCCCCCAAAACTGCCAACCCAGAATAGCTCCAAGATACTCTGGACGATTATAGACAATTTCCAGTGACTCAGCCTTAGGCTTACCTAATACAGCCGACCTACTTCTATTTAATAAAATTGACTAGTATCATATTATAACCAACCGACTTCCCCCTTGTTTCAACTTATCTACTAGTTTAGCTTACATTCTTCTCGTCTGGCCTTTTGACTGTCTATCATTCCTTAGTAATTCCCAGCCTTATTTCCCTGAATGTCGCCGCGAGTTGGCCTAGACAAGGGAGGCAACACAGCGTGGGGGAATAAGTGCTAATCCTCATCCCCCCAACCCCCTTTATTCGTGACATTGATACACAATCATTTGTGAACAATGTAAAGAGAAGAGGGGAAAGGACACAACCCTGAGGTGCTCCAGTGTTCAAAATCCTGGAGTCAGACAACATCTTGCCCACCCTGACGACCTGGGGGCGATCCAGCAAAAAGTCTAAAAGCCAATGGCACACAGAAGGATGGACATTTAAGGTTAAAAGTTTATCAAACAGCTTGTAGGGTATGATGGTATTAAAAGCGGAACTAAAATCCACAAAGAGCAGTCTAGCGTACGTACGCGCCTGCTCCAGATGCTGCAGTACGTGGTGAAGGCCCAGAGCGACCGCGTCCTCAACTGACCTGTTTGCACTGTAGGCGAATTGGAGTGGATCACGTAGGTGACCCGTGCATGCCTTCTAAGAATATACTGTGTTTTCCTGAGCCTCATTTAATCTTTCATGGGCAATAATCCAGTTTCATTATACAGCAGGAACTGATTTGGAGAGACTCCAATCCCCAAGGCTGCTGCCAGGAAAGCACATTCCTTAGCTTGGAGTCTGTCTATGTTGCTGTCGCATGTAGAGTAGTAGGCCTCGTAACCATAAAGCAGCCTACTTCTGACTATGGCAGTTACTACGTTGACCAAAGCCTTTTTTAAAATCCGTTTCTTATCGTGAAGTAACATCTTGAACAGGTTCCAAGTTTTTTTTTGCTTTTTTATCAGGTGATTGATATAGTCTGTCCAAGTTAGTTTAGAATCAAAGATGACACCCAAATATTTCGCATTTTCGGAAGTCGTTATTTCTCTGGTGTCTTTTTTAATGGTCAGGTAATGGGCCTCAAATCCTCTATATTGTGAATGCTACAAACACCGTTTTTTTCTCTTGATAGCTCAAATCCATTGTCTTTCATATACTTTTGAATGTTGTCTATATTTTATTGATATATTCTTCTGCTTTTTCTGAGGAACTTTGACATTTTCCCCTTTATCTCGCTAGGCCATAGCAACACTTCAGCAGCATATATTGTCAGTGTTTCTTCATTCATTTCATGTTAACATGTTTGATGTCATGTTTTATTACATTAAAGAGAACTGGTGATAAAATTGATCTTTGAGGCAAGCCAAAGTTTGTTTTATTGATAAGAAACAGTTTGTAACCTTTACTATTATGGATCTATTTAAGAAAGTTTTGATATACTTGTAAAAATAATAAGTTTTTCCATTGTTGGCCAGTGTCTATTAGTTATTCATTGCTTACAGGGTCCAGCGGACTGCAAAGAGCCGAATCAGGACCATAAAAAAATAGAACACAACTTCGCTGAAAGAGGACTCACCCCTGATCTGCATAAAAGATCTGCCAAAATAACCCTAGTGGTAACACTGAAGGCACTCCACCAACCAGGCACTTTACAATAAAGACATCCCAGCAGGGGACGCTGAGGCTGTACTCTAATGTATCGAATCGCCGTTAACAAAAACAAAATAGAATTAAAACATCATTATAAAATATCAACAAAATACATACATGTAAATGGCCTACGTTGCCAAATAATAACATCATAGGAAGCCCCAGTGACCACCTGGCAGAAAGCGTCCAATATTCCCAAGCTGATCCAACAGACCTCACACACAAATGAGGAGTTTTGTCCCAGAAGAGTTTTCAAGAAAAAAGGTAGGTGACTGGTCTAGCGAAGAAGAAGATAGTATAGTAGATTCATAGAACAGAGTAGAAATGAGAAAGAACAAAGGAGAAAGACAGCGACAGTGGGAATTTAAAGCACTAAATTTCCAGAAAGCGGGGATACTATTTATACTGAAATCCCCGATAGTAAAGGTTTATGTCATTCTACATCATATGCTTGTTTAATGTCAAAGAATGTGGCTAAAACTGTGATTTTCCTCCTCATTGCTTTCCTAATATGCGCTGCAAGCTTCAAACTAAGGTTGGTACACTATCTTCCTTTCCTGAATCCTGCGTGAAATGTGTGCACAATGCCATGTCTTTCCAAATTTTAGTCCAACCTGACCTTTGCTAACAGTTCAAATACTTTCCCCATATGCGACGTTAGAGCAATCTGTCTATTGTTTTCTGTTTTCGTTGTAAGAAATTCGACTGTATTATCTAAAGGTCTCAAACTCGTCTCTGCAAAAATATATCCATCCTGTTTCAAAAGCCGTTCAATTTCTGTTAAAAAATTTTAAAACTAAACTAGAAGGGAAAAGCCCATAAGATTCACAATCCTTATGGAACTCACAATGTTTAACATAAAAATGAGTGGCCAAAAAGAAAAAAATGAAACGGTGGCATTAAAATGCTAATACATGTACTGACTTTGATCTTTCTATGCTCTTGATCTAGAGATAACCTTGACCTCTGACTCCAAATCTATTCTTGTACTATCAAATAAACTACAGCAAAAGTGGTATTAGGTAAATTAAAAAAACCACGGTGACCTTGACCCTCATGTGATCTCTCATGCATGTCTGACCAAATAACCCAATGTTGTTGCATATGATGGGGTAAATAAACAGTCATTCCACTGTACCATAACTTATTTTTTGTATGTTTTTTGCAAGGCCTAATATTACCTTGACCTTCAAAATAAATGCTAAAACGAAACAAAAATCAAAGATCAACGTATCATTTCTAATTACAACAAGTCTGAACTTTATATCTCTCATAGTTTAGGGTCAAGGTCACTTCAAAGTACATATAATAACCGACTTTCGACAGCTCCAGTGACCTTGACTTTGGAGTGAGATTGACCAAATTTGTTTAGTATGTGTGTCTCATTGACATCTACCATGCATCAAAGAATCATAAGTTCAATATGAATAACATTTTGTTAAAACGTGACCTTGACCTTGAAGTGAAGTCATTCATTCAATGATAATTTATGAGTTATCTTGGGTACACATCTTACCAAGTTTGGTTGTGATAGATGAAATGGAAAGTAGGAGTTACTATTACTGTATGTACAGTTGCCGAGACAGACTATTAGACCTATTCAATGGAACTTACTCGTGTTTCATTTCAACTCAATCGCAAAACACAACACGCTGAAACTGGTAACTACCGACGGAAGTTATAGTTGCTGTAAGCCCACATGTCACCCAGACGATTCTGTCAAATAATCATTATAAAAGTGCTTTTAAAAAAACAACAACAATAATTTTACAGAAATTGAACAGATTTGAATCACACTGCGCCTATTTAGTACTTAATTTGGATGTTTGCATGAATCACTGTTAAATCGATTGAGTCATGTTCTTTCTGGAGAAATCAATTCGTTCATATAGATTTGAAATGCGATGACGCGCGATTTTCCATGTGACGAGTTTGAGACCTCGATATAAAAGAGAGAGAGAGAGAGAGAGAGAGAGAGAGAGAGAGAGAGAGAGAGAGAGAGAGAGAGAGAGAGAGAGAAAAGAGGGGGGGGGGGAAAGAGAGAGAGGGTGGGGGCGTTATTATAGCCGCTTGCGTGACTCGGACTGACAAAGAGACGTCTTCAACTCGTTGCCTTTTCCGAGACAGGGCATTCAGGATGAGACCACATGACCGTGCGCTGCGATAAACATCACTCGCGCTAGCGACCGGCACCCTTTTGACCTTGTCATTCACATGCACGTTGATTCACATTAGTGACATGTAATGACAAGTCTCCCTCATAACCCTGGTCACAGATCACAGATTTATGCCTCTGGATAAATAGAGAGCAGCCTACTGTTGTACTTTGCTCTTTCTTTCTCTAATCCCTCCATCTCTTTCTCTCTCCACAGGCACACACAGGAATATTTTCTGTTTAAATTGCAATTTAAAGTTATATGGATACCACACACGCGCACATACACAATAATTATGACTGGCTGTGATCTAAAACTAAGACATAAAACAAAGAGTTGAATAAGACATTATATGATCACAGCATTGCGTTGGGCTGGGTCACTGCAGAATAAAGAATAAAATGTTACATGAAAAAAAATAACAAACTCATACTACTACTACTACTACTACTACTACTACTACTACTACTACTACTACTACTACTACTAAATAAATAAATAAATTTTAATAAATTAAATGGATTATTTATTTTCTTTAGTTAACCACAATTAAAATGAAATACCTCTGACACGCAAGAACTATGTAGGACATATAGTTAATTTATTCAACAACAGTAAAGTAACCAATCCCCAACAACGATGTCAAAACAAGATTTATCACTTGATTTTAAAGTATACCAAACAAAATACACATGCTTATATACAACAAGATCCCGAATTGCCAAGCGAGAAACAAAACTCGAGCAGCAAAACTTCTAGATTTTTCTAAAATACACACAGAGCAATAACCCACTTGTACGGTAATGCCCCTAAGCGAGCGAACTATACGTACTGTGGTTGTCATGCTGCCACTACGCCACAGCCTGACCCATTTCCCGGATGGGGAATAACTTCCCCAGCGGCGATTTACTTCCACCACGCTTCCACTACACTTCCACTGTGCGCAGTTGAGGACAGTACACACTGACACACCAGCCTTACCCAGAGATAGCTTATCTATACTGAGGCCGCACATTACTTGGCAGTGTGCCATATTTAGTGTGCTATGCAAAAAACCCACATGTTTTACTGCGCAGATTTAAAAAAAAAAAAAAAAAGACGATTACCCACATTACTTTAAGCAGTGTGCCAAATTTCGTGTGCTAAAAAAGAAAAAGAAAGATATTATAAAGCGCACTTACAAGCTCAGAGAGCTTCTCAAAGCGCGGGCCACTAATTTCCAGCAATCACTATATATATATATATATATATATATATATATATATATATATATATATATATATATATATATATATATATATATATATATATATATATATATATATATTATATATATATATATATATATATATATATATATATAGTTTGCTGAAGTCAGGATTCGAACCCACGTCGCCCGAGACGCACGTACACAAGTCGTGCGCTCTGACGACTGAGCTAGGCAAAGAACGCACATGTTTTACTGCACAGATTTTGAAAAAAAATTACGCTTACCTACTTTACTTTTGGCAGTGTGCCATATGTTGTGTGTTAGGCAAAGAACCCATGCGCACATGTCTTAACTGTGTAGATTAAAAACATCAAAACATGACGCTTACCTCATTGGTGTAGTACATTGTTGCCAAAGAGCGAGTAGATCGCCGAGCTAACTCGTGCGTCTAGCTTTGCTGTGTTTAGAGACGTAAAGGCGAACCCTATGCATGGTACGCGTCTCCCATTGGTTATCTATAATACAGATAACTAAAGGAGACGCGTCACAAGCATAGGCGCTCGCGTATCTAGATACAAGTGCCTATGACACTGACACACACTAGCCTCACCCAGAGATTATATATATACTACTGAGGCCTCACTTTACTTGGCAGTGTGCCATATTTAGTGTGATAGGCAAAGAACCCCACATGTTTTACTGCGCAGATTTAAAAAAAAAAAAGACGTTTACCTATATTACTTTTGGCAGTGTGCCATATTTAATGTGCTAGGCAAAACACCCACATGTGTGACTGCACAGATTAAAAAAATAAATAAAATATGACGCTTACCTCATTAGTGTAGTAGATTATTGCCAAAAGGGCGAGTAGATCGCCGAGTTAACTCGTGCGTCTAGGTTTGCAGTGTTTAGAGACGAAAATGCGATCCCAATTTCCGCTGAATCAAAATACTGCAATAAGAAAGAAAAAAAGTGTAAACAAAATGCATGTAATACCCCTAAAATATAAGAGTTGAAACTAAAGAAGGGCAGCAGGAGGGGAAAAAAAGAAGTACCTAGACAAACCTTCTATTTCTTTCCAGGAGATCGAGAGTAGCCAACGATCGACTTAGTTGTTTATTTTTTTATTTATTTAATCACTTTTATACAAAGCTTTTTCCAGCTCAAGAACCACTCAAGGCGCTGGCCGAAACAGGATCTAACTCGAGCTGCCCGAGGCGCCCACTTGCAGCCTTTAGGGGCATAGTCTGACGCCCTGATGACTGACCACAATCCTAGACAACCGGGGATGGGGAGAATGGATTTAGTGCGCGCTGTGTGTATTTGTGTAGTTGGAAAGTGTCAGGATCTTTAAAGTCCATGCGATGGAATGCGTGCGTAAACACACAAGACCTCGGTTTATACTCTCATCCGGAGGAGTTGCAAGTATTTCTTTATTTTATTGTGTGTGGGGTTTCCCCTAGCGTGGCGCTCGCCACATTAGTGTAAATATTTCAGACTTACCTCCAGGCGGTCCCAATGACTCCTAGCCAAGCACAAAAAAAAATCCCATCTATTTTCCGCGCGCAGATAGAAGGCGATCCGGTTTGACTGGTGTCACAATGATTGAAACAGAGGGAGACTTGTCTTATTCTAGATTAAAGTTCCCGGATACAGGGCGTATATGGGAAAAAAGTGTGGCCCACACATGACACCGGAACGACTACTGGTCACATTATTGTGATACCAGCGAACCAGTTGATGGTAAGGGGAAAATAATATTGTAATACGTTGACCAATCCGGGATTCGAACCAGGGACCTTTAGGTTACTGGTAAGCCGCTCTACCAACTGACATAGCCGGCCCCTGTAGGGAGAGTTTTCCTTGAATAAAATTAAAGTCCCCGGACTAAGAGAGATAAATTAACGTTCCCAGACACATGAGCGTATTAGGAACTATAAAGGGATAATAAATGTTGGAGATTATTTGATCGAATCTTCTAGATGGTTATAGACAGTTCTATGACATAAGCCCGTGCGTAACTCCGGTGCCGCGTTTTATTTTGATTGGATGATTATGTCATTCTGGAACGTTCCCCGTTTTCCTGGGTTGTTGATAGACTCTCTATAAGCAGCGCGCTGTCTGCTTGTTAGAGTAATGGGGCCGGGTAGCTTAGTTGGTGGAGCAGTTTACTAGTAACCAAAACGTCCCTTGTTCGAATCCCGGATTGGCCAATATGTGACCATGTTATTTCCTCCTTACGGTCAACTGGTTTGCTGGTGTCAGAATAATGTGACCATTAGTCGCCTATATGCTCTGGTGTGGTGTGACTATAATCTACAATTAACCTTAACTTGTTAGAGTTAGTTTTGGAAAGAGTGTATGTAGTTGTTGATGCTATTTGCTGAATAAAGTTGGAAAACCTCATAACGACGACTCCTGCCTTGTTGCTGGGTGAACGGATTGCGTAGATAACGAATTCGAGTTACACAAGATTCAAGCATCGGAGCTGCATATATCGACCATTGCCGTGTAACACACATAAATATATTATTCCCAAAGTCTCAGAATTAATGTCTGTTTTGTAAAGCAAACAAACATAATTATGATCAAACGAACAAGGCATAGGAAATAAATAAATACAAATAAATAAAATTAATATATAAAAACATAAATAAATGTTTTAATTAATAATATTGCACTTTGCCCTGTTTTGTTCGAAGAAAAAAAACAACGTACTATAACTATATACATAATATAATCATTCTGGTTGTTGTTTTATTATTATTATTATCATCATCATCAACATCATCATCATCATCATCATCATCATCATCATCATCATCATCATCATCACGATTTATCCTTTAACCTTACAATGTAATGCTTCCGTTTCAACAACAAGATCCTGTCTAGGCGGAAATTACACATAATGTCAGCTGGCAGTCTGGTCCACTGGACGAGAAAACCCAACGTGTCTTAGCGCGATCTGGCATTTATTATCATAAGTCGTAAACACTGGGTATACTAGTTTTATCAGTCATTGTATGATCTGTACTAAACAATCATTGTGTAAAGATTATATAATTGTTACCGACCGACTAAACCTTGTGACATGTATGTCATCTGTACACAAATGTATGACCAACTGTTATTCCAAACGTGGTGTAAAAAAAAAAAAGAAAAAAAAAAGCACAACTGACCCACGCATCAATGACGCCACTCCGCACGAATCAGCGACAACGTATCTCCGTTTCAACCACTCTCAACCACAAAGACCATCGTTGGCTCTGTTTACAAATGTATGCCGAAAATAACCCCAGGAACAGGAAAGGAAGGGAGAGGCGAGCAAGAAGGGAGGCTCACCGAGTAGAGCCTTTGTATTACACTGCGTGCTTGACACACTGCCACTGCCATTCGCGGCAAACACACTCGCTGGCTAGACAAACTAGTCAGCGCTGTCTAGCCGCGCTTTCCCCATGCTGCCTAGAGGCAATATAGCGCTAGGCTAAATGCCAAGGGAACAAAGAGGAATATAAAGTTGCGGGGCTTCGTTGCCATGGCGACTTAGGACAAAATCAATACAACAGGCAGAAGGGAAAATGAGATGGCAAAAACAGGGTTTCCGAAAGCGTCTGACTGCTAGCTATACCAGTTCAGCTAAGGAGGGCCTCTACCCTTCTCTTTCTCTGTTTATTTTATGAGTATGAAGTGCAGAGAAAATTAACCTCATTAATTGTGGTTGTCGTTGATATAATAATAATAATAATAATAATAATAATAATAATAATAATAATAATAAGAAGAAGAAGAAGAAGAAGAAGAAGAAGAAGAAGAAGAAGAAGAAGAAGAAGAAGAAGAAGAAGAAGAAGAAATATATTGCATAATATGAAATAATGCGTTCAACATAATTGTCACCATCATCATATATTAATTGTTGTTTGATATAATAATTATGACATCTCCAAAACCTCCCACAACCTCCTTCCCGCTCCTCACAGATCAACTCTTGAGTTAACTGGGGCGTCTCTATGCAAAGAGACCGATTAAGTGACCAGTTTCGTTTAGATAAAATAAAGTCCCACGTCACAATAGCGAATAGGGGACTGACCAGGGCCCAGTTCAATGCAATGTAGGGTGTTGAAATTATGCAGTACATAGCTGATTCCTTCCTAAGCACTCTCTAACTTTGCGTACTGCTTATAAACAGTCACTATTCAATATGAATGCACACCATCCAAGCAGCGAGTATTTAGCTATTCACTCGTGACATCACACACTAGACCTACGCTTTACAGAAAGGGAGATAATGGGCGCTTACCGCCTTAGATCTATATAATTACCCACTTTTCCCCTATAATTAGCTTTTTTTGAGTACCTCACTCCACTGATCTAAAAGATTTATTTAGTTCAGTGACCTCACTCCCACTCCCACTTTCACTCTCTCCCCAGCAAACCAGCCCGATCGGGGCCCCACTCGGGCCGCATAGGGCATCCCGACTTTTGTCGGGTTTTAGTAGGGACCCACATAGCCCTACAAAAACCCGATGCGTAGCGGAGTCTAGAAATGTGGATGCGTAACGATTCGCCCTCCCGTCTGCCGCCCGATTATGCCCCACCACAAGCCACGCTGCGCACACGCTAACATAGGCCTACTCTCGCTTCTAATTGGCTAAACTGTCTGGAATGTTTCGTCTGCTTCACATATGCTGCGGCGTACATATGTGAAAAATATTTATACAAAATCAATTCAGCAAAATATCATTATTTAATTGTGCTTATAATTCTTAATTTTTATCATACAATATGTAAAATATTGTTAAAGTGTTTCTTTTAACTATTGTATTTATTTATACATTATAAGGCCAAGGGTAAATTTCCGTGCCCATTACTGCTGGTCTTTTCCGGTTGTACTTAGGCGCCAATTTTCTACAGTTTTCTTCTACAGTTGCATGTGCTCGGATATTGAGTTTGCCTGCGAAAACCTATTCCGCTGTGGTTGTTTTTTGGGGCTTTGCCTTTCGTTTATGTATTTACACACGATTTCGATAGCGACGAAGATCACGTTAATATAGGCTATATCGTTATCGAAATGGTGTGTAAATACTTAAGTGGGGACACACCAAGGACTTCCGAAAACAAAAACGCCTGTGCCGACAGTCCCTATTAACACCAGACAACTCAATTCTTTCTTCATGCAATCACATATCATAAACATTATGTGGGATATGATTTTATGGTAAATCAGCATTGGCCAGGGATGGGGCATTATCGGGGTTGTTTCTGGTTTAAGTTGGGTTACAATAGGGTTGGTGTTGGGTATCCTGACGTATGCCCGATCTTTGCCGGAATCGGGTTACCGTTCGGCAAAAGTTGGGTTACGGTTGGGTAATCTTTATCGAAAGTCGGGCTACTGTTTGGCGAACGTGGGGTTACGATCGGGTAAGTTTCGGGTAGCCCGACGATCGCCCGATCTTTGCGCGAATCGGGCCCGAGTCGGTTCCAATTTCCATTTGCCCGATCGGGCCCCGATCGGTAGCCCGATTCGGGCCCCATCGGGCTGCCCGATGCGGGCCCCATCGGGCCCCGAAATTGTGGTTAGCTGGGTCCTTTACCCTATTTCTTTGTTATTTTAAGGTGACTGTTTTGAATCAAGATCTTTTCTTATAATACATTTATTTAAAGCATTCATATCCTCACTCCCACAATCTTTCCTTAATTAAAAAGAAGTTCAATACTTAAGTGATCTATTATGCCTATGTAAGCACAGTGCAGCTTTTAAACACATAGCTTAGCAAGCGTCCAGTCATTGGTATCGTATTGCCAGCATAGTCTGCACTACTTCTCAAGGGGACGGGGTAACACAGTAAGCAGAGCCGCATACTAGCAACGGTTTCTGGTTCAAATCCTGGATTGATCAAAAATTTCCCCCTGGTTGTGTAATATCAGAAATGTTGGTGACTAAGATGTGGTAACTCAGCTTAGAGATAAACAGATAGTATTGAACAAAACCTGAGGTTAATTTGCCAGCTCTCTAAAGGGAGGTTTGCAGATGTTAAATTAACCTCCTTAAAACGGTCACTCCCGATACCATCAAGCAGAACTCTCTATGCGGATTTTAAGCCCACTCGAATATCTGACCGGTATCATAGGACCGCCAAGTAGCCTTGCGAATCATGTCACTCGTGGATCTACCCTGCGTTTCCTCCTTTGACACTCGTGGTTGAGACGTGACAGATAGCGTCCCCAAAAGGTCATGAGTGTAGAGAATCCCGAGAAACGATTCGCGAGTGCGAAACGATTGGTCGGAGATGATGTAGAGACTCCTGCATATCCTTTGTACATTCACCTCTTTAACCGAGTAGTCGCACGCAAGGCTTGGAACGAAGACGGTCTTAACAAGGAGCAAACTGAAGTGAACAAAAAGCCTCAGCCATCAACAAGAAAGTGATAGACTAGAGAGGGTTTCACGATTCCCAGAGACTAGAAGTAAGTTAACACTAGTAGTTTCTAGTGCTTGCATGTTTATATATTATATTGATTGCCATGTATTAGTATGTTCATGTCATATGTATTTACAGAAACCGATTATCTGACAAGTGTGCAGAGTGCTCGATATATCTTAGCTATAAGATTCAAATATCGTAGTGTGCATATGGGAAACTCGGCAGGTATCTGATGCTATAGACTCCTTGCAGAGGGCACTACATACAAATATCTGAATGGAATATTGTAGCCAGAGTTCTAGATTTTCCAGTTCAGCTCTGGGACAGTTTGTGGAGTCAAGACATGACGCTTGCTCCCGTGGAAAAGAAGGAGATCAACCTAGAATCTGCCTCTCCACATCCGGCTCCGCAGTTACCAGACTCGCCCGATCAGCCTGAGAGTGACCAGACTCCCTCAGAGTGATCACCGGAATCAAGCACTCACAGAAACTGAGCAGCTAAGTCACTCTCAACTGCAACTGATATCAATCAATTCTCGGAAAAACACTAGTAGACCATCCAAACATAGTAATGCTTAGCAAGTGATGAAGAAGAACTGCTAAAGAAATTGCCCAGCACATCGAACAGTTATATTTATTAATTTACATTTAATTAAAGGCATGTTAGAATTTGTGTTGAACATATAATAGGTGAAATCACATACATACTACTGGTGTCATTCTATTTGTATTGTTGTATGTACACTAGCTATTCTTCTCTTGAGACCAAGTAAACTATACTTTTGATTAGTAAAAAGCATTTCTTAAAGTTAGCCAGTGATACTTTAAAACCGAGAACAAATATAAATTTTTATGTGACCAAGCACGTGATTCAGTCTCTCACATCGCTTTGGAATGTTGGTAAAGAACGTCTGATAGAGGTAGCTTAATGCCCCATCTATCTACAAGTCTTACTCCCCTTGTAAGATAAGCATATCTTCTGCAGGATAACATCACATATCCGGGATTTTAATATCTATATCCTAAGTAACTGAAGATAATAACGGATAGCAAACATTATCTTACTTAGAATACTTAACTGTGGTCTAGTACAAAATTCGACAGTTGACTCAGAGGCATTGGGAATACATTTTTCTTGATTTGTTGAATTGATTGATTGTATAGGTTGTTGTATGCACATGTATGTATTGATTGATGTAAGATAATTGTTTCTTATGCATTGATTGAAAAGTTGTGGATTGCTGGTAACATCTCACATAGAGATATTTCGATTATACCTGTGGTAGACTACAGTGACTAATAGATTTAGGTTATCTAACTTTTAGTCTCTGCAAATCTAGAATGGCTGCCTTCATTAAGATGCACGGGAACTAAGAGAAGAAGGTGAAGCACTTGGTCTAGCAGAGCAAGACCTAATCACGTATGTAACCACCGAGTGGGACAAACTCGAAAAATCCAGAGCTGAGGATATAAACCGTGCAGAAAACGCCAGAGTTGAAGAGAGAGACCGAGCAGAAAAAGCCCGAGCTGAGGATAGAGACCGCGCAATAGAGGCCGCAGAAAAATTTAAAGTGCTAGAACTAGAAACTACAGAGCACTTCAAACGTATGGAAACTGAAGCTAGGGACCGAGAATGGGAGCAGTTGATGGCTAACCGGTCAACCGACCCCACACGGCTTTCCGTAAGCGGTACTTTCAGACGGTGGCTAAAAAACCTCTTGTTCTGTCTCTTATCGTCCCTTAATGCTGGATGAACTTCTCATAACCAGATCAGAAACGCTGGCGGGCTCATGCCTCTAGTAGTTTACGTTTGCTGGAGCTTATAAATAATTTTAGCCAAGCTAGCTCAAGCTAGCCAGACCTTAATGAACCGTCGGCGCCCTCTCTTACGATTTTGTTGTACATTTTAGAAATAACTGACAGTTGTCCCTCACGCTATTAGAAAAAACTTTTGCTCGCTACATAAGTATTTTATGCCTTACAAAAATTACTGCTGAAACTGAATGTACTTAAAAAAAACGTATCCACTATTTACTATACACTGTCGTGAGAGACTAGATTTTAACCCAGCACTACATATACTCGCCTTAAATAAGTCTGCCTACTAACCTATGTAAATTAACGTTGCTGTGCAGCAGACGACGAAAGTCAATGAGGGACTAAGCGTGTGTGTGCTGACGCTGGCTCAGTTAGGCAATGATTTCATTCAGCTGACGTATACACCCCCTTGCCAGAGGGCGCTCAGGTATACTAGTTCTAGCTGGTTTAGGCGGACCGCAGACTAGGTAGATTCATTCGTTGTGTAGACTGCACGCAAGGAGCTACGCTCTGAAAAAATTTTCTAACGGAAGACTAGAAGCAGGAACTGGTGAAATTCTATTCAACCTAGTTAGCCACAGCCTGACATTGTCAAAAGGTAAATGATCTATCTTTTGTTTCATCGCGATTATTTGATATTATTGTTGAATTATGTTTATGAATGTTAGTCAAACTTTGCGTGACCACGTGGCGGACACACGACCAGCTTCGCCGCCATGAAGTATCCCCTATAGGCCCACTGTTGTTTGTCCTATGTGTATTCTTGCAGACCAGTGGCTGTACCGGAGAATATGTAGATAGCTGATTATTGCTCCATGTGTTTAGTTTAGCCATGTTGTGCATAGGAATTAGAGTGGAGATTCCAGCGGACCACTGACGTAGAAAAATGATCGTCCATTGTTTGTATTAGTGTAGCGGTCACTGAGGGCTATTTCTGTCGTCAGTGAGACGCTCTGCACACACCTAGTATACACGGTGTTGCAGAAATTCGTCTCATATTTTGCAGACGAGCAGGCATCGTTGGCCCGAAGCTGAAGGAAGACCATTGCGTGTCACCTCTGACATTCGGCCTGCAGTGGATTCGAGCACTAAGCTACGACAACACAACAGTCGGCCAGCCAGGACACTCCACCACAACACAGCTCTTCAAATGAACAAAGCTAAGTGCTAACGAAATCGTGCACCAAAACTGTTCTAGACGGAATGTGCGATCGTCCCTTCTTCCAGAAACCGAAATAGGAGGACAGGCAGATTGAGTAGCCCTATGATGAGACAATAGCTGCATATACCTATCAAGGACCGAACTATTCGAAATGAATTTGGACATTTAAGTTAGTATATAGATTAGAAGATTTTGTATAGAGTAGAGGAAATAATGTGTGATATTTACTGTTAACAAGTGGCTGGACTACCTAGGTTTCATAGCCGTGTGAGAGCTAGTGTGTCAGTGAATCTCTTACCATTTTCTTTCTATCTCTGTAACCCCAGCCTAAACACAGACCGAGCTAAACTTATAAATGTATTAAGATTAGTCACCGGGAAATTAAATATTGAGCCCCATCTATGAAAGGCGAGTGGGTAATAGCATTCCATTGTGCAGAGCCCAGCAACAATAGACCCACCATCACATACACGAGACAGCCCAAACAAACAAGAATACATTTAAAACCTTATCCAAAACCGTCACAATGTACAAGACATGAGGCAATGTAAATAAAAACTTTTTTTTTTACCAAACAACTGCCAAAATACTACAACATACAAGGAAACAAACACAAATTTCAAAGTACAACAATTTACAAGACAGAGCAAAATAACACGTAATGAAGTGTTGTGTGTTCGTGTTTTTTTTCTATGGAGACATGCATTCACTTGAGTGAGAGAGAGAGACAGACAGACAGACAGAGATTAAACATTTAATAACATATCAGTCATCGATATACAGCGCATGTAGAATGTGTATTGTGTTTTGCGATATCTAATGCGTGTAAAGAAAAGTCACAGGAAGTCCATGCAAATAAAATTAATGGTACTCACCAAAATACTGCAATTTACAATGAAAAAACACAAATGAGAAAGCATCGCATGTAGGGAAAAGTCGGGTAATATTGAATGGAGTGTATTAGGAAACGAGACCTTCCAGGGAAGCCTTATTTCATATATTACACTTTGTTTCATATTACCCAACTTTCCCCTACAATAATTTACAAAACAGAACAAAACAACACACAAACACATATGAGCACAGTGAAGACCTGTGTTCTTTTTTCAATGGAGACATTCATTCACTTTATGGAGAGAGAGAAAGAGAGGGGGGGGGGAAGAGATATGCAGCATTTAATAACATATATTAGGCATGCCTGTGCAGTGCATGTAGAATGTGTGTATTTCAATATAACCTAGTGCGTGTGGGAAACGTCACAGAAAAAAAGAACAATGGAAAATAAAATGTATGGCACTCACCTATAGTGGTCCCAGGCAGGTAATCCCATAGCCCCACTGACACAAAGTCACCTGAATGTCACTGTTACGCAATGGCACATCTGGCCTAGCGATTCAGTCACTATGCTGATAGGGATATCCTGAATAAATCACCACTATACCAGTCATTGTCACACAACACGGCACACTGATCAAGCGATTCAGTCATGATGTAAGGGTACATCGAACAATAGCCACCATAAATGCCACTATGTCACTGTCACTCAACATGGCACACTGACCAAGCGATTCAGTTATGCTGGTACAATACATTGAACAATGACCACCATAAATGTCACTTTCACATAAAAGGGCACACTGACCAAGCTTCACTCCTTCACTACTGTACTGGTAGATACAGGGTAGACTGAACAAAGACAACAAATGCCTCACCAAGAAAACGCCACAACAATGTATGCAAATTATAGTTTTAGAAAAGTTCTAGTAATATAAAATAGTAAACCTTATAAACTATTCTTTTTTTTTTCTCACGGTAGTGTATGTAATGTCTTTCTCTGTCTAAAAAAGGGGGCAAACAATTAAGGGGAGGGTGTAACCTCTATTTCCATCCTTTTTATTTTATTTTTTTTGGGGGGGAGGGTGGTGGTGGCCAGCAGCATGGGTGAATTTTTTATCTGCTGCTCTTTCATTAACAGGTGAAGTTGTTTTGCCTTGTTTCTCAAGCCGCAAAGAAAGAAAGAAAAATCAAAGCATACACGCGGTGGGCCCGTGGCAATGCAACAATTATGTGCCTGTTGTTGCCACCATTAGCGCTAACATGCATGAGCCTTTCGTTAATTCGCTGCAATTACAGAGGCCAGCAACCAAACAAGAAGAATTTTTATAATGTCGACCACATCACCAGAAAGTTCAAACTTTGTACTAAGTGACTTCAAATGGTGAACATTGTAAGATGGATTTAAATGTGTAATTACAACGCATATACACACTCGATCAAAAACCGGTCCAGTTCAAGTCAGCTTACAGTGCAGGGCCGATCAGTACACATGGTCAAATCGACTTAAATATAACACAAACCAAATCGAATTCTGAGTTCTAGTTTATGCTAACACAAAACACAGATATGAAAGTAACTAAATTCAAAAGATTACCACAAAACAAGCGATATTCCACATAAAACGATCACTTTTAGAGCACAAAATATAGAGGATGAGCCATAATTCTCTCCATCCTTTGTACTGCTAGCTATGCGCTACACAGTGCAGTGCACAGTGCTTCACGTGGGTTCATAGACGCCGGCGCGGCGTGACTGCATGCATCTAGCCGCCAGGCTTGGCTAAAAATAGCTTGCTGCTGTTCCACTGGAAGCCAAGTTTAGTGAAGAAACTAACTTTAGCCAACATACCCAACTTTAGCCAACTGTCCTCTTCATCTGAAAACCCTCCCTAAACCATTTCATCACTCCAGGCATGAACTTTTTTAAAAGTCCATTCGACGACAAGGTTGAAAGAATAGATGCATATCTTGATCGGTTCGAGCGCTTGGCACAAGAATTCGAAACTGACTCTAGCAAATGGAATTTAAAATTAGCACAAGGATTGAGAGATACAGCGTATGAAATATACACTAAGCTACCCACAGGACAAGTTAACGATTATGCAGCACTTAAGAAAGCACTCCTGATCTGGTTCGAACAGACATCCGAAACCTATGGAAAAAAAGTTGCGCAAGCGGAAAGAGAAAGGTGAAAGCTATAGTCAATACGTAGACCAACTGGGCACGTACTTATGTAAATGGTTAGACTTATCCAACCTAGATGCGACATACGAAGGTCTATCAGAACTAATCCTTAGTGAACAATTACTTGATTCAACAGTGAAAGGAAAGGAAAGAAGAGCACTGGCGAAGCTATTTATAGCTAGCCTGGCTGAACTAGCTTCAAAACCTAAAAGCTTTGGTTGAGTCTGTGTGCACCACTTTCCCCCACCCATCTAGAAAGTGGTTTATTATGTCAAGCCCCGCAAAACAGGGCATGCTCCCAAAAACGGGGTACACTCCCAAAAGCAGGGCACGATCCACAAACCACTGCAAAAGGACAAGAATTTGATTTTCCTGTGCCAACATGGCTTCAGGTTTTAATCATGAAGCAGTGACTAGACTGTTACTACACGGTTGAATGTAACAAAGACTGCACGCTGTAAGTGGGAGGAGCTTTAGTTGCAACAGCAAGGAATAAGGGTTCAGTATTTTGTGTTTTATAATTTATATCTAAAACTTGATTATGAAAATGTTTATTAATGTCCGTATATAGACCGCACTCAATGAAGTCCAAGCATACAAGGTCAAACCTATTGTTATGTCCCTTGTCATTTCTAGCGTGTTGACTAAGTCACACCACTCTCAGTGCAGTGGAGAGAGAGAAAAAGAGCACATTCTGCCAGCATGCACTGATTCATTTTTGGTTCTGAATAGAAATTTGTCATGCAGCTGCCAATCCATCAGTTACAATTTTTTTTGTTGACTCATAATGACATACACTTTGGAAGTCACCCCCTCACGTAGTAGCAATCACCCCAGTCACAACTTTGTTAAGCGTTATAATTGTGCGAGTCATAGAGGTTTAAACTTATATGACCAAACTGAATTTATGCCTCTCTCTCTCCCCCACACTCACATTATTTACACAAACAGCACTATAATATATATTAAAAATAAGACTCACCCCCAACTCTCACCTCACCCTCAACTCTCCTTTTATTTCCTTTCACACCCTAACCCTCTCACTCATTCTCACCACCTTACTACCTTTATCTTCTCACTCACCCTCTCCACCCTATTCTTATTATCCTCACCTTCACCCCCTTTCTATTTCATTTACCCCCTACTTGTACCCTTTCACTCCCTCACTCACCCATCCACTCATCATCAAACTTAGTTATATAAATGTCTTAGTTACAATAACTTGCAATTAACTCACAATTAACCATTAACTGATTTACCTGACCTATAATTATACTTAACTTATATCTGACTTACCTGATTTATATTGACTTATAATTAAGTTTTTAAAAAGTTACTTACATAATTTGAAGTCACACTTCGGTCTAAGTAACTTTCCTACTTATTGAAATATCTCATAATTACTGGTTGGGTAGTTTTAAGAATTTTGCGAATTTATGTTTTTTAAGTTGCTTTTGCAATTTAATTCTTTCTTTTTTGGATTCAACTACATCATTTTTTTTAAACAGATGTCAAAGCTGTCACGACCTTTAGCATAAAATAAACAAACTTACTTTGTTAAAATAGCCTTATATTTTTGTGTGAGTATCCAAACACTAATAATATCTGCATATCTTCCACTAAAAGCTAACTTACTTAATGGGTTCCCTTTTACTACAATGCTTTTTTTTCTGCACTGCAGTTATCAATAATAAATAAAGTGTTACCCTCATTTGCAAACATTTTATAGAAATGATCTAAATACTCACTAAGCCTACCTTTTGGGTTACAAACATAGATATTGACAATATGGGTATGGGTAGGCATGTCTGAATTATTGTCATCAGTCCAAATAAATGTAGATCTAAATAAGTTTTATCAAAGTGTATTGAGCAGTAAAACAAAATTATATAATCAAAATATTTAAGCCTGCAATGTTTGCAGGAGGTCTAAAATAAACTGCATTTTGCCACAAGTAACGCCGACGATCATTCCACAGTGAAGATCGAGATGTAACAAGGATGTCATTTTAATACACTAAATCTTTTAATCTCCCATTTTAAATATTTAACTGAGCATCCATAATTACATACATGAATACAGTAATTGGTTCAGACTTGTTAGTAACAGCTTCTCTATGAAGCTCAATGTAATGCCATCTGTTCTATTTTGAATTCTCCTCCCAGAATAGTGAAGTCATTGGTAGGAATTGTTCTAAAATCTAACCACAAAGCAAACTTATTTACAAGATATTCTTCTAGTCTTGTGTCATGTAAATGGAAGTTTTTAGAAATTAAATCAACTGTATCAGTCCTTAAATGACCGCCACCTAAAATCTTCTTAATCTCCTCAAACCGTTCAAACCCCAGCATCCCCTTCGTGAATAATTAATTAGGTTTTCCTTCAATCATGATCGATGCCTTTGTTATATTCGGATTTACACACTCTTCATTGTCATGGTTGTAATTATCTTCTGGTACAAACAGGAACAATACACCTTTACACTTCTTGCAAGAGAATTCATGTTAATGTTCTATAAAGCATCTTGTAGGTCTTTATTAAACTGTCTATAACGCATGATCCTGTCATAATAAATTGCTAGTTTGTTGTATTGCTTTCTGATCATCCTACTGAGTTCAAGAAAGAGTGACTACAAGTGCAATATCTGACACAGTATAAGTAGTGGTTTTGTCAGAACTATTTATTACTTGTGAGTATGAAGGCTCAAGGTATATATATATATATATATATATATATATATATATATATATATATATATATATATATATATATATATATATATATATATATATATATATATATATATATATATATATTAAGCAATACAATTTATATATTTTTATATAAATTTTTTGTATAATATCAACTTTATTGATTGATCCCTTTAATCATAAAAAGTCATCCTAACATTCCAAATACCACGACGAGCTCTAGTCTGAGCACCAAATATAATAACATGAGACACCCTTATGCTGATCATTCTCAAAAATGCATATATTAATTATTACACATCATGAGTAGGAGGAGGCAGAGGATTATCCTACTTTGTAGGATCACATCATCTACGAAATCATGGATAAAAAGTTTATTTAGTAGCATCATGCGCTTCACTGTTTTGCCTACACTCAGACGAATAAAAGAGTGAGTTTTCCAAATAAATGGTTAGTTGTTTTAGTTTAGATATGTTGAGAGATGTAGCCAGACAAAATATCTCCATAGCTTTAAAAAAATAGAGTACTTGAACATGAATAGCATGTAGCTCAAGATTTTATAAACTCACCACCACCTTCAGGAGTGTCTATCAACCGCCAAAAGCAACCGATACATCGACTTCTCAACAAACATTCAAGAAATCAATAAAATTATTTATATTTGTGACTATATAAATATATATGTCTTCGGGTGCACGGGTATGCTTGTTTCGTGCACGGGCGTGCATGTCTCGTGCACGGGCGTGCATTTCATTTTCACTATATAAAGATGTATGTTTTTGAGTGCATGTTTCATGTACGGGTGTGCATGTCTCGTGCACGGGCGTGCATTTCATTTCACTATATAAATATATATGTTTTCGCGTGCATTTCTCGTGCACGGGCGTGCATTTTATTTCATTATAAAAATATGTATGTTTTCGCATTCATGACTCATGATGAGTGTGCATTTTTCATGCACGGACGTTTATGTGTCTCGTGCACGGGTGGGCATTTTATTTCACTATATAAATATGTATGTCTTTGCGTGCATGTCTCATGCACAGGCGTGCATGTTTCTCGCACATGCATGCATGTATAGGACATGGACGTGCATGTTTCTCACACAGGCATGCGTGTATTATAAATGAGCGTGCATGTTTAAGGCACGGACGTGCATCTTTCTGTCATGGGCACGCGTGTGTTGTGCTTGGGCGTGTGTGTGTAAGACTTGGGCATGCTTAAAAACAAACGTCCTTCTTCTACCTCCTCTATACTCCTCCTCTCTTGCTTGCTCGTTCCCTAAGCTCAATTTAACTGCCATGCCCCTCCCTCACCCGGTGGTTGCGGCGGCGGCGGCGGTGGTTGCGGCGTTGGTTGTGGCAGCGGCGGCGGTTGGGGCGTTGGTTGCGGCAACGGCACTGGCGTTAGTGTTGGTGGTGGCGGAAATCAGAGATAGATTTATTTCAACTTCCTGAGACTCAAACCACGGTTATAGAATCTATATAACCCGTATTTATTTGTTATACATGCAAGCTCACATATATCTACAATTTTTTTTATATTTTTGTAGTGGTGTTGGTGGTTGTGTTGTTTTGGAGAGAAGATAAAGTGATGGAGGCTAGGGTGATGAAGAATTCTCACACATTCTCTCTCTCTCTCTCTCTCTCTCTCTCTCTCTCTCTCTCTCTCCCTCTCCCCAACGCCGTTGAAAGTTTTATTCTCGAAGTGCATCGTAGCAAAGGCAAATGCTCGTGGAGATAACAGCTACATTCTACCCTCTCTGTGTGTCTGACTCGTTCTCCTGTGTCTGCCGTGTGTGTCGTTCTCTCCCGAGTGTGTGTGTCGAACTATTTGCACGTCCGTGCTTTTATGTGTGCACGCAACCGCACTGAACACGATGTTTAACGCGTGCTGTGCGCCACAAAATGTTTGCCTCTCTCGGTAATTTGTTTTAGTTGTTAATCTTTATTTTACATAGAATGCTTGAAACGCTAACGAATACTATATAAATTATATATGGGCGGAAACGCGGAAATACCACCTTTCTACTGATATAATATCGGACCTATCTGCTACGAAATAAAAATAATAGGGAGTTGGCTGCTGCTCTAAAGAATGTCACGAGTCTAAACTCGTACTAACTCTTTGACATGCTGCTAGGCTTGTCTTTCGCTCTTCTAAATTTGACCACATCTCCCCTCTCCTACACTCTCTCCACTGGCTTCCTGTTCAACAGAGAATTTTTCACAAGACTGCCACACGCTGCTATAAGTCCCTTGATGCTTCTGGCCCACAATATATATCTGACCTACTCCATCTCTACACCCCATACCGTCAGCTTCGCTCTTCTGCAGACTCTCGTATCTTTACGATCCCCACTGTCAGGACAAAAACTTTTGGCCAAAGGTCTTTCTCTTATCAAGCCCCTGTTACCTGGAACCAGCTCCCCCACTTCATCCGTCATTCACCCTCCCTGCCAACCTTCAAAAAAAACATCTCAAAACTTATTTATTTCCATCATAGTCTTTAATTTTGATTGTCTTTGAGTATGTTTGGTATGCTTAGCTTCTCGCAGTGACTAATTTAATTGATTTTTTGTTTTCTTTATTATAGAAGTGATTATGTGTGCGTGCGTGTGTGTGTGTCTGTGTGTGTGTGCTTTGCAGAAGGTGGTTATCAGTTAAAAAATTATCTTGTTTTCTTGTTTTATGTTTTCTTTTTGATTAGTTGTAAATTTTTGACTTTGTAAACGCCTAGGGCTTTGTTTAGATTAGGCGTCAATAGCCATAAAAAATTTTTTAATAATAATAATTATGGATTCCGACTATGACGGACTAAAATAGAAAACACCTAACACAACAACAAAATTTACATCTAACTCTTCTTACAACTTTTCCTCTGTCTCTCTTCCGATGTATGTCCCTATAAAACTAATATTTAATTCAAGTATATACTATTAGAGAATGAACTAAGGCATCGGAAAATATCACACTTAAGGTGTTACAGTGGAAAATCTTTGCTATCGCCATCATCGACAATTATGTTCGTATCATGTATTAATCTACGATTACACAAGGCGAAAAGTGCGCTACGACCGGCCAAACCAGTAAGCCTGTCAGCTTGGTCCGCAACAGCGCTGTGTCTTCATCAATGTGATAGGCATCGCGCTATTCTAAACATCATGCTCTCCTTTAAAACTGCTACATACATCACAAATAAAGTTTATATATTCTAATAGAGAATTTAATGTTGCGTCTAACGATTATAGGCTTTAAGGGATCTAAAAAGTATATATCAAATTATTGCATACAGCTAGTTTAAACATAACAGAGAACAGAGTGAGGCCTAAGTATCGTAATGATCAGAAATTCTTTGTAGCCCAGCCGGGCTACATTTTAATTTTATTTCGCTACAAAAGTATATGTCTTATGCACGGGCCTGCATCTCTCATGCATCGGCATACATGTTTATGGCACGGGCAGCCGCAAGAATCATTTTGCTGTCATCCAGATCAGCTTCACATCGGGTGTTGGCTAATAGTCCAATATATAATATATTTTTTAGTCCACATTCTACCTCATAACAGCAGAATGTGGGCAGTAGTATAGAACCGGGCCTCCTGAGGTCCATTTTTTCTGGGTCATATGCTGACCTCATATGAGGTCATGTGAGGTCAGGGTCATGTGCGGGTCATGAGGTCATGTGTGCTGCTGTGATGTTGTCTGTGGTGTTTATGATGGCTATCTGCATGGTGCCTCTTTTGATGCAGGGTGATAATTGATTTTATAGATGTGGAAAGCTATAGAAGAAAGTATGATTATGGGATATTAATTATTATTTATGAATAGTCTAAAGACTGTGAGCTTGTGTGGGACACACACACACACACACACACACACACACGCACGCACGCACTTGCACTCATAAATGTATTATTTTTAATTTAGCAATGATTATGGTTATATCCTCGTGTACACATTAAAGTCTAACCACCCATGGAACAAAAAGAAGAAAGGAATCTAAATCAACACTAATCTCTTCTTTTTGCCCTCTCTTTCTCTCTCTCTCTCTCTATCTATCTCTCTTTCTCCATCTTTCTCTCTCTCTTTCTCCCACTCTCTCTCTTTTTTTTAATCCCTTTTCTAGTTGATGATCACACTTTTTTTATTAGTCAACTTCCAGCTTTAACCATCTTTTGCTTTAGCTATCACATCTTTTTTTTCCATCCTTTTACTCACCTACCCACCCACCCCATCCCTCTGTCCCTCCCCTCTCACACACCGCGCACTCCACCATCCAAAGGATGGAAAAAAAAGATGTGATAGCTAAAGCAAAAGATGGTTAAAGCTGGAAGTTGACTAATAAAAAAAGTGTGATCATCAACTAGAAAAGGGATTTAAAAAAGAGAGAGAGTGGGAGAAAGAGAGAGAGAGAGAGAGAGAGAGAGAGAGAGGGTGGAAAGAAGAGAGAGAGCGAGAGAGATGGGGTATGGGTTATTTCCCGTTAAAACAAATATTTTGAGTTTGAGTTGTCTCTTCATCTCCCCTTCTATAAGACATGTGGCTGTTCGACACATTCGAGAGAGAGTGGGAGAAAGAAAGAGAGAGAGATAAAGAGGGAGAAAGAGAGATAGAAAGAGAGATAGAGAGAGAGAGAGCGGAAAGAAGAGAGAGAGAGAGAGATGGGGTATGGGTTACTTCCCGTTAAAAAAATATTTTGAGTTTGAGTTGTCTCTTCATCTCCCCTTCTATAGGACATGTAGCTGTTCGACACCATTGTTTATAGGGTATGGTCGGCTGGTGCGCGGGGTGTGAGAGGGAGGGGCTGAGTAAAAGGATGAAAAAGTAAGATGTGATAGCTAAAGCAAAAGATGGTTAAAGCTGGAAGTTGACTAATGAAAGAAGTGTGATCATCAACTGGGAAAGGGATGGAGAAAAAAGAGAGAGTGATGGGGTATGGGTTACTTCCTGTTAAAAAAAATTTGAATTTGAGTTGTCTCTTCATCTCCCCTTCTGTAGGACATGGGGCTGTTTGACACCATTGTTTACTGGATGTGTTGGTGTGTGTGTGTAGGTGTGTGTATGTGTGTGTATGTGTGTGTCTCGGTTAGAGAAAGTCTGGAATGCATACATCTTATTACTTTCAATCGATGACAGGATGGTGGAGTGCGTGGTGTGTGAGAGGGGCGGGGCGGAGGGATGGGGTGGGTGGGTAGGTGAGTAAAAGGATGGCAAAAAAAGATGTGATAGCTAAAGCAAAAGATGGTTAAAGCTGGAAGTTGACTAATAAAAAAAAGTGTGATCATCAACTAGAAAAGGGATTAAAAAAAGAGAGAGTGGGAGAAAGAGAGAGAGAGAGAGAAAGAGAGAAAAAAAAGAGGGAGAAAGAGAGATAGAGAGAGAGAGAGAGATAGAGAGAGAGAAAGAGAGGGCAAAAAGAAGAGATTAGTGTTGATTTGGATTCCTTTCTTCTTTTTGTTCCATGGGTGGTTAGACTTTAATGTGTACACGAACGTGCACATTTGTCTTCAAAATGTCCTTTATTTTAAATATATATATATATATATATATATATATATATATATATATATATAGATAGATAGATAGATATAAGCGTGCATGTCTCCTGGTCAAAATTTTTTTTAACATACCATCTGTAAAACCAATTAACATCCCACACAGCGATATCTGATCCGCCATCCTTTCATCTGTGCCTCAATCAGATAGTATGCATCCATTCATACAGTATTAACCTCACAAAAGCAGCATTTTGATTTAAGGTACGATGGCCGAGTGGTTAAGGCGTAAGACTTAAGATCCAATGGATTCATATCCGCGTGGGTTCAAACCCCACCCGTGCCATTTTTTTCCCCCGGGTGAAAAACACATATAAAAAAAGAGTTTTAAAACAAATGTTTACAATTCAATCAAGGTCCACTAATAATTCTTTCTTAAAATTAAAAGCCTTTTTTCTTGGAATGGGTAACATTCCACATGTGATAATCATTGTTAAAATAAAGATAATAAATTTATGCATGCATGCGTGCATGTGTGCGTGTGTGCGTATGTGTAGGGGTGTGTGTGGGGGTGTGTGTGTGTGGGTGGGGTGTGTGTGCGTGTGCGTGTGGGTGTGCATTCATCATAATCATTGTTAAAGATGTATATTTTGTGTGTGTTTGCATGCGTGTGTGCGTGTGTGGGGATGTGTGCGGTTGTGGTGGTGTGCGTGTGCGTTCATCATAATCATTGTTAAAGATGTATGTGTGCTATATAAGATTAATCTCTTTCTTTCTCAAGACTGGTCATGTTCCGTCAAGGCCCATAATAGTGCTAGTAGTTAGTCCATCCTATCACCTCTGCCATCTTTTTTCCTAATAATAAATCCACATTAGCATTCCACACACTGACCGTGAGAAAGATTTCGTCCATCCTATCATCTGCCATCTTCATAAATACTAATTAATATCTTATAATTATACTTTCATTCTGGCCATCCTATCCTCTGACTCCAAATTGATATCATGATTGCATCAGCTATTTTTGGGTCTCTTTGCTCAAAAGACTTTTTTTTCGAAATTGATACCATTTCACATGTGGCATGTCAAGAGCCTGACCGTGAAAAAGATTTCGTCCATCCTATCATCTGCCATCTTCATAAATACTAATTAATATCCCATAATCATACTTTCTTTTCTCTCATTTACATTGCCTCTCGAAATTGATACCATTCATCCATCCTATCATCAGAGACTATTTCTTAATCTCACCCAGAGGATATAACCATAATCATTGCTAAATAAAAAATAATACATTTATGCGTGCAAACGTGTGTGTGTGTGTGTGTGTGTGTCCCACACAAGCTCACAGTCTTTAGACTATTCATAAATAATAATTAATATCCCATAATCATACTTTCTTCTATAGCTTTCCACATCTATAAAATCAATTATCACCCTGCATCAAAAGAGGCACCCTGCAGATAGCCATCATAAAAACCCACGCTCTCTACACCACAGACAACATCACGCAGCACACATGACCTCATGACCCGCACATGACCCGCACATGACCCTGACCTCACATGACCTCATATGACGTCAGCATATGACCCAGAAAAAATGGACCTCGGGAGGCCCGGTTCTATGTAGTGTGAAAAATGTTCTGTATAAATATGAGTTTAGAGTGTTGTGTTAAGCGCAAAAGGTTGGGAGTACTAAATTGTTCATTGTTGAGTTTAAGCAGCGCCTTAAGGACTGTTATTATCAGAACTGGCATGCTGCGCTTTTAGTCTCACACGTTCTACACTATTTATTCATCTTTTTTTTTGTTCTTCATCATCTCTCTGTCTTTACTTCAGTTATGTTCATTGCATTTCACGAACGCAAAATTTTCACCAGATTTAAAATTGGCATGCTACCACTTTTGTAATAATTTTCTCCAGCATAATAGTGTATGTAAAGATCCAAATATTTTTTGTCTGTTTTGCGAGGATGTGCCTGAGAATAAAACACATTTCTTGTTTATTTGTTCTAAGTACTCGAATTTTACGTATCTATAAATTAAAAAAAAAAACACACACACACACAAACCCCATAAAAAACCACTTTAGATGACCCTGTATGTTTAAAATGGCTTTACTTCTCAATAACACTAGTCAAAAGGTATCCAGTCAACTATGTACTTTTGTATACAAAACATACAATGATAGATCTACAGCTCTTTGCAAATCTTAAATGAAAATGCTACATACAACAGTGTTTGTAGTGTGTGTGTGTGGGAACGCACAAAAGCGCACCAATGGGTAGCAGACCTTGTCTTTTCTAGTAACAAATGGGTTTATTTGCTTGGAACCCACTTTTTTTTCCAGGAACCCACTTTTTTCTAAGTGCGCGGGAGTGCTCTTTTAGTGCATGGGAGTGCAGTTGTAGTGCATAAGAGTGTTTTAAGTACATAGGAGTGCACTATCCGGGACGGAGAAAATACAGTGAATTTTTGGCAAAGTTTGAAGCAAAATTCGACCTATTTTGTCGCCTATAGGAGACGAAATAGGTCAACTTTCTAGAGAAGGGTTAGGGTAAGGGCTAGTTGCAGCGCTGCAACTAACCCTTGCCCTAACCCTTTTCCATCAAAAAATGACTTTCCGATTCCTACATTCTTAAATGAACCCATTTCTGATGTATTGCAAGTATGTGGGTGTGTGTGTGTGTGTGTGTGTGTGCATTTTCATGTGTAAGTGCGTGTTTAAATATAATATTTTATTTGTATATATATGGCGATACCCGCTGTTGCTTTTGCTATAGTAATTGTTTTGCTATAACCCAACTTTAAATTATGTTTGTTTTTGTATTTGCTGCTGCTTTCTCATTACTTTTGTTTGATTTGTTGGGCTGTAAATCTGCTGATTTGGGCTGTTTTTCTTTACTAGCGTTTTGTACTCAGTCATGAAAAACATAATTTTGTACTTGTTGTAAAACGATATTATTGCTTTTGCATATGCTTTAAATGTTTAACGTTTGTGTTGTCAGCTTTATAATTGTGAATTCACTTTGGTGTGGCCTGACAAATATCATTACATTATCTCAATTGACATACGTACATGATCATCCGTGTTTGTTTATTACACGCACGTGCACATTTATCTACAAAACGTTCTTCTTTATTTGATATGACTCTATAAATTTATATGTTTATGTACGAGTTTCTCATGCACGGGCATGCATATTAATGGCACGGGCGTGCGTGTCTTCTGTGTTTTTTTCTCTGAATTAAAAAAAAAATCTGTTCTCCTCCTCCTCCTCTTTTTCTTCATATTCCTCCCCCTCTTCTTCCCCTCTTCTTCCTCCTCTTTATATTTACCCCACCGCTGTAGCTCAAGTGGTAGAGCGTTCGCCTGATACACCGATGACCCAGGTTCGAATCCCGAGGTGGGTAAAGAGAAAAAATTGCAATTTTTCACTGTCCATTTTAGCAGTGTGATTGCTCTGGTGATTCAGTGTTGATTTAGGTCCCTACCCTTTGTTCCATGGGTGATTATTTCCGTTTACCATATCGCTAATGGTGGGCGTATACGTTAAACTTCAATGTTTACAAGCACGTGCACATTTGTCTACAAAATACTCTTTATTTTATACGACTCACAGGCGGGCATGTCTTCCTTTTTTTTTTTTTAAATCTGAGCCTGTTTTCTTCTCCTCTTCTTCCTCTTTCTTCTTCTTCCTCCTCCTCTTTTTCATCTTTGTTTGGGTCACACCATCTTGGTTGATTTTATCTGGTTAAATTATATAATTTTTCATTTAAAAAAATATAGCCATGCAATATATTTATCCAATTTATTTAATTCCTTTTGTTTGTCACAGTAAAAAGACAATTAAGTGAAATAAAGTCTACTTTTGTGATGTATGTATACATTTTTTTAAAATCATCATCAAACCTCTTTCCAGTATATCCATGTTCGTGTTTTTAGTCTAAATAATTTAGTCACAAACTACAAACAAAATATAGCTATAGGCTGCCTTGTGGTCAGCAATAAAAACAAAATCTGCAATAGTCATTAGTAGCTAGTATTTCTACCTTCCACCACTGGCCAGATCTGCAAAATCATTTAACCACCCCTCTCAAACGACCATCCAGATCTTAAACGTTTACCCACCTTCCTGTTATCCGGTACACGTGTATGCCTCAGTCCTAGCTTATCATACTACATTCAGGTACTAAACACAAAAATCTCGCCAAATCAATCAATCCACTCATTTATTAATACAATTTTAACACACTATTCCATTGTCATGATCATATATTCTACATTCATTTATACTGTTACGTTGAAACGCGAACGAAAGTATGTCGGAAGCGTGTACGATAGATCTAATCGTTTCGTCTTGCAAAGTATTCAATAATGGAGTTTATTTACCTTTGATTTGAGTTTGCATTGTTGTTAGGAGAGGCTTTGTATAACGTTGATAATTTTCGTTAGTCGATATTGTTGTAGAATTCTCTGAAGTTTCTTGATGGACGTAGATATTTGCGAATATTCTGGGAAGGGAAATAATTATGTATGACGTAAGTCAGTGATGACGATCTTTAATTCTGATTGGTTGTAATGCGTCATTTTCTAGAACGACCTGTCATCATCTCGAAGGAGAAAAGAAATTATATAGGCCTATTCGATGCTCCGTGTGTTTTGTGAAGTTATTGTCGATAGTGAGGTTGTTGATAGTTGGAAAGTTGTTGAGTTGAGTTGAGAATTGTATGCAGTTGTTGATGTGTGCTGAATAAAAAGTGGAAAACTTCATACGTCGACTTTGCGACTTGTATGCTGCTTGAGCAGGCTGCGTGGATAAACGAATTTGTGTTACACCTTATCAGGAATTCAGCATCGGGGCTGAATCAAATACTGATAAAGAAAAACACCATCATCAAACCGAGTGTAACATTTTGGGGGCCAAGCCGGGATTCACGCCATAGCCAAGGGTTCAACTGCTACAACAAGCGAGTCAACGTTACGAGAGGCAGTCATCGAGGGTAGCGCCAACGAGTTGCGTCGAGAGGGGCCAACATACTGGGACTACATCCGATAGATTCGGGTTGACTGCAAGGGCGTGTAGTCGCTGAAGAGTTGCTTCGTGAGCGAACAACAGATCGGGACTACGTGGCTGCCGTAAGACTACGTCGAGGGACAGTCTCGGAGCTACATCGCCAGTATTACAGAGAGCGACGAGCGGACGTCGCGTCTACTTCAGCACAGGAGCGTATACATCAACACCAGCGTGGTGCAGCGTCGCATACGACGAGGACAGCGGGGCCTGCGTCAGCGAAGGCGACTAGTGACAAGCATCAGCGCTACTGCAGAAAGCGTGCTGTTCTAGAACAGTCTAGAAGAGTGCAGCACAGTCAAGAACCTTCCAGAAAAGAACTTTCCAGAAAAGAACTTTCCAGAAAAGAACTTTTCAGAAAAGCATTAAGATGGCTGATTTCTGGCAGAAAGGAGTTGAACTGAATCTAAAAGGCAAACAGCTGACGGAGTACGTCAAATCCCAGGAGAGAATACAAGAACGAGAACTAGAAGAGCAGCGTCGCCGTGAAGAAAGAGAATTAGAAGAGCAGCGTCGCCGAGAAGAAAGAGAAGAGCGGCGTCAAGAAAGAGAAGAGCGGCGTCAAGAAAGAGAGATGGAAGAGAGACGATTAGAAGCTGAGCGTCAATACCAACTAGAGTTGCCGCGTATCCAGAACAATCAGCATGCGCCACAAGTCACCAACGACCATACGGCTCCAAAATTGCCAGCTTTCATCGACGGGAAGGACCAGATCGACAGCTATCTGGCGAGATTCGAAAGGTTCGCCGAAAGCTCCAATTGGCAACCTCGAGACTGGGCGATTCGACTAAGTGCACTTCTGACAGGGCAAGCGCTCGAAGTTTACACCAGACTGTCGAACGATGACGCCAAAAACTATGACGTCTTGAAAGCGGCTCTATTGCAGTGCTACAACTTTACAGAAAAGGGCTACCGTCAACGCTTTCGTGAATGCCGGCCTTTGTCAGACGAGACACCAAAACAATTTGTGGAGCGCCTGTCATCATATCTACACAAGTGGGTGGAATTATCAGGCAAAGGGAGGACTTACGAGAGTCTCCATGAGCTGATCGTGAGGGAACAATTACTCAACGCCTGCCCTAAGGACCTCGCGATCCACTTGGAAATACAAAAGTTGCAGACGCTAAAAGATGTGGCTGAGGCTGCTGAAAGATATCTCATCGCTCATGAGAAAACGTTGGGGCCACCCAGCGCGACGAAACATTTTCAGAAGACTGGAAACCATGTGAACCAGATCCAGGGGAGCCAGACGAACCAGAAACAGACGGACTCCACGCCTCCTCCCAGGGAAGGGCATTCAAGAGGCTGTTTCACCTGCAACGCTACAGACCACAGAGCGGCTAACTGTCCTCAAAACAAAAGTAGCGGACAGCGGGGCAGTACGGACAATGCAGCGGTGGGCAACCGACAGAGACGTTTCTCCAATCAACGGCAAACCAGTAGATCTGACCATCAGGTGTGCGGCGGGAGCGTCATTCTTCCGAGTGAGACCGAGCGCACAGCTACCCCTACGGATGTGCAAGAGTGCATGACTGATGGCCAACTCCTCCTTGCCAACGGGAAATCCATCCCCGTCGTCGCCAGCGCAGCTGTGACCGTCCAGAACATGCCTGTTTCCAAAGGACGCGTCGGAAATCATGAAGTGACTGTTTTAAGAGACTCTGGCTGCAGTGGGGTCATCGTCAGAGAAGACCTAATCGCTAAAGAACAGTTCACTGGCGATTCAAAATGGACACTTTTGGCCGACAGCAAATGTGTGAGAGCGCCAGTTGCGAAGATTCATGTCAACACCCCTTTCTACATAGGCGAAGTCGAAGCGGTTTGCCTGAAGAAGCCGCTATACGATTTGATGATCGGGAATATCGACGGCGCGAGACGACCCGACGACCCCGATCCAGAGTGGAGTCCTGCCTCAACCCAACGCGTCGAAGTTGAGGAGGATCCATTGCCATTTCCCGATGGAGACCTTACAGAGCTGCTACGGGATAATGTGGCTACTCCGGCTCAGCCCTGCCGACCAGAGATCGTCGGTGCTGTTACTACCAGGGCCCAGGCCAAGAGAGACAAGACGTCTACGCCACTGAAGGTCGCCGACAACTCTAAAGCTGCCATCGTGGACAGAGATAAGCTGATCCAGCTCCAGGAAGCTGATAGTACTTTAAACAAGTACAGGAACCGCCAAGACCACGTGACCAAAGGCAGTGGTACGGTCTACTTTGAGGTGAAGGCCAAGATCCTGTACAGAATCTTCCAGCACCCGAGGGTTAACGGAGGGAAACCACTACGTCAAGTCTTGGTACCGTTACCTCTAAGGCGCCAAGTGATGGAAGTAGCACATGACTCCATCATGGGAGGTCACCTAGGGATCAAGAAGACGTCAGACAGAATCCAGGCGGTGTTCTACTGGCCAGGACTTCATGCGGACGTCAGCCGTTTCTGCCGATCATGTGACATTTGGCAGAAGACCATACCTCGAGGAAGGGTTCCTAAAGTGCCTATGCAGAGGATGCCTTTGATCGACCGACCTTTCAAGAGGGTGGCCTTAGACTTAATCGGCGAAATAAGACCTCCGAGTGAAGAAGGTCATCGATGGGTACTGACCTTAGTGGACTATGCGACTCGGTACCCAGAAGCAGTGCCACTGAAGAAGATTGACACTGAAACTGTAGCAGAGGCACTAGTGGACATGTTCAGTAGACTTGGAGTGCCTGAAGAAATTCTGACAGACCTCGGGACGCAGTTCGTCTCTGACTGCATGAAGGAGGTCAACAGACTGCTGAGCATCCGGCATTTGACTACGACACCCTACCATCCGATGTGCAACGGGCTTGTCGAAAAGTTCAATGCTACGCTGAAGTCCACCCTGAAGAAACTGTGCAGCGAGCAGCCCAGCCAATGGCATCGCTACATCAACGCCTTACTTTTCGCCTACAGAGAAGTACCGCAGGAGTCCACCGGCTTTTCTCCGTTCGAGCTGCTGTACGGAAGAACCATCCGAGGGCCGATGCACATCCTAAAAGAACTGTGGACGAAAGAAGTAGAGACCCCAGAGGTGAAGAACCGCTACCAGTACGTGTTTGAGCTACGGGAGAAGCTGGAGCAGACTCTCGAGATAGCCAGAGAAAACCTGAAGAAGTCCCAGGACTGTGGAAAGCACTACTATGACCGTAGGGCTGTGAACAGGAAGTTTAAACCTGGCAACAAAGTGCTGGTGCTGCTACCTACTGATCACAATAAGTTGCTGATGCAGTGGAAAGGCCCGTACGAAGTGGAGACCGTGGTGGGGATCAACGACTACAAGGTGAAGGTCGGCCAGCATTCCAAGATATACCACGCCAACCTCCTTAAGCTGTACGTGGAAAGGCCATCAGAGACTGTGCATGTGGCAACAGCAGCTGAGATCGACAACAGCTTTGACAGCGAGGAACTGTTGGAACTGGGAGACTTCCATAGCAAAGAAGGCATCAATGATGTTAAGCTAGGACCACGCTTGACGGAAGGTCAAAAGATTGAGCTCAAGGACCTTATGGGCGAGTTTCCCCATAACTTCAATGATGTCCCAGGCTCTACGACTTTGGTCGAACATGAAGTCCACACCCAGACCCGGAAGGAGCATCTGCAGACCTTGAGGGAGCTGTTCCACCGTCTCGCAAAAGCCAACCTGACCGTGAGACCCAGCAAATACATTCTGGGAGCTGACAACGTCGACTGCGTCGGACATCCGACGGGAGAGGAAGACAACGGAGGATGCACTGACTCCAGGAAAGCCCACGTGATCATCGTCTTTGACCCTGGGCCGATGACAGCTGCAACGGACGAGGGCGTCGTTTCCTGGCGGTGGGAAGAACATTGACTGTGTGTATGGACCGATGACATTGGTAATGTCTAGACAGACTTGAAGATGAGAAACATTGACTGTGTGTGAATGAACTGTGAACATTGACAGTATCCAGAAAGACTTGCAGATGAGAAACATTGACTCTGTGTGAATGAGCTGTGAACTTTGACAGTGTTCAAACAGTCTGAAATAAGTTTTAATTCTGTACTTTGTTTGTGCATTACGTTTCAACGTTGTTGAAAGAAATTAGGTAAATTTCTTCTTGAGTGGGGGGTTATGTTACGTTGAAACGCGAACGAAAGTATGTCGGAAGCGTGTACGATAGATCTAATCGTTTCGTCTTGCAAAGTATTCAATAATGGAGTTTATTTACCTTTGATTTGAGTTTGCATTGTTGTTAGGAGAGGCTTTGTATAACGTTGATAATTTTCGTTAGTCGATATTGTTGTAGAATTCTCTGGATCCGCTTGTTTACTATCGATCAAAGTTTCTTGATGGACGTAGATATTTGCGAATATTCTGGGAAGGGAAATAATTATGTATGACGTAAGTCAGTGATGACGATCTTTAATTCTGATTGGTTGTAATGCGTCATTTTCTAGAACGACCTGTCGTCATCTCGAAGGAGAAAAGAAATTATATATTCGATGCTCCGTGTGTTTTGTGAAGTTATTGTCGATAGTGAGGTTGTTGATAGTTGGAAAGTTGTTGAGTTGAGTTGAGAATTGTATGCAGTTGTTGATGTGTGCTGAATAAAAAGTGGAAAACTTCATACGTCGACTTTGCGACTTGTATGCTGCTTGAGCAGGCTGCGTGGATAAACGAATCTGAGTTACACCTTATCAGGAATTCAGCATCGGGGCTGAATCAAATACTGATAAAGAAAAACACCATCATCAAACCGAGTGTAACATATACCAAACAACACCTACCAATCAATTTATTCATTACATTGCCTAAAAAAACACCACAGTGCCACCTCATTAAAACTGAAATTTTTTTTGTCAAATACATAAAATACTAGTGGTTTTTGTACCCTGGCAAGCCAGGGTACACATGATGCTGTTTAAAATGTAGACAGAGAGAACTTTTGTCTGCGAGTTTCATTTGGACGATGATACCTCCCCATATCCCCCTTGATACCTCACCAAACCTACTTGATACCTCCCCATACCCCCTTGATTTCTTCCATACCCCCTTGGTTCCTACCTGTACCCTCCTTGATACTTCCCCGTTGATCGTTTCGCAGGTATGGATGAAAGGAATCGACCATCACCATACCCCCTTATATATACCCGTATCCCCGTTATGCCTACCCATGCCCCTTTAAACATACCCGTAGCCCCCTTTTACCTACACGTACCACCCCCATCCCGATCCTTGGTAGTAATAATAATAATAATAATAATAATAATAATAATATTGAATATAGAATAATACAAATAGAAATCATAAAAAACACCAAGGTTTTAAAAGAAAATTTGATATAATAATAATAATAATAATAATAATAATAATAATAAATATTATTATTAATATTATTAGTTTATAAATAATAATAATAATAATAATAATAATAATAATAATAATAATAATAATAATAATAATAATAATAATAAATTAAAGGTAAAAAGCCTCAATTAAAAAGAAAAATATCCATATTTTAGTGTACTAAAAAAAAAAAAAAAAAAAGGGGGGGCCGAATGAGATTTGAATTTGCGTCGCCCTGCACGGTAGGCGAATGGTTTTACTAACTAAGCTACCAACGCTTCCTAGAAAGACTGTCAATTTTTTGGTCTATATGGGAAAACATGCTGAAACCTCAATTTGATTTTTAATGGAAGCGCGCGGAATGGGGCTATTACAGTTTGTGGACATTTTGTTTATTTATTTATCTCAGAAATGGTTAAACGTTCGGTAAGGAAATGTCGGCTATAACGATTTCGCTGGTTTTGAGCACACAGCAGGCCGATCAGCAGTACCCAGCACCTGCCCAGATCAGCGTCCATACCGGACAAACTTTATAGTAGAGGCGAAGAAGGACTTCCGGCTAAGCAATTTATATATATAGATAGTCATAGTCGTTTATGTGTGTGTGTGCGCGTGTGTGTGTGTGTGTGTGTGTGTGTGCGCGTGTGTGCTTCTGATTTGATTTTTCATGTTTTGTTTTCAATTTATTTATTTTATTTATTTATTTATTCCTTCTTCAGTGATCGTCCTAGGGATTTGCAAAACCGGTACGACGTCACAGTAAACAAACCCACTCGAACGCAAACAGGTAGGCCAGTCACGGAAACCGGTATGACCCATAGCAAAGCTTAATAATGCGTCACTATTTTATATAAGTAGATGGGGACTCTGTTAATGCACTTTCTGTTTCATTAGAAACATCGTCTTCACATAAACTTCTTTTATCGCCCCTCTCCCCCCTAGCAAAAAACGAAAAAAGAGATTTTTGCTTCTTCATTATTACTAGCCTATCTGCCACTGTCGCAATACATACTGACGAGCACGAGGGAAGAAAAAATCGAAAAGTGCGCGAGTTTAATTTATCCGTATTCACGATAGCCTTGCGCCCCCGCCAATGTTATATCATTCTGTATTAATTACCTCAAAGAATATGGCAAGGCTACTGAACGCATTCGCAGGCCTCTCGTCTACACTCCCTAAATACATAATCAGCGTGGCTGGCTGGCTGGCTGGCTCTCTCTCTCTCTCTCTCTCTCTCTCTCTCTCTCTCTCTTCATTTCTCTTGTTTTTCTTTATCTTTTTCTTTATTTTTGAAACCAGTCAAACAAAATAAGAACCGGTAGGCTCTACCGGCTACTGAATTTTCAACCGGTATTTTTATTCTCAAACCGGTAAAATACCGGTAATTTCCGGTTAAATCCATCCATGCTTCTTTTTCTTTCTCTTTTTTTAAAGCGCCATGAGCTCTAGTAAGAAAGGGTAGAAAGGGTGCTGTACAAATGTAAATTATTATGATTATTATTTTAAATCAATAAAACACTGTTTCAAGGTCACATATAATTAATCCTCTTTTTCACATGTAAGCTTATGTCAAGTACTAACTTTTCATACCTTTGCTTTAAAGGACTTTTTTTTCCAGAATGTTCACATCTGCAAAATCAATTACCTTTCCTTCATGTTGTTTGTAGATTATAGTCACACGACACTTTCGCATATAGGTGACTACTGGACCGATTTATACTGACACCAGCGGGCCAGTTGTTGGTAAAGGGGAAAATAATATGATCACACGTTGACCAATCCGGGATTCGAACCAGCGACCTTTCGGTTACTAGCAAGACGCTCTTACCAACTGAGCTACCCGGCCCCTCAAACCCTTTCCTTCTCAAAGACGGTCAACATCATACATGTCTAGACACCATCCTGTTATCAGGGACACTTGTAATCCTCAGTCCCCTATCGTACTTCATTCAGAAACAAAACACAAAATCTCACCAAATCAATCAATCCACTCATTCATTAATACATTTTAACACACTATTCCATTGTCATCATGATCATATACTTTACATTCATTTATATTAAACACAACACATACCAATCAATCTATTCATTACATCTTCTAAAAACACCTTGCTGCCCCTCATTAAAATTGAACTTTTCTTTGTCAAATACAAAAAAAAACATTGTCACAGTCGTTGTGTGTGTGTGTGGGGGGAGGGGGGGGTGCGTTCATGTGTTTCTGATTTTGATTTTTCATCTTTTGCTTTCGCTTTATTTATTTTATTTTAATTTATTTATTTATTCTTTCTTTTTGTAAAGTGCTATGAGCTCTAGTGAAGAAGGGCGCTGCACAAATGTTAATTATTAGTAGTAGTAGTAGTAGTAGTAGTAGTAGTAGTAGTAGTAGTAGTAGTAGTAGTAGTAGTAGTAGTAGTAATAATAAATCAACAGAACACAGTTTCATGGTCATAAATAATCCTCTTTTTCACATATATATCAAGTTCTTAATTCTAGCGCCTTGAGCAGCTCTTGAGCTGGTAAAGCGCTATATAAGAACGATTAAATAAATAAATAAATAAATAAATAAATAGTCCCTTTGCTTTATAGGACTTTTTCGAAATTTCCAGATCTACAAAATCTATTAACATTCCACATCAAAGGTGCATGCAGCAGGTAGCCCCACCCCCAGCCTATTCCCCATACCTTATCCTATCCCAGACCCTAAGCTGCTAAAATCACGTCAGCAAACCACGTGACCTAAATGCGTCATCAAGATGACGTCATCATATCACGTCGGCACATTACGTGACCACCCCACGTGACACCACCCCATAAACAGAGTTCCTTACTAATATCGTTTTTTGAACAAAGTAGATATGTGTTAGCAGACAGCATGTTTAACTTGTTTTAGCCTACAAAACCGATGCAAATGGTTTCTTCAAGCCTTGAAGGCAATACCTCAACGCTAACAGATTCACAGAAAGACAGACTTTTAGAATAAACTTCGTCAGTTCATATTCACAGTGAGGTTAGATCTTTAACTGAAACAAAAAAAGAGAAAGTGCAAGAACATTTAAAATACTACCAGCAATGGGTGAAACTATTATCTGATGTGAAAACAAATGGAGTGAGCTCAGACTAATGAAACCAACTAAACCAAAGAGCTTATATAAGCTCTTTGACTAAACCAAAAACATGTAAGGAATTTTTTTTTTTTTAAAGGGAACAACTAGAAAAAAGTGCAGAAGCTTTAGACAGGTTTTAAAAAAAAGAAAAAAAGAAAAAAAAAGAATGTCGATTTTTCAAAATAATGAGACTGAAGAAGACCTACCACAAGACATCAACAACGCAACAACAAGCATAGACTGTATTCCTTATTTAAGAAAGGGATCTATCGTTTGGATGAGATCAACAACAATTGGATTTTCACTTGTAAGGAGACAGGCTAGAGAAAGCATTTGTTTAAAAACTAGTAATTAAAGAAAGACGACAAACCTGGAATCAATTTATAATATAAAATAGAACTGGAATGTGAGTGATAAGATATGTTCTATCCTATCCCGTAACTCGAAGGTCGTTGGGGCACCACAGATTATCGTTTAACTAGCGTACTCCATATTTCTCTGTCCTCAGCAACCCTCAGGGTTTCGCTCAGTGTCAAGCCAGTCCATTCTCGAAAGTTGTCCATCACCTCTTTTTTGTCTCCCTCTTCTTCTGCCTCCTTGAATCATGCCTTGCAGGATGGTCTTTGCAAGGCCTGGTGCTTTGGTGATCGGGCCATACCATCGAAGTTTCCGTTTCTTCATCACTGTGAGCATGTTATCGTGTTGTCCAATGGCTTGTGTGATGGTCTATCGGACTTCGTTGTTGGTGATGTGCTGGGTATAGGAAATGCCCAGAAGTCTTCTGTAGCACCTCATCTCCATGCTTTGTATTCTTCGTTGTAGATCTGCTATGAGTCCATGTTTTGCAAGCGTATAGGAAGATGAAGATGGCAGGGGAGCGCAGCAGCATTACCTCGGAATGTAAACTGATGATCCCGTCTTTCCAAATGGGCTTCTACATTGTCAGGGCTGCAGTTGTTTGTACGATCCTGGAGCCCTTCCTGTTGGGACCCATACTATGCACTGTGTTGAGGGATTGGCCTTAGACTTTGATGTCCATGTTGATGCCATTGGTGTTGCTGGTCATCATTTTGGTCTTCTCTGCACTTATTTCCATTCCATAGGCTCTGGAGGTGGTGTTAAACCTCTGTACCAACTGTCCAAGTTCTTGTTCCTCTCCAGCCAATCCATCAATGTCATCAGCAAAACAGAGGTTGGAGATTGCTCTACCCCATATGCTGACTGTGCCTTCGTGATCTGGAAGGGCATCTGACATGATGCGCTCCAGGAAGATGTTAAAGAGTGTTGGAGAGAGTAGGCATCCTTGACGCACACCGATTGTTGTTCTGAACCAATTCCCGATGGCGCTGTTTTGGAGGACTGCACTGGTAGCCTTGTCATACAGGCTTTTGATGACTTCAATAATTTTAGGGCTGATGTTGTACACTCTCATGGTTGCACACAGAGCTACATGTCAGACTCGGTCAAACGCGCTCTTGAAGTCTAAAACACATGATATAGATGTTGGTGTTGTAGGTATTTCTCGTAGATTATTCCGAGGTTAAAAATCTGTTCAGTGGTACTTCGCCCTGCCCTGAATCCTGCTTGTTCTTCAGCTAAGATTTGTTTAGCTTGGGGTTTCAACCTGTTGAGTATTATTTTCTGGAGGATCTTGCTGGGATGGCTGATGAGGCTGATGGTGCGGTAATTTTCACACTCCTGAAGGTTACCCTTTGTCATACCAAATGTTAAGTCATTTACCTGTTATATGGAAACAATTATTGCATTCACTTTTTCAAAAAATGTTGGGAAAGTGGAACTGTACGAAAATTTGGAAACAGTCCGTAATAATTGCCATGCCTAAACTAGGTAAATCTTCTAAATATGTAAATAATTATAGACCCATTACATCAACTTCGCATGTTGGTAAATGGAAAAATACTAAATAAACCATTAGACTGGTTAATCAAGCAGGAATTCGTAAATGCCATACTACAACTAACAAAAGAATTTTAAAAAAGAACTCTAACTCTAAATTTTATAACCATCACAATTGCAACAACAGATGCAGTCAAACTCACAGTCATGATCACAGTCGCAATCAGACCCACAGTCACAGTTTGTTTGACTATATGAGGGTTCATTTTACAGACTCGCCTAATAAATCTTTACCATAAACAATAATTTTAGTAATATGTGTATGAGTTCAAGTTGCATCCTTTATACTCCTCTTCTATACGTTTATTAAAAACCCTTTTGAACTCTTTTGCATACAAAAATGTAAACATAATTTCATTTTGTTCAGTGAAGCCATAATAAATATAAATAACTGGTTCATGAAGTCTGCATGCGAAAAAGATTTTCCAGTGTTCATCTTCTAAAATTTCCAAATGTGGAGTTAATTCATTCATAATACTATCCAAGCTCCTTAATATGTCCGTCATTTTTATTCTTACTTATTTTCTTAAATAGGAAGTTTTAATAGCTCAGTGTCATCAGAAACTAGCTGTAATTCCTCAACAAAATGTAATTCAAATACCCCTCGTCCTTATACAAGGAATTAAATACCTTATATCAAATATAATATAACACCATACATGTAAGTATTGCGTATAATTCACATGTAAATATTGAAAATCCATAACCAAGGTAGTCAGATGTTTGAATATTCAAATGCAGTATAATAAATCCTGATCCACATTCTGATGATTCCAGAATATTTCCATCAGCATATATTTTTTTTAATGATTTGGGTAATTGTTATATATAATATACTCTTACTTCACATTTGAGAATATTTGTATCTTCGTTTTTCTTTAAATCAGTATATTCTATGTCAGAATTTGCATTCGAATGTTCCCATGGTGGAAATCGGGGTATAATTGGTACTACTGGAACTCTGTACTATGAATATTGCATAATTCCATATATTTTGTGTAGTCTTTAATTCTTTGTATATAAAAAATGGCTTGAGCTCTTTTTTGGTAATCCACACTGGATAAATATAAAATTTTATCTTTTACAGAGCTTTCTACTTATAAACTTCTAATGACATATTTTGATGTTGCTAATTTTCGCTGCTCAGAAAAAGACAAAATACTTGCTTCTTTGTACGTATTTTGTATTTGTATGACCTTTTTTTTTTTTTTTGGCTGCAGTTTATTAGACTATTCCTTTTTATCGGGAAACTCTGGGCCGTCTCCCCCGGGGAAGGCGTAGTCGCAGCCAGTGGCGCGCTCAAACCCTACCTACCTAACTTATTTGTGAATTTTTGAAATTTTTGCTGGGGGAGCAAACCGGAGGACCCGGAGAAAACCCCCGAGACGTTGCCCGAGTCGAAAGTAAATAGGTTAATATTCGGAGAAACATAACGCCCAGATGCTGGCTCGAACCCAAACCTGTCAGGCGCCATTGGTTTCTGGCTTGCGGACAAGGCAAGTTAGTCCCGCCTTAGCCCACTTTGCCACAACGCTTGCTGGTACCCCCAATGTTAATTTTATTGATATACTATCTATACTTTGTAATTTATTCAGCAGATACATAGGGGCAGTAAAATATACTTCATGTCCACATATTAATTTAGATCTTATTAAAGACGTAGCCAGAAGTAAAAGGGTTTTAGTGTATTGGCTGAACGGTTGTGTTATTATTTTCTTTAATAAATGTAATCGATTTCTTGCTTTGCTAATAAAATATTCAATATGATATTTCCAATTCATTTTAGGTGTGAAATAGAACCTACGAATTTAATTTTTTGCTTGTATAATAATAATTGGCCATTAAGTTTTAATTCAGGCAATGTCTTAGGGTTTTCACCATTATTAAAAAACACTGAACTTCTTTTCTCTGCAGAAAGCTTTAATCTATTTTCTGTCATATAACAAACTAAATTGTTAAGTTCGCTTTGGTATAATTTCTGAACATAATTGATTGTTCTTTTATTTGTAAGCTATGTTTTCTTATTTTGGTATTTATCCAGATCGCAATGTTATTTGCATATTGAACCACGTGAGTGTTTTTTGATAATACGAAGGGATGGTCATATAATAACAGCTTAAAAAGTAAAGGTACAGCTTAAAAAATAAAGGTGCAATTATAGAACCTTGCGGAATGCCCATATTTATATATCGATTAGAAGAATAAGTATTTCCAATCTTAGTGATGTGAAATGACATTTTAACAATAGGCCTAGGCCTAATATTTGAAATATTAGATCTAGTCACCTTTGCGGCATTTGACATACGAAATCAACATACATTTGTCACCGTAAAGGAAATCAACATACATTTGTCACCCGATTTCTGCAAAATGAAGTGTTTGCTCTCTGGAAATGATCAATGGGTATAGGCAGGAAGGAAGCCTGGTAATCAGTCAGATCCATTGTTAGGAACTAACAAGTGCTTGGTTTGAAGCCAGTATACAAGGATTTCATCGAAAATTCAAGTATCCTTTTTATTTTGTTGTTGAGTACTCACCAGATCACATTGATTTCGTTTTAACGATGAGTTCCAGCATCTTGGCTAGTGCGGGAATGGAAACTTGCAATGACAGCAACCATGGTTCATCCCTTTTTCCTAAGCGCGACTGTTATCCAATAATGGAATTAAATCGGTTGCTGGATTGGAACACATTTCGACTAAAAATACATCAGCTACATGACGTTATTACTTACGTCAAATTTTCGTTAACACGTTTCAGACGCTATTACGTCAGTATCCTAGAGCTTTTTGTTTAATCAGAGTTCCAGCGGTTCTTGGTTTTGGTGAAAACTGCAAATAAAACAAAACATTTTTTTTTAATTTAAAAAAAAAAGGTTTACGTGGTAACTGTTTAAAAAAAATGTTTGTGTTTTTGATCGAAATGTTTATGAATCTTGTAACTAACTGCTTGCGTCATACTGAATGAAGTCATTTAGGCACTAACGGTCTGACAAAGTGACATTAACATTATTTTACGTCACTGCAATTTTAAACGATAAAGCGGAGCGAGCCAGCTTGCATTGACGACTAGTCCTGCTGGAAAAAAAAGTTTTTTTGACGGAAATCCAGAGTGCCTGGTAGCTCAGTGGATAGTGAGCTGGTTTTCTATGCCGAAGGCCGCGGGTTCGATTCTCGCAAGGGGCGAACTTATGTGCCTTAGGTATGGAACTTTTCAGGTCACCGAGGGTTTTCTCCGGGTACTCCGGTTTCTTCTCTCCTTTAAATAATGGTATTGAATGTAATCTAAAAATTCAAAAATAAAAAATCGAGTTCCTTTTCGTTTTCTAATAGCATTTTTTCTGCCTTTACACCACATATTTTAGTGATAGATGTGTGTAAGAGTGGGTGAAACATGTGAGCGTGTTTGTTGGTACAGATCGCCGCGCTTTGAGTTAGTCAATGTTTATAGGGTCCAGTTAACTGCAAAGAGCCGAATCAGGACCACAACTTGGTTGAAAGAGGATTCACCCCCATCGGAGAGCTTTCACCTCGTCAATTGGGGGTTGGGGTGATTGGAGAGAGAGAGAGAGAGAGAGAGAGAGAGAGAGAGAGAGAGAGAGAGAGAGAGAGAGAGAGAGAGAGAGAGAGAGAGAGAGTCATTATTTATAGGGTCCAGCGGACCGCTATTAAAGAGCCAAATCAGGACCACAACTTGGTTGAAAGAGGGCTCACCTGATACGTTTAAAAAATCTGCTGAAACAACCCTAATGGTAACACTGAGGGTACTCCACTAGCCGGTAAGTTTATAATAAAGACATCCCACGCAGAGAACGCTGAGGCTGTGTACTCTAATTTATCGATCAATCCCCGTTTACAAAAACAAAATAGAATATTAACACCATTATAAAATATGAACAAAACACACACATATAAAATGCCTACATTGCTAAATAATAATACCATAGAAATCCCTAAGGACCATTTGGAAGAAAGCGTCCAATATCCCCAAGCTGACCCAACAGACGCCATACACAAATGAGGAGAGTTTTCAAGAAAGGTGAATGGTCTAGCGAAGTTAGTTAGTTAGTTGTAAGTTATTCATTGCTTACAGGGTCCAGCGGACTGCAAAGAATCAGGACCACAAAATCAAAACCACATCTTCGCTGAAAGAGGACTCCTCATCCGCATAAAAGATTTGCCGAAACAACCCTAGTGGTAACACTGAAGGCACTCCACCAGCCGGTCACTTTACAATAAAGACATCCCATGCAGGGGCCGCTGAGGCTATACTCTAATTCATCGAACCCCCGTTTACAAAAACAAAATAGAATACAAACATCATTATAAAATATCAACAAAACACATACTTATAAAATGCCTACATTGCCAAATAATAACATCATAGGAAGCCCCAGTGACCAAGATAGTATAGATTGACAGAACAGATTAGGAACGTGAAGGAACAAATGAGAATGACAGAAGCAGTGGGAATTTACAGAACTAAATTTCCACAAAGTGGGTTATTTTATTATTATTATTATTATTATTATTATTATTATTATTATTATTATTATTATTATTATTATTATTATTATTATTATTATTAAATCTAAGGAGTCGCACACTTGCACCAGAAATCATTTTATTGGTTAACCACCTGCACGTGCATTCTTACATTAGTTGTTTCTGATTATGTGAATATGCAACAACGTAAAACTAAAGTAAACAAATAAAATCAATGCAATGCATTTATGAATATAATCAACACTGCTAGGAGGGAAGGGGGTGTGGGGAATCTCAGGCCCCTGGCCCTCGACACAAAAATAATCTTCGACATCACTTTCTAGATCAATCTTGCGATGTTAAAAAAAAAGTCAAATTCACGCTAAGACGTGGCTATGTGCGTATTTATTTAAAAACTATAAGGGCAAAACGCATATGACTCACATGCTCCTTATGGAACTTGCAATATTTAACATGAAAATGAGTGCCCAGTAAAAGAGAAAAAAAATCAAAGTGATACCAGCTTTGAGCTTTCGATGCTCTTGACCTTGAGATTACCTTGCATGACATCCTGCTCCAAATACACTCCTGTACAACCAAATAAACTACAGCAAAAATGAATTATGCGCCCCATTCCCACACACACACACAAAACACATAAAAAAAGTTACCTTGAGATGACGTTGACCTTTGGTGACCTTGACATTGGGATTATCATGACCTTGCGGATGTCTGTAGTCTGAGGTAACGCTAATTGACAGCATTAGAGAGCCCTCTGGTAGAGAAGCCCGTGAAGTTTTCAGTGACCTCAATTACTTTTTCAGCTGCTTACACGCCCATCGGAGAGCTTTCACCTCATTAATTGGGGGTTGGGTGATTGGAGAGAGAGAGAGAGACAGACATACAGACAGAGAGAGAGTTAGTCATTATTTATAGGGTCCAGTGGACCCTTATTAAAGAGCCAAATCAGGACTACAACTTGGTTGAAAGAGGGCTCACCTGATTCGTATAAAAGATCTGCTGAAACAACCGTAATGGTAACACTGAAGGCACTCCTCCAGCCAGTTACTTTACAATAATGGCATCCCATGCAGGAGACGCTGAGGCTGTACTCTACAGTAATTTATCGAACCCCGTTGACAAAAACCGAATATAATATAATCATTATAAAATATTAACAAAACACATGCATACAAATGCCTACATTGCTAAATAATAATACCATAGAAAGCCCTAGTGACCGTTTATCAGCAAGCATCCAATATCTCCAACCTGACCCAATAGACGCCATACACAAATGAAGAGTTTTGGGAGAGTTTAAAATTTAAAAAAAAGGTAGGTGATTGGTCAAGCAAAGAAGATAGTAGATTAAAAGGACAGATTAGGAACGAGAAAGAGCAAATTGGAATGACAGAAACAGTGGTAATTAAAAGCACTAAATTTCCACAAAGTGGGGATACTATTTCTACAGAAAACCTCGGCACCCCAACGGTAAGGGAGGGAGGGGGTGAGAGAGAGAGATAGAAAGAAAAAGAAGAGAATATATGAAATCAAACAAAAAAAAAACCATACATTTTCATTTAAGTTTGCTTCTTATTATCGAAAATAATTATACATCTTTTTTCAGCAGTAAGAAACCAATAAAATATTTATTTGTTATACATCATGCATAATCAACCAATCAACGGTTTAAAATATTTCACCAAATCAACACATGCATAATTATATTATATTGTAGATTTTCCAATTACTCACGAAATCTTTGCAGGACTTTTTTGAAAATACGATATAATAATGCAATGTGTAATCACAAAGCATGCAGCAATGGTTAGTAGTCCCACCTCTTTTTCTGCAGAGGACTACGAACTGCAGCCAATGTACAGATTTGAACATAGGCGCTTTTTGTATTGAGTTAACAAAAAATTCTTCCCACAGCAGACTTTTTTCAAAACAGAAAATTACATATATACAAAGTACCCACAAAATTCTATAAATCACAAATATAAAATCTGTTCAAGGGTTATAGTAAGTACTTTCATTCAAAATACTGTCAGTTAGATCTGTGGACTGATGACATGTTCAAGTTTCTGATGATAAATTAATAATTTAAAAATATTAATATGGTTAAATTTATTTTAAAACAAAAACAAACTACTTTATACAGTAAAAGGTAAAGGTGTTCAAGTAACCTTTTGGTCATTGCAAAGAGAGTCATTTGGGACCTCTCTTTTCTCTAGGTTCACTTTATGAGGGTGGTGCTTATTTCCTCTCCCTCACTGCTTTATCTTCCCCTGTTCTAAACTGATCCAGGTACCCATTCACAGCTGGGAAGACTGGGGTAAGTCGTGCGCTCGCTTCATTCTTTTTTGTGTCATTTGGTAGTCGCCTTCAAACTGCAGTCATCCATCCAAGAATTAAAGAAACCAACAGGTAACAATGCTGATTTTTTGATAATGCTTTTGGAAGAGACTGCAATAGTCAACAGAATGCTGGATGGCAACAGAACTGGCAATTAATTATTATTATTAACTAGCAACTAAATTAAGTGGTTCAGTGAAAACAAATTATATTTTATTGTTGGTTGTTGATGCTTCACAATAATTTGAATACAATTTCTAGTTCTACTCATCATGAAAAATCCACATTTGAAAACTGTTGTTTGATATGGGGAAAAAAATGTTACAAGTACTTTATTCCGTTTTGCCCTTCAAAATACAAACTTTTAAAAAAAGTATTTCGTAAACTTTTTGGTGTGAAATAAACAATATCAGTAAAACAATGTTTCAAAATAAAATTTAATTACCAGCATCATACAAACTGTATGACTGTTTTGTTAAAACAAACTCAAACTAACATGAACAATGTTGTAAAAATCGATACAATAATAATTTAACATTTTGTCAACATTTTGTGATCAGAGGACTATACAATTTAGTTAGTGTAAGTCAAACTGGTCCACAATAAGAAGGCAATATTATTCAACTGTCATGCCATGTGCTAATGGAACTATTTTCAGGTAGGTATGCATAATGTTTGTTAAAGTAGACTCACACTGCTACATGCATACAAGTCAAAATTCAGATCTAACCTTTTCAACAGGCAACCCAAAAGTCTCAGCGGACAACCAATGGTTTGGAAATCAGTAAAAGATGTCTTCCTCCTAAACTACAGTACACATCCAAAGCACCCATAAGTAGGAAAAATAACAGCAAACAATAAATAATAATCTTAATGCAAAAAAAAGATCAAAAGAAATTTGATCATGCCTTCTTGTAATTCTGGAAGATGAAATGTACAAATTAAACAAGCATTGGACAGAAAATAATACTGAATAACTGCACAAAGTACATCGCACAGCATTTGCTATGCACCTTAGAGATACAGTAATACAAGTAACATAAAAATAAATATACATACAAACACATAATTATATATGTTGAACCCAAATTTAAAAAAAAAAGGCAGAAACTATCCTGTTTGCATGCTATCTCTATCACCTAATTACAATACTAACTAAATGTACCTTAAAAACAACAATAACAACTTGACACTGACATGTTCCTTACCTTGACCTAACAGCACAAATGAAACATCAAGGAAAGAATCATAACCTTGGTTTAAAATACTTGAATATTTTTTCTAGTTGAATCTCAGGTTAATTGTTAAAATACAGATGAAGATAAATTATATTTGAAAACAGTAATTTGATAAGATATTATGACCTTACCGTTCAAGCAAGTTATCCAAAATAAAAATGTAAAAACATTTTTTTACAAACACATACACACACCCACACACATTTTTGTAGAAATGACGTTGTGATGACTGTCATGAAACTCTACATACATTATTTTGACAAACTTACCATTATTTTGCCACTTTGCCATTTTTTTAAGCTTTCCCTAACCCTTAACGTAACCCTTAGCCTAACACAGCCCTAACCCTAACGGAACACTATTTTGTCGTCAAAATAATGGGGCCGTCAAAAGAAAGTACTTAGAGTTTCAAGTGTATGTCAGAGTAACATCGTTTCTACCTAGCCACACACACACACACACACACACACAACCGTGTAGAAACGCCGTTGTGATGACTTTCATGAAACTCTACATACGTTACTTTGACATTTTTACAAATTTGTCCATTTTTTTTAAGTTAACTCTAACCCAAACCATAACCCAAACCTACCCTAAGCCTAACACAGCCCTAACCCTAACGGAACATTGTTTTGATGTCAAAATAACGGCGTCCGTCAAAAGAAAGTACGTAGAGGTTCAAGTGTATGTCAGAATAAATACGTTTCTACCTAGCCACACACACATGACACTGACATACCCTTTCAATGACCTTGACCTAATAACACAAATGACACATCCAGGAGAGAATCATAACCTGTTACAAAACACCTATATATTTTTCAAGTTGAATCTCAGGTTAATTGTTAGAATACAGATGAAGATAAATTATATTTGAAAACAGAAATTTGGAAAAAATATTATGAACTTGCCACTTGAACAAGCTTATCCAAAATCATGAAAAAATAGTGATCAAGATCTGTTGGAAAATAGTCATTTCTTAAGATTGTAATTGTTACCTTCACCTTCAATGTAATCTAAAATCATCAAAGGTAATATTAATTTCATCAACTATAATAATAAATATATAAATAAATTAAACTTTGGACAAAAACTTAAAAAATATAGTATCTGAACAATATGCTCTGGTCATTGTGCCATGCAAATAATATGTTTGCCACTTGAGAAAGTAAATAAAAACAACCATGTCCCATGAACTTTTAGTAAAAAATGTTGTGTTGAAAAGATAACTGAACACTCCTGTTCAAAATTTTCCCCCTCACATTTTACTGTTTTGTCTTCTGTTAAACTCTGTGATGGCATATTTGTGTACAGGAAATAAAGAAAAAGAACAGGCTAACAAATTAAGAAAGAATTTTCAATTTCTGTTGTTTAGTTACAAAAATATCACAGTTCTGAAGCGAATTTTAAAAAAACCAACAAAAACATTATTAGGACGGATTGTACTGTGCATGAACAAAAAAGTATCAGCAGACTGAACTGGGCATGTATGGGAAGAAAAGGTTTATCCTAAACACGGGACGGATTCAGTTGGTTTGCATGCCATAAAAAATGAATCACTAGAAGGGTTCAAATGAGTATATATGCCATGCAAAAATCACAATTTTCTTTGTTTGTAAGAAAATTATTTATCACAAAACACCCATAAACAAATACAATTCAACTCTGCCAGTCATAAGGTATCACAGATTTGGTTTTTATTCTGCTAGAAAATACTTAACACACACATTGTAGTTTACAAGAGTATATACAAAACCTTACATATCATAAGAATCAATACATTTTCTAAACAAAAAGCATTTTTTACCAAAGAAATTTTTTTACTCATCACGTTCCTCACATTCACAAAACACAATCATTTTTCTGTCCTTGTAGCACACATGCTCTACATTTTAACAAGTTTTGATGGTTGGAGTGCAAAATGGATCGCAAGTTTCACCATTCTTCAGATCAGTAAACTGAATTTGTTTGTAGTAAAGTTTAGACTTAGATTTCAGTTTGAATGAAATACAGTGGAGATAATGGTCGATTTGTTAATAATATCCTTTCAACACCTCACAACCCCAAATCAACTCAGTTATTTTTTTATTCATTCGATCATTCGATTCAACACATCCCCATATACACTATTTGACAAATTTCTTTGAGAATCCACTCGGCTGGGGTAAAGGTTTGCTAGGGTTTAAAGAACTGTCATGGATAGGTGAGTTAGGCAGGGGCTCCAGCCTCTGTGAGTGATTACTGCTCATTGTGCTGCTGTGACTGCTTGCATTACTACCCACTGATATAGCAGATGCACCCATTCCCATTGAATGTTTGGCTTGTGGAGGTGCAGGTTTCTCCCCTTTCTTCTTTGGCTGAAACAAGGTTTAAGCAGTTTATATAAATTGTCACAAGTGGGTTAGAATAATTTTTTAACAATTACTATAATACAGTAAAACCTCCGTTTTGAGACCCTCTCTTAAACGACTTCCTCCAACATATGACCTGAAAAAAATTCACCGATTCTTTGTACTATATAAATGACCTCTCTTAAACGACTACGTCTAAAATACGACTTGCTACCTTCAAATAATTTAATTTTACGACCTAGCATCTGAAAAATTCATATTCCAAAGCAATACTATATTTGTGCGCTTGAAGAAAACAGTTTCGTTTACAACTTTTAACAGCAGATGATGCATTAAAGCAGCTTGAAAAACTCTAAAGGAGCTGACCAGATTTGCCCTGAGCAGGGGCCTGTTAGATCTTGCCAACACCATGTTTGGTGTTCAAAGTGACATACTAAGAGAACATGCACGGGTGGGGGGATCATGCAAACAAACAGAAATAACCGCTTTCTTTTTTTCTTTTTTTAAACACAAAAAAAAACAACCAAACTATTCAATGATTGAAAAAAAATAATTACAACAATATTAATAAGGTTATCTTATAAATAGTTTTAACTCCAAACATGCACTCAGTACTTAAATACACTTATAAACAACTATCATATCAACATTGATTTTTGTTGTTCTAAAAAATGAGGGACAGGAAGATATTGACAGGTTGTGAGACAGAGTTTAATCTATATTTCTGAAAGATGGTAGATGTTCCCTATACTTAATGGTATGTGTACTTTTTGTACATGTATTTATTTTACTTAATTAATTTTCTAAATGTCTTTTTCACAAATGTCCTACCTCCTTTTTAAGACCCCTCCAATTTAAGACCTCGTTTTAATGTCAATTTAAAGGTAAAAAAATGGAGGTTTTACTGTATTATGAAGTGTACATGGTAGTAGTGTCAATTTAGGAAATCTCCCTCAACAATTTGAGGATGGAAGTAGGAAAAACCCCATGACAAAGTCAGCAAAATCAGTAGTCAACGCTGCAATAAATAAAAAAATAATTAATTAATTAATTTGCTTACCCTTGTAGATGCATTGAAAGGATTCAGCACTCCAACGTTAGGGGTTGTGTTGAAGACCTTATTGAAGTTGGTTTCTCTGTTCACTAATTCCAACTGATAGAACCGTTTCTCATCCTGAACACAAATACCAAAGAACACATTGATTGTGTAATTCCCTTCTTAACTATACTGCTATTACTGCTGCCTAGCTTGCTCTTATAGTAGATTTAGACTACAACAATTCTTTATTTCAGGTTTGACATGTTTGACATAATTTTTTGTTTGTTTGAATAAACTCTCAATGTTGCATCAAAAGTAATGCACAAAATAAGTTCTATTTTTTATTTTAACAACAACAACAACAACAACAACAACAACAACAACAACAACAACAACAACACACCTTTATAACTAAAAACAGCATCCAAATGACTTTTAAAACTTCAAAGTAACCCCAGCCTACTTTTCCTCAATGTTCTATAGCTTATTTTGAATTGACAAGAAGTAAGCTCTAAATTGCATTGAGACACTTTCGGCAGGCCCCCTTCTCATTTGCAAGCCTAACTATGATGGGGACAAATTACAAAATATAGTCCAAATCATAAGTTACTGGTAAAAGGTACTTCATAAGCTTACAATTAACTGCTTGACTCTCATATCTCTTTCAGCAATTTCTTCTCTCAGTTGTTGGATCAACTCCAGGTCCTCTGGCCTCGAGTCTCTCATGCTGTACTTTTCCTCTGCTTCTGCTATCCTGCAAAATTATGATTAATGATTAATTAATGATGATTATGATTAATGATTTTTTTTTTCCAATTTCAATCTGAACTGTCTTATCTGTTTACTTTAAAACACAGAATTCATTTCTTTTGCTGACTTCTTATAAACCACCAAAATAAAAGAGCAAAAGGAGAAGTTTAAACTGGCAGTTTTTCTGATAATATTCTCATATTATCATCAACACATAAATGCAATATAATCTGCAGCAAAGGACTTGAGACCAACAGTTTCTTGGCAAAAATGATACAATTTATATTTGAGTATGCAAGTCAGCATTATAATCTGTAGTGCCATATGCAATATATTCTGCAAAGGTCTGAAAAGATGATAGATTGTAGTGATACATTTTGAAGATAATTTTGAAGATAATTTTGAAGATAATTACTGAAGCAGTAATTTACTAGAAGACTTACATAATCTGCAGTTCAGAGATCTTATCCTTGAGAATGCTCTGGGCAGAATTGAACTGGTGAACCATTTCCTGGGCCTCGTGTGCATAGTCTGCGGCTAAATTCTCCAGCTTGACCTTGTGATCTCTTCGCAGCTGATCCTCCACTTGTCTGGGCAAAAAAATGTCAGAAATACAATCAATAAGGTATTATTTATTAACTAAATAGCTTAATACTTTGACAAAAACACAAACAAGTCGGCATACAACATTTGACTCGTTCACTTCTGTGACCAAAAACAATGCAAGAAAGACAAAATACCCTCTCTTCTCTCCCCCTCCCAAAACAGGACTGTATTAAAACAGTATTTATTAATTTGAGAACAAAAAAACTTGGAAATCTTGTCTCCATTATGAGGTTTTACTTTTTGGTGGAAAAAATTATAAAATGATCTCTATTAAAAGATCACTCATGTTTTATTACTCAATTAAAATCAAAGAAGAAACAATAGGGAATCGATTCATATAATAGAAAATAAACAAAATAAATGCACCAAATAACCAAACATGCAAAAAGTAAACAATAAATACACAAATAAATAAATAAATAAATAAATAAATAAATAAATAAATAAATAAATAAATAAAACAGTACTGAAAACAATATTTTCGGCAGACAAAATGTAAATGCTCAGCATCATCATCTTCACCTGAGTTGCTCCTTGAGCTCAGCGCGAACACACTCTGTTTCCTTATCCTTTTCAACAACAGCTTTGTTGAGGGCTTTGATGGACGCCTGCAGCCGTTTATCCTCCTCCTTCAACTTGATGATGTGCGTCTCTCGCTGGTTGATCTCATCTTCAAGTTCTTCCACCTTCATGTGATGGTCACGCTCCTGCACAGTAGGGCGTTGAACATCAATTTGTACATCTTGAAGTATTTAATGTACATTTTATAACTTGAAATGTAAAATGTGATTGTGCAGGTAAAAGTGGTAAGTCCTTGAAGGAAATTAACAATGCTGTAAGAAGTGACTGCTGGCGAGTTGAACAAGGAGACAAAAAATGTTTGTAGAACACAAGCGAGAATTGCACGGAGGACAGCTACAAGGATTATATGTGTTACACTGTTGTTGTTATTTATCAATTGTTGATTCAGCCCCCATGCTTGAATCTCGATAAGTGTAACTCAGATTCGTTTATCCACGCAACCTGTTCACTCAGCAACAAGGCAGGAGTCGTCGCATGAAGTTCTGCAACTTTATTCAGCATACATCAACAACTGCATACAAGATCGCTCAATTTCTTTTTTAAACTCTTTTCTCTCTCAAGACAACACAATGCCCTGCTAATATTGTCCCTCTATAATCGAGAGAATGTTCAAACATTTCAGCGTGACGTAATAACAGCAAATCAGAAATAAAACTCGTCACAGGAACTATGCACCGTCTTACGTCATATAACTTTATTTAGGTTAGAAGAATCTCTTAGCTATTACTAGATTTATCTACATGCTTCGATCGATAGTAAACAAGTAATTCTAGAAAATTCTCCAATAATATCGATCAATGAAAATTATCAACATTATACAAAGCTTCTTCTAACTACAACACAAAATCAAATCAAAGGTAAATACACTCTGTTACTGCATGCTTTGCAAAACAAAACGATTGGATCTATCCTGCGCATCTCAAACCTAACAATATCCAAGATAGGTAAAGGTAAAGGTAAAGGTAGTCCCATAGCCTTGTGGCCGTAGGGGAGTGTGATGTTGGAGATCACACTTATCTTGGGCCAGCGTAATGAGGGCGATGCCCAACTCTCTCCCTCGCTGCCTTTGCCTTCCCCACCCTCAAGAGGGTAGGTACTCAGTCACAGTTGAGTCAACTGGGGGCGTTGTTATTTGTCGCTTCACGCACGCCTTAGCGGTCACCCATCCAAGTGCTAACCGCACCGGACGGTGCTTCACTTTCGACACAGTAGCGAGTGCTCCAACCACTGCACTATCCGACACCACTATCAATAATTTTAACTCCAGTCAAATATCTTTAGACGAGACACCTTTATCACTTGTGTTCCACACACACTTTTTATTCTTCCTCATTTCTCTAATCCTTCAACAGTCTAAGGGGGCTTCCTAAAGACACACACAGATAAGTAATTCAAGAGTACTGTATGTTTTAAAATTAAACAACAACAATAAAAAACATAAATAAATAAATTTTGTGAAAATGTCAGTTACTTTGTAAGAAATCTGAAGTAACTACAAAATATTGTAGGTGCCATATTCTTTACCTTTTGCTTAGAAATCTCAACAGCCCTCTCTAGTTCCATGCGAGCAGCGTGCAGTTCTGTGCTGTGATTTTTCTTCAGGTCTCCAAGCTCCAGCTCAAGGCGTTGCTGCATTTCAAGCTTTGTTGCCTCTGTAAAACAACCATAACTAAATGTTAGCAAAATCAAGACCTGGAAAATCAAGGCCTGGCTATTACGTGAAGTACCCTGTATACGGAGAGTGAAAAACAACATCAACATCATCAATGTCATTCTCATCATCGAAATCAATGCCTAACATATTTCCTCTACCCCATCATCATTATCAACATCAACAACATCACTACCATCACCTTTGTCCTCATCACTTTCCTCTACCTCATCATTATTGCACACTTTGCAATCATCTGATTTTAACTCTGTCTCGTCTTTTACTCAGAATATGATGTGGTAGTTACCTAATTGGATGTGGAATTTGCCCTCTGCTTCCTTCATCTGCATCTTGTGCTGCTGTTCTATGGTTTCCTGTGCAGTTTGCATGGCTACTTTGTGCGCAGACATTTGTGCCTTCATGTCTTCATGGTGGATCTTCTTCAACTCATTTTCTGTGGCCTGCAAAGCACAGAAAATATACAGTTAAATGAAAACGGTAAAAAAAGAAAATACGGAAAGAAATAAAGCAAGAAAGAAATGGTGCAATGCATACTGCTCTCTTTTTTTGCAAACCTTAGCATAAAAAACTAAAAACTGACAATGTACGACTCACAATGAATAAACGACTCAAACATATTTGTTTGGCAGCTTGAAGTTCCCAGAATAAGCCATTAAAACACAAAGAAAAGATTAACAAGTAAAATCCGTGTATCAAACAAAAACAAAAATCAGAGACAAAAATCTAACCAGGAACTGCAAAATCTCAGCAGACAAAAAAGACTTGTGTAACTTGGGGACAACTGGGATGGCTCAGTGGTTACACAGTGCACATTTTGAGGGTACATCAGGTTCGATCCTGAATTCAGCAAAAATAAATGTTGAATGCTACACCTCAGTGGTGAGCACCATAATCAGCTCTTTGTGCTATAAAAGAACAATCCTTTTGTACTTACATTTCTTTCTGCATCCTTGGTTTCCACAGTTTTCTGTAAAGTGGCCTGATGCATCTGCTCCAACTGTTTGATCTTGAGAGAGTACTCCTCAGCAGCTCTGACCAGGTCTGTCTCCAGCTTGGCTTTTTCTGCCTCAAGCTCTGCTCGTAGCTTGTCTTGAGCTTCTGACGACAGCAAGTGGGCTCGCTCCAGCTTGAGACGCAAATCTGATAACTGCAAGTATACAATGAAAAGGGTCAAATAAATTAAATATCCTAGTGTATGTTGTGAAACCATGCAAGAACAAATGTATCCTTTGTGTACTACATGTGTGTGCATGTGTGTGTGTGTGTGTGTGTGTGTGTGTGTGTGTGTGGGTGTGTGTGTGTGTGTGTGTGTGTGTGTGTGTGTGTGTGTGTGTGAAAGTGTCAGAAAAACATGAGGAAGGCGGCATGATGTTCCAAGGGCCATAACTTGGTATTATCTTCTGCCTAAACCACACTAGAAATACTTACTTCTCTTGCTTCTCTAAACAAATTTGAGAAGGTCTCATATCAACCCACCCACTTCTTGTCAATGTGTTTTCCAAAAGGAAAAGATAAACATATAGACATATACCTTAGGGGTGCCTGGAAGGGGATTATGTCCATGGTATCTGTCAATCAGAAAACGGATTGTTCTAAGAAGTCTGTAAAACTTGAAGGTGTTGTTGATGCTGATGTGCCCAACGTTTTAAACCATTTTTATTCTCGCTTTGAAAAGCATGACTTTTCTGCCAACATCTCTGATATTAGGACTTCACTTGTACCTGACCATAATGTTATTATTATTTCAGAGGAGACTGTGACCAAAATGTTTAAGTCTATGAATGTTAACAAAGCACCTGGCCCTGATGGGATTTGTGGTAAAACGCTGCGTTATTGTGCTGATCAGCTTGGCGCCGTCTTCCAGCCTCTCTTCCAACAGTCTGTCGATTCTGGGAAAATACCATCTCTTTGGAAATTTTCTAATGTTGTCCCATTACCCAAAAGGTCTAACCCTAAACAACCTAACGACTTTAGGCCTGTTGCTCTCACATCTCTTGTGATGAAAACTCTTGAAAAAATTATCAAGGCTCTGGTTTTGAGTGCGACTGAAAAGTTTCTTGACCCGCTGCAGTTTGCTTACCGGGCTGGTAGGGGGGTGGAGGACGCCAAGCTGTTCATCTTAAATACTCTGTACAAGCATCTAGAAAAACCAAAGGCACACGCACGCCTCGTTTTTGCAGATTTTTCTTCTGCATTTAATACCATGCAACCACATATTCTGGCGAAAAGATTGATTGAGGATTTTAGGCTTTCTGACCAACTTGTTTTGTGGATCTTGGATTTTCTGGTTGATAGACAGCAGAGAGTTTGTGTTAATGGTTGTTTTTCTGATATTGCTGTTACATATACAGGGAGTCCTCAGGGATGTGTGTTATCTCCCCTGCTTTTTATTTTGTACACTGACAGCTGCAGAAGTACCCAAGAGTGTAGGTTTTTAGTTAAATTTTCAGATGACTCTGCCTTGTTGTCTCTTTTTCAGGGCCCGGAAAACGATCATGGTCTTGCCCTTTCTGATTTTGTTAACTGGTGCGATAATAATTTTTTGGAAATGAACGTGTCTGTCAAAGCCCCCCCTTACGGTCCTTCGTTTCTCTTACCATAAAGGGGAACTCTGAGCAGTGTATGCAACCATACGTGAACAACGGATGAATAGATAGAGACAAGTATTACGTTGGCAAAATAAAACAACAATTTATTCACATGAACATAACATGGAGTCGTAATTGAATAACTAAAATTTATAAAGGTGATAAAATCAAACGACAGAATGAAATGTTCTTTGTTTTAAATAAATTAAATGATTCTACACAGTATTCTCGTTCAGTCTCTTTGTTTTCCTTTTCTACTGTTCACTCATTGTTCGCACACAACCTATGCACTGTTTACAAATTTGTTGCTACTACTGTTATAACGATTTCAGTTCACAAGTCCCGTTTTACAAATACATATCACACTCCTGCGATCAAACCTTTGCAATACGAAATTGCATAATAACAAAAACGTCCCGAAGACACTAGAGCATGAACTCGCTCAACGCAGGAGTGAAATGTATATATGTCCCGGGAACACAGTAGGCAAATAAACTAAAAATTGTCAATGCACTAGATGTAATCGATAAGTGCATACACCTCGAATGTCACTGGGACTGTAGCTGCTACGATTAGATGCATCCGCTGTGGTCATCCAGTATTTCAAAGTCTGTGGTGAAGAAGCGAAGGCAAAAAGTTCACTGGCAAAAAGTCTATTATAATACAATCGGTGAAAAGTGATGGTAAACCCAAAAACAAAGTCGAAGTTAAAGTTGAAGTTGAAGGTAAAATCGAAGTTGAAGATGAAACCAAAGGCAAAAAGCGAAAGGTACACTGCAACATAACCCATACAAAATCTTCTAAGAATTTGAGTAACAATTTATACATGCTTCCTGATGCAATTGAAAACTCAACCATTTTCCTTAATAATAATAATCGCTAACTCTTGTATTGTAACAATCACAAATGTAAATCTAACGCATGTATGAATGAATGACTGCAACCTTGAATGTGTTGTATGCTTGGAAGAATAATGATTGTAATAAATATGGTATCACTTATTCGAGTATAATACTTCCCCATAATATTTTAGCCCCACAACATAATGATAACCAACAATGACACGACAAAATACGGACCACAGAAATAATTGACAACAAAGAGACACCCGACTAGCCAGTGAAAACACCCAAGTCCACACTTACTCAACTACCCGTGGATACGGTGATGCGGCTAAGGTCGGATACGTCTCTTCATCCGCAGCATTCCTTTTGGTACAGGTAGGTCAACGGTCAGGTCTACTAGTCGTCTCGATCTTCATTGACTAAAACAAACAGTCGAACTTGCACCAGTTTCAAGGTCGAACTCTTTCTCCCTCATCGTTCTCAAACGACTTCTGGTGAAAACTCAAGTTCTTGTCGTAGGGCACCGCTACGTGAGGATATCACGTACGTATTTCCTTAAGCGTACAGTTGACGGATAAAGGATTAGCAGGGACGAAAAACGATTCAACACACTGCTCCTAGATTCACTGTTCCTGGGACCTCCCTGTAACGACCAAAAACCTGTCTTCTTTTTCTTTCGTCATTTCCTCTTTTCTACGACAATAAGTTACGTCACACTTTTCATTTACTTTTGTCCCGGCTTATTCAAAGGCACACAAAACGATGATTCATAGGCACTTGCGAGAAGACCACCTATCTACAAACAACAATATAAAGTTCAAACTGAGTGTGGGTCGTGACAGTGTCTAAAACAAAAGAAATGCTTTTTGATTTTAGGACAGTGAAGGATGATGTCCGTCCATGTGTTATTCATGGTGAAGATGTGGAAGTTGTTGACACATATAATTATTTGGGTACAGTTTTTGATAGTCAGCTGAAATTTGATGTCAACACCCACAGTCTTGTCAAACGTGGTCAGCAAAGAATGTATCTTCTTAGGAAACTAAAATCCTTAGCAGTCTGTTGTAGTTCCCATACTGAAACAAGGCAAACCTAGGTCATTGTTGGATAGCTATCGGCCAATAGCATTGACATCTCATGCTGGTAAAGTACTTGAAAAAATAGTCCTTAACAGATTGCAGCATTTCTGCGAAAAGAACTCAATTATTCCAGTAAATCAAGCAGGTTTTCGCAAAGGCAGATGTACAACAGATCATTTGGTAAAATTATCAGCACAAATAAAAAGACAATTTGCTCGTAAAAAGTCAACTTTGGCAACTTTCTTTGATGTCCGCAAAGCATACGACAGTGTTTGGCATGCACGACTGTTATATAAATTGAAAAAAATTGGAATATCTGGAGCTATGTATGACTACTTCAAAAGTTTTTTATCACAGAGATATATATGTACTAGGGTAGGTAAGGTATATTCTTCATTAAAACAAATTGATATGGGGATTCCTCAAGGTTCTATTATTGCTCCGATTTTATTTTCCCTTCTGATTCATGACCTCCCAAATAATATGTCGAAACACACTAACGTGGTACAATATGCTGACGACATAGCTATTTGGATTAACACAAGTTTGCGGAAAAATACTGGTAAAAGAGTAGTTACATACATCCAAAATATTTATCAGTTAGAGCTAAATAAAATTAATTCTTATATGATAGCAAATGGGCTTGAATTTTCTGCTGAAAAAACGTGTTTAATATTATTTAACAATGGAGCTAATCCAGTCATTTTACCAAAACTTGAAATTAATGGCAAAATATTATCTTATACAGATAAGGTAAAATTTTTGGGTGTATATTTTACATCCAAATTAAATTGGAAAACTCACATAGAATATTTGATTAGCAAGGCAACGAAGAGATTAAATTTCCTAAAGCTGTTGTGTACGCAGCCTTGGAGTCAAAATAATAATACTTTATTACATTTGGCCAATACTTTAGTAAGGTCAACACTAACGTATGGTCAAGAAGTGTATTTTTCTGCAAGCAAATATTTACTGGAAAAATTACAAAGCATAGATAGTCGAGCAATTAAAGCCGCCTTAGGTGTTCCTGTTCATTCAAGTACGTTAAAATCGTATAAAGAAGCTTGTTGTTTAGGTTTCTTAGAACAACTAAAACTAAATGTCTCAAAGTTTGTTATTAGAAGTTTGTCAGTGTCTAATTCAAATAGAGAAGAAATTCTAATAGACTGTAATTTGGATTACCCAAGTAAAGCAAGAGAAATTCCATACCTTCTACCTATTAGAAATTATGTTAGTGCTATTTTTGAAGCATGTCACATCAATTTAAATGGCATTAAAACGCCTCCATTATTTCCTACAATTCCTTCTTGGGAGCACTTAGGTGCAAACATTGATATTGATTTTACTTTAACAAGAAAATCTGAAAATATCAATCAGTTGGTTAGTGAAGTTAGGGAGCACTTATCTAATACATATAAAAATCACTTAAAAATATATACAGATGGATCTGTTTTAGAATCGTCTGAAGCTGGTGCTGGTATTGTTATACCTGATTTAAAATTTGAGAAATCTTTTTATATTGGTAAAAATGTCTCAATATTTACAGCAGAGTTGTTTGCCATACTAAAGGCATTGCAATATATTTCTGATTATCCTATTACGTTTTTCCAAATTTTATTATGTGTTGATTCCAAAGCTGTTCTTCATTCATTGCAAACGTGGCATTGTAAGAATCGTTCTGATTATTTATTTGAAATTAAAGCATTAATTCATATTTTGCGGACAAGAGGAACTGATGTCTATTTCTGTTGGGTTCCATCCCACTGTGGTATCTTCTGGAACGAAAAAGTAGACATTCTAGCCAAGAACGGAGCACAGAAAATTAAATGCATCTTTCAGCATCCTGAACTTGAGCTCTCTACTCATGAAATGATATCTTTAATTGAAAATTACATGCGTTCAGATTTAAGTTGTGGAGCTCCAGACTTTATTTGTTCAAGACACATAAGTAGGATTATTCACAAATTGAGGGTGAATTCGTGGAATACCAAGTTTTCTAAGAATATTTTGTGTGTTTGCTCGCAAAGATTATCTGTGGAACACATTGTACGACAGTGTCCTGTGTTGCTTAATACATATATGGAAAAACAAATAGTGATTGACAACGACAAACCATTAGATTCTATATTACATCATCATGTAATAGTTGACGTTGCTACGACTATTAGTGAATCTCTGATCAACAAATTGTTATAGAATTTTATTTATTTATTTTATTGTTTATGGACCTTTGTGTTTGTTTGTCTGTGCGAGAGAAAGTGTTTTGGTCTAATATCACTCAGCAAGTGAAGAGACGTTAAATAAAAGAATTGAATTGTAAAATCCTTCTCTGTAAACACAAAGATCCTCAGTTTGTTTTACCAGTCTTTTATAGAAAGTTTGCTGACTTTTTCTTTTATCTGTGGTTTCACGGTCTGACTGTGAAGGATAGGAACAGCCTGAATAGCATAGTCAATGTCTGCTCAAAGATTATTGGAGTTAGGCAGAGAGATCTTTCTTCTTTCTGTGATCAGCAGATCTTACGGAAAACCGGGAGCATCCTTAATAGTCATCAGGAACATTGTTTGAAAGCCGAGTTCACACTGTTGCCATCCAGACGCCGATATGCTATGCCCATCTGTAAGGGAAATCGGCGTTCTAAATCTTTTATTCCCAGTGCAATCCGTCTTCTTAATAGTACTAACCGCTTTTAGTTTTCGGCACTTTGGGGATCTTATTTGTTATATAGTGAGAGTCTCCCTTTAGTGTCTGTGTGTACTGGCTGAACTTTTTCATCAACTTGTTGAATTTTGTTGACTTTTGTGATATCACTTGTGATCTTGATTCGCGTGTGTGTGCTTGTGTGATGTTTTTTAAATTTATGGTTTTTTTTTTTTGTTGTTGTTTTTTTTTTTTTCAAAAAAATGGTTTATGATACATTTTTTGAGTTTCTTTATGCTGCCTCATAAACTTATAATGTAATTGCCCTTTGGGATGAATAAAGTTGTATTGTATTGTATTGTATTGTATTGTATCTACGCAAAGTAACACATAGTAACACAACTGTTATTGTAGACAGACACATCCATCCAAAGAGATATAACTATCAAAATTTTCATGTTCTAAAACAAGATACCGAGTAGAAAATAAATAAAATAATAAACCTGTCTGTTCAGCTGAGCAAGACGATTCTCGAAAGTTGCACGCTCATTAGCGAAAGCCTCTTCCTTAAGGTTAGCGAGATGCTCCAGAGCTGCCCGTTTCTCATCATCTTTCTGGGAAGTCAACTCTTGTCTCAGCTTGCTGCACTCAGCCCTGTGTAATAATAATAATAATAATAATAAATAAAGTTAATAATAATAATAATAATAATAATAATAATAAATAAAGTTAATAATAATAATAATAATAATAATAAATTAAGTTAATAATAATAATAATAATAATAAATAAAGTTAATAATAATAATAATAATAATAATAAAACTACTACTACTACTGCTGCTGCTGCTGCTGCTGCTACTGCTACTACTACTACTACTACTAATGGTATTTAAACAGCTCTTTTTCTTAATGACATCAGTTCAAAGCGCAGTTTATGACGGCCTACTAGTGCCAAAACCGAGAGTTAAAAGTATCACAAGATAATTTAATTTAACACGTGTTCTGTGTAATTTACAGAGTTACCGGTAATCCACAGTGTTAATTAATAAATATCAGTATTTGCCACGCCTTCCTAGCACCAAAACCTGATAATTACAATTTTCGCGTAATAATAACAATTGTCGTGAGATCGTTACAATTATTATAAGATAATTACAACTGTCACAAAAAATTACAAATAGCCTAGCGTGATCATGTTTAATTTTCAGTTTTGGCTCTAGCAATCCATCTGGAAATGCGCTAAAGCTAAAATTTTAATTTTCACTTGAAAATTATAATTTGTATGTATTACTTGTAAATATGCCATTGATATTTGTAATTATCCCATGATATTTGTAATTATCAGGATGTGGCACTAGTAGGCCATCATGCATGTATATATGAATTACACACGATACACGTTAATTACCATTATCACCAATACCTGTATATGTAGGTTTTGGCACTAGTAAGACACCTTAGCAAGAATTAAGCATGGGCACATTAAAATTGTAATTATCAAGTGAACATTTTAATTATTATATGATAATTACAATTTTTGGTTTTGGCGCATTTTCAGGTGGATTGCTAGAGCAAAAACTGAAAATTAAACAGGATCATGAGAGCAAATTTGTAATGTTTACATGATATTTATAATTATCCCATGATATTTGTAATTATCAGGTATTGGCGCTAGTATGCTGTCATAGCAGTTCTCACGAATTTATACTTAACTATTAACATCGAAATACAAACGAAAAGACATGAAACAAAAACAAGACACTAAAAAACTATGCAAAGAAATAATGCAAACATAAAAAAAGAATATTTACAAGTAAAATATAAAAGATGAGGAAGGGATGGGGCGGATGACAGCAGCGAAGAAGTGAGGGAGCTGGGAGCATACAGTGTGACGGCAGTGGTAGAAGATAGAAAGATATCACATGAGAAAACTCCAGATGATAGATCCACAGAATGGTAAACAAATGAAGCAATGTTTGTGAGATGGACAAGGTCTAAAAACCTCGCCACCAACATGTGAAAGAACATTAAGATTAAAATTAAAATTAAGTGCAATAAAAACTAGTGCTAGATAATACAGATCTAACCTCAGCAATATTATCATCATCATCATCATCATCATCATCATCATCATCATCATCATCATCATCATCATCATCATCATCATCATCATCATCATTATTTGTAGCAACAGCAGTAGTAGTAGTAACAGTAGTAGTAGTAATAGTAGTAATAATAGTTGAAGTATCTCACCTGAGTGTGTCTGTCCACTTGGCATCCAGCTGGGCAGCTTGGCTGTCCAGCAGTGCCTTGAGCTCCTGCTGCCATTCAATGGACTTGCTGTCATGCAGAACTCGCAGTTTGTCCACTTCTGCCTGTAACATTGATATTTAAAAATATCTTCATCACTGCTTCAACTTGTTTATAAATTTCTGCTTCTATTACACACAAGCACAACAAACATGTTTGCTTCAACACAGTTGCAGCATCTCTATCACACAATGCATATATCTCTGTCTCTATGAATCCATGTTTGAAAATATCTCAAATGACAATAAATCTGTTGAAGAGAACAACTTACAAATCTTTGCCAGAAAAAAAAACAAACCATCTTTGGATCTCATTGAGCAGTTTTCTAAATGCAAATGATTATTTCTGCCTGCAAAAAAAAAAAAATAAATAAATAAATAAATAAATAAAATAACAATATTATTAATAATAAAATATATTTTTTTAAATAATTAAAAATTAAAAAATTGTTATAAAACATTCACTTATAATTATAACCTGCAGTTCAATACATTGTCAGCTAGTTTTTAATATATAACCTGTCTATTTTATAATTTTTTATTTTTTTAATTTTTTTATTTTGTTTTGTCTAACATGACAGCATAGGGGGAAGAGCAATCTTCAACCTTCGTTTTGCGGATGACACTGATGGATTGGCTGGAGAGGAACAAAAACTTGAACAGCTGGTACAGAGGCTTGACACCACCTCCAGAGCTTATGGAATGGAAATAAGTGCAGAGAAGACCAAAATGATGACCAACAACACCAATGGCATCAACACGGACATCAAAGTCCAAGGCCAATCCCTCAACACAGTGCATAGCTTCAAATATTTAGGAGCCATTGTATTAAACAATGGGTCCCGACAGGAAGTCTTCTCCAGGATCGCACAAACAACTGCTGCCCTGGCGAGGTTGAAGGCAATTTGGAAAGACAGGACCATCAGTCTACACTCCAAGGTAAGGCTGCTGTGCTCCCTTGTCATCTCCATCTTCTTATATGCTTGCGAAACATGGACCCTCACAGCAGATCTACAACGAAGAATACAAAGCATGAAGATGAGGTGCTACAGAAGACTTCTAGACATTTCCTATACCCAGCACATCACCAACGACAAAGTCCGACAGACCATCACACAAGCCATTGGACAACACGATGACCTGCTTACAGTGGTGAAAAAACGGAAACTCCGATGGTATGGCCACATCACCAGATCATCAGGTCTTGCAAAGACCATCCTGCAAGGCACAGTGCAAGGAGGTAGAAGAAGAGGGAGACCGAAAAAGAGGTTGGAGGACAACATTCGAGAATGGACTGGTTTAACACTGAGCGAAACAATCAGGGTTGCTGAGGACAGGGAAAGATGGAGTACGCTGGTTAAACGATCATCTGTGGTGCGACCTACGACCTCCGAGTTATGGGATAGGAAAGGATAGGATAGGAACATGATGTGTTTTTTTTCTCTCCAAAGTGTCCAGTATATATGTTATGAGTAGAAGATTTTTTTCCTCAGGACAGGGGTGAGGATGTGGGAATGGAGAGAGAGAGAGAGAGAGAGAGAGAGAGAGAGAGAGAGAGAGAGAGAGAGAGAGAGAGAGAGAGAGAGATAGAGAGAGAGAAAGAGAGAGAGAGAGAAACTGCATTGTGAATTGTGTCAAAATCCTTCAACTCTAAAGTGAACCAATTCCTCATTCTTCCTTCATTTTTCGTTTTGCAACTGAGTTTGTAAAACTGAACTACCTCTCCCCCCCCCCTCTCGCCCCACCCACACACACACACACTCTCCTACCAGCTTTAAATGCAGGCGCATCCAAAGTTCTACACACTGAATTTGGAGGAGGCAGCTTCTAGCGGCAAACAAAAACACAAAGATACGCTTTGTGACAAAAAAAGAAGCTGCCAGTCCCATCCACGGTCAGAAGTATCAGAAACGGAGGTCGTGTTTACCACTGCAAATACAAATACTCGGTGTTCTCGCCTCATCAACAAGTCTGTTATTACTATAAACTCGAACACGGCTATCTTGGAGTAACGTCACCTGGCTTTTCCCGTGCTGAAAACATCACTCAGGCTCCAGCAGATGATTGCAGAATCGTGTGCAAATAAGATGATGAATGCACAAGGGAAACAGTTAAAGGAGTGTGGTAAGAACCCAATATAGTCTAGTAGATTTTTTTAAATTTTATTTTACGCTTGGATGGGGCTCCGCCAAGGAGTGACGACTATTTACATTATACAGAACTGGTGATCTTTAAAAAAATTACATATAGTGGACATCACAAGGACTTGTGAATTGTTAAATTACAAACAATAGACTTTAAAGAGTGTATCAGAAAAGACCACAAGTACTGAGATGTTGCGGTTATATTTGGTTTGAGCACACCAAGACATAGAAGACCTTTTTCAAATTCAGTTCTTAAAGGGTATCTTTGGAAAGGCAAAAGCACATGATGAATTTTTAATTTTATGAGGCTGGATACCACAAGAAATGAAAGTTCTTAAATTAATAGTTGGCCTAGCTGTGTATACCAGGAAATGTTCAGGGGGATGGCGCAAAAAAGACATAATATTATTAACAAAAGCTTCTGTTCTGGATTTATAACATTGTCTGGCTGGATATATAAAATTGATAATTGTTAAAAATCGTAAATCATTGGGTATTTCAGAAAAGGCGAAAAGTAATTTATATTTTTTTAAGCATATGTGGCTGAGTACTTCAAAGAGGGGGGGGAATTTTAAATTAATGTTAAAGGGAGCTACTTTGATCAAGCTCCCTTGAGAGTTCCTTTTAGGATTCACAATGAGTGCTGTCCCAATGAAAACAATAATCTTACAACAAAAATAATTATTTCAAAATGTATAAGCTTAGTTATGTTTTAATAAATTCCGTAGTTTTTGTGCCCATTAATAGCAACAGCAGCCAGCCAACATTCTTGAGCTAAAAATAGCAGCTACCAAAGCCGATAAGAGAAAGAACCCGTATAAACCATTAAAGTTTTTCGTTTTAGGTCGATAAAATAGACCCTACCCAACCCTACATACCAAAAGACGCACACTTCCAGCCGTGTTGTACATTCAGAAATAGGGTCAAAGGTCACACCTTTGTACCGTTAAAAACAAGGGAAATAACTTTTTGTCAGAACCAAAATTGAAAATTAAAATTTAGCAGTTGGTTTGAGCAACGAAAGCCCACTTTATCATTGTTTAATGTAAAAACAACGCGAATTTTAGGGTAAACCCGTTCTTGCCAAAAGTAAACAAAGCCTTTGACTTGGGCCTTTTAAATAGTTGTTATTACAAGGGAAGACTCCAGTGAGCGGGAGCAAGAGGCATCAAAGAAGTGAATGTTCCTATGCCCTTGGCTTATGCAGCATCCCAAACTAAAAAGTTCTATATTTGTTTGCGGGTGGGTGGGATAGAGAAATCTATGCACCTTATCTCTCAAACCACCCAGGCTAATCAGCTTGAAAGGTGTTAAATTTGGAATGCAATTTCAAGTTATCTCACAGGCTGGAACAGGCTGTGTCAAAATCGTCTATCGTCTGAAGAAAGGCCATTGTCCGCAAATTGTGATAATATGTGATAAATACATTGTCGTGCGCCAGAAGGCCATTTATCATAATACGCAATTAGGCCAAAGGTGGGTAACTTGGTGCTGGAGGTAAATTGGACCACTGCATTATCTCTGAAACTAAAGGGAAATTGATCCTGATTTTTTTTTAAATTGGAGGTGTAATATGAATCACTTCCCTTGCACAAGTATCACAAGAAGACACGCGGACGATGAGCTCAACTTGTTTTTTCCATTGTTTTCTAAAATACTGTCTGATAATCTTTGGTGAACATATGATTTTTAAAGAATGGATTAACGTGGAAGATGTTGTGAACAATACCAGGTCATTCTGCATAAATAAACTGTTAGTGACCTTGACCTCCGGTTCCAAATACACTCATGTACTATTAAATAAACTACAGCAAAAGATATATTATGCCAAAAAAACAGTGACCTCGGGATGACTTTGACCTTCAGTGACTTGACCTAGGGATGACCTTGACCTTCACGTCACCTCCAATGCTCATCTACGATTAAATAACTCTATGTTGTTGCATATTGGTTAAAAAAAAAACAGCCATTCCATTGTATGATGACCTATTTTTAAAATGTTTTTGCAAAGGCATAAAATGATCTTGACCTTCAAGATTAACGAAAAACAGGAAAATTTACGAAAGTTCAATCTATCACCAACAAATTTGGACTTTATATCTCTCATAATTTAGGGTCAAGGTCACTTCAAAGTACTAACTGACTTTGGGCAGCTCCAATGACCTTGACCTTGGATGGAGGTTGACCAAAATTGTAAAGTGTGCGTATCTCGTTAATATCTATCATGCATCTGTAGCGGAAAGGGAGGCGACTGGTTGAGGCTTGGGAGATAAATTGTCTACCTTGACTTTCTTGGTTAGACTAGCCTTGGGTGGCTCCTGCTTTGCAGAATCCTTTGGGTATGCCATTGGGTTATGCAGGACAAGGCGACACGACATTTGTTCGCCCCGGCTGACCATTCGCCTGCTGCGTTTGGTGGCGAGCGGGACCACATTGTCGGCAGGCATTTTATGCAGGTCGGTGGCAGCGACCTTGCAGTAGAGTGCGTGGCCCTAGTAGCCGGCAACCCGGTACTCCCAACCACGCCTCACCACCTTGCAGTGCAAATATTTTTATGTCCCTCTTTTGAGGAATAAAATGAAAATAACAGCTCGGGTGGAGCAATGTTCCCAAGGTCGTGGCCGAGAGACGGGAGTCAAATACTCCGCTCGGCCACACATAAAAGAATAAGTTCAATAATAATAACTTTTGAAAAAAATTGAAGTTTTTAAACAATTGTCATTTTTTGACTCCAATGTGTAGACCCTATCACCTTGACCTTGAAGTGAAGTCATTCATTCACTGATCATTTATGAGGTCTCATGGATATACACCATCTTACCAAGTTTGGTTATGATAGTTGAAATAGGTTCTGAGATATTAATCCATTTGCAAGTTTTGCACAGACAGACAGACAGACAGACAATATTTTTAAATGCCATTTTTGGACACAGATTTGCAAAAATCTGGAGGATAAAATCTGGATTTTTTAAAAACATTTTATTTTTTTTAATACAAAGACTCGCATTGTCATGCATGCGAGTCAAAAATGGCAGAGGCTAAGATCTTTTCTAAAGCCTAAAACAATAACCGCCGTTAAATCATTGAGGTTTAAAAACATGTCCAACTTGTTAGCGAAACACCCAAATGTTTATTCACTAGTAAACCGTTCTGCTTTACAAGCTACACATCCATATGTTTATTTACTAGTAAACCGCTCTGCTTTAGAAATAACACACACACACACAAACACACACCCACCTACATACACACACCTACATACAGGCACTAACACACGAATCTAAATCTAGTAATGATCATTCCCAATATAACAAAAGAATATGAGTGTAGTTTGAACCTTAGTGCTAATTTGCACCACTGTTTAAATGTTATTTCTAAAGCTTGTCAGTTTACTAGTAAATAGACATATTGTTTTAGTTTTATAAACGATCTTTTTCAAGTAAATAAACTCGTTAATTTTCATTTATTTGTGTTCTTTCGTCTTTTTTTTTCTTAAATAGACATTTGCTTTGATTGAATTTTTTATGCCGTGTTTGGTGGTAGTAGTTGAAAGAATAACTTTAAAAAAAAACCTTATATATTATACCAAGTAAGTGCATGCTTTAGTTTTAAGAAAGGGTCTTTTTGAAGTAATAAAAATCTTTATTTTTTAATGCTGTTATCGTTTTAGCGCGATGTTAAGCCTACTGATTATGAGTGTGAGTGCATAGGTGAGTGTGTCTGCCTAGCTAGGTGAGTGTGTGTGTGTTTGTGTGTGTGTCTGTGTGTGCGTAAGTGTGTGTATGATAGAGAGAGACACAGTAAATTTATTCCATAAGTTTATATTTTAGTAGGTGGTTACACTATGTGCGTATAAATTGAACATAGGTCCAATTTACACCTTGTTAAATAAGTTCAATTAACCTGCTAGGGTGTCTAAATTGGACTTTCACTACTTTTTTTTAAATAATCAGTCTCAGGCAGAAACTGTTGGCATTACAGGGATTGCTCAGTGGTCAGAGCGCACCACTTGGGTGAGTGCGTTTTGGGCGACGTGGGTTCGAATCCTGACTTCAGCAAACTATTGTGTGATTGCTGGATATTACGGGACAGCGCCTTGAGAAGCTCTCTGAGCTTGTAAGGATAAGAGAAATCTTTCTTTTTTCTTTTAACAGCATTCGTCGTTTAAGGCCACATAGGTTTAATGTCTGCCTTTAAAAGGACTTTCACGTTTGTGGATTTTGTCTACTTTCCAACAACATCTCGAAGAAGTTCCTTAAAGGGGTTGAATATACCCATCTTTACCCCATGATATAGGAATAGTCCGCACAGCTGTCAAAAAATGCAGCAAAGCATTTGCTTCAGATAACGCAAACTTGAAAGATAATGGGCTTAACGTGAGAGAGAAAGTGTCATCCGTTCTCTTAGCTTAGAACCGATGTAACAAGCGGGGAGAATTACCGCGCAAATTAATGTCTGGCTAATTCAGGTCTGGGAAACTGTACGGACGAAACAGCATCCATTCAAATCAAAGCGTAGCAAGCTCTGCGTACATGAAAACTGATAGGAAGAATTAATAAGAGCAAGAAAGTCTAAAAACGGCACTGCCCTCTATTTGTATGACGTCACGCAGCATCTTATGAATGATATTGTGAGCCATTTCCATTGAAACTGCCCTCCAGCTACAAGTCCGCATTATTATATTTCACTGGCATGTACTTTACATACTATGTTAATGTTGTTGCAGTGCATGCAATAAAATGGTCCTTTTAACCTCTGTCCAATCATCACGGCCAATTTTGGTCCAAGTACACTCATACCACATTAGAACTCTTATTACCAGTCATACAAAAACCATTGCTTAATGAACCTTCTTACCCTCCACCTTAAGAAGCAAAGTACGAATACTTCTGATGCGATATTCTTTACATAATTATATAAAACGGGAATAGCGGACAATACTTCTGGTGTGCGAGTTGTTACGTTTATTGTACGAGGGCAGGTACTAGACAAACTTCGAGAGCCGATTATTATTAGTAGTATTCGGGCATGCTTCTCACTCTCAGCAGTGTAATGAGATATATTGTTTTTAATAAACGAGGCACTGGACCCGATAAGGGTCAATGGGGACCACTTACATTTGAAGAGAACTTGTAAAGCCTTTGGTTGTGGGGACCAAAACAAGCGTCATCATGGTTCAGCCGAACCCCAGTCATGATCATAACGGTAATAATAATAATAATTAATAAAACGGTTGAAATACTGCTGTTTATATCAACTGATTCAAGACTTCTTTATAATAGTGCAAAACTTCAACACCAAAGAAAATGAAGATAAGGACAATGTGTGGAGGAGGCGGAGAAGGAGATCCAAGATGAGACAGTAGTAGTAGTAGTAGTAGTAGTAGTAGTAGTAGTAGTAGTAGTAGTAGTAGTAGTAGTAGTAGTAGTAGTAGTAGTAGTAGTAGTAGTAGTAGTCACTGAACGTTCGTTTACCGAAGTGATGTTAGATTAACAATGCCAAACACAAACAAACTTGCCCCCACAATCTACATGTTATAAGACACTCGGTGCGAACCTGGAAAATAAATTATCATCTCACCCACTTGCTAGTGGACCAAGGGGACCAGATTTGGTGGGAGCGAGCGTGCAAGAGGGGCTGTTTGACAGGCGACACGAGACGGAAGGCAGTCTTGGGAGTACGGTTCCTTGTCCTTCGGCAACGGAAGGAAGTTCACTGCGTCTACACTACAATGGGGGCACTTTTGTGCGGGCACCTCCCACTATTGGTGCTAGACTAAGCGAGTCTTACAAGAGCCAGCCTTATTGCGCTCGTAGCAGGGGTCTCAAAAGTGCTTGTCTTTTAATTACACTGTCATAAGCAGCTATATGGCACGTTCACCATCTGAAGCTCAAAGATGCGGAGTGGCGGGTGGGTTATTGTGGTGTTGATGAGGAGGCATGCTGACGTTGTCGACGATAAGGATCACCACGAGGGCGACGACGATGATCACGATGACAATGACGACGATAATGTTAATGACGCTGACGTCAAGGACGAAGATAACGACGACCGCGAAGAGGAAGAAGAAGAAGAAGAAGAAAAAACAACAACAACAACAACAACAACAACAACAACAACAACAACGACGACGACGACTACAACGGCGAGGACTCCGAAAAAAAAGATGGTGAAGATGACTATGATTACGATGATGAAAATGACAAGAGCTCGAATTATTATTATTATTATTATTATTATTATTATTATTATTATTATTATTATTATTATTATTATTATTATTATTATTATTATTGAGGATTTGTATAGCGCACTAGACCAAGGAACGCAGACAGACACACAAACACACAGGCACGCACGCACAAACACGAACACACCGCGCGCGATAAAAGCCCTGACGCACAAACACACACACAGGCACACACAAGCTTAAACCGCGCGAAAAGAAAAGTCCTGCCTTCTTTCTTCTTTCTTCTTTCTTTCTTTCTTTCTTTTTTTTTCTGAGGTGGTACGATAAACTCATAAATTGACACAGTTTACATCAGGAGCGACGGCAGTTCAAGCAGTAACGTCAAAAGAATACCTTGATCGCACAGTGGGTTAAGTCAAAACGCTACTAAGGCACGCGAGATTCTTGAGCTACCACCGCGGACAAAGTACCACCTGCGCCGAAAGAACGCCAATGTAAATCAGTCGTTTTGCCACATAGGGTAGGGTGGGGAAGATGCTTTACTGCCCATCTGAACAGTCTAAGAACGCAACCTACGCTAAAGAAAACGCACACACACACACACACACACACACACAAACACACACATCCTCACACACACATACAGACATACAACCCTCCCCTCCCCCCCCCACACACACACACGAACGAAGTTAAAAAGACTCGGTGTTCCATATTTAGACAGACTCGTCCTTCAAGATTACTGTTGTTTCGACGATTCTTCTTCGTCTTCTTCTTCTTCTTCTTCTTCTTCTTCTTCTTCTTCTTCTTCTTCTTCTTCTAACCCCACCACCTCCACTTCTCACTCTCACCCTCTCATTTCCATCTTCTTTTGGCTCAGCTAGGGTTGTTACTCAGTCGAGCCTAACGGCAAGGGAAACGGACAGCGGTTAATGTTCAACATTATTTTATGCTTTGCTTAAAACTCCAACGGGCAACTTTTAGTATATTTGAATTTACTTATTTAATGGTTACAAATCAGTTTAACTGATAACTGTAATAACTGTCGCGAAAGTACAACGCAGTTTTCAGTTCAACATCTGGGTGGTGGTCAGTTGAAAGTTTGCTATCAACCAATCTTTCAAACTAATGGTCTGGCAATCTAAGATCAAAGGCGGCAGAAGCAGTATCTTCCGAGAGCACCTTTGAGAGAAGAGACATTGATTATTTTCAGGATATAATTATTTCGCCAGTGTACAGTGTAGTGAAGGTACGAAGAAGGAGGAGACGGCTGATGAAAGTGGTGGTGTTGAACTGAAGAACGGCAATTCTGTTTATATCTATGTCTCTCCTGTGGTTCGAGAGTGAGAGTTCATGGAAAGCTAAAACTGAAAGATACAATCTTTGAGAACTGACATTAATGCAATCATGACAAATCTCTTCCAAAGAGCAATTACACAAAAAGTAAATATCGTTGCTCTTTTCAGCCCTTGTGTACCTGTAGCGCCTTAAAGTTTCACTTAAGTGAGTCTGAGGGACTCCACGTTTTATTGCGACGAAAGCTTTGGGATGGGCGTGTAAGCAGCTTAAAATGACATTAGGCTCCCTGATAACGTCACGAAGCGCGTTTAAGCAAAGGTCTCCTCGTTACAGTCATTAAGCGTCACTTAATATCACAGGTACTCAAAATTCTCCCTTGGTTAAATCACAGAAACGCCCTGAAGCATGTTGGTCACGCTCCACTGCGTTTCTCTTTTATGCGCCTGGGCCTGTATTCTAAGGTAGACATGCCGTGTACTGCTATAGGAGACGGCGGTTTGAACCCTCGGATACAACGTTTATAATCAAATTTCGTAAATATTAGACGTAAAAATGTAAGAATATAAATATATAAGAAAATAAAGCGTGAATTAGATATTTTATTATGTCTGTGGGCTTTTTTCCCGTAAAACTTGATCTCGGTCCAAACGCGCTTTAAAATCAAGATCTTTGTTTTTGTAATTTTATTAATCAGATTAACGAAAGTGTAAACTAAAGTCAAGTTCTTGCACCTTGCTGATCAAGTATCAAGAAATCAATATTTTTGTAAACACACTTCATGCCAAACCCCAAATCATAGTCTCTTCTGTCAGGCAAGGGCATGGACTTACTAAACAACACTAGCATTTTCTTTTGATCTATACATACATCTGTTATCGGGTGGAGTAATTTTGTGTTTCAACCTTATTGCATGCCAACACCAATTGCTATCAAGAAGAAGAAGAAGAAGAAGAAGAAGAAGAAGAAGAAGAAGAAGAAGAAGAAGAAGAAGAAGAAGAAGTCCGTCGGTAATGTAATGTAAAGGGGTTGGGGTGGAGTAGGGGGGAATGGGCCTAGGAGTAGGGGGGTGAGGGGAAACGATAGATTCTCTCATCCCGCTACACCTTCCTCACCAAGGCTTAACTAATCTTGTCTGCCATGGGCTCATCTTACCCCGAGTGCAATCCCATTAGAAAGCTTGGCATCTGCATGGGAGTTGTCCAGTTACTCTCTTTTTGGTACCAAGATAAATGAACGCAACTGGGATGGCATGGCTTTGCAAGCACCACTTCACCAAAGACCAATAATTATGGTAACTCGGTGCGCAAAAAAGCCTGAAGTTGGTAACTTCAGTTACATTCTGTTCTCGGCCAGAGCTTTCATCAGCTCACTGAGATGGTAAAACTATATATACGAATTGGGGTGATGATTGGGATCCCTCGATATACGAACAATTGGTATGATAATTGGGATCCCTCGATGAAAACTGCTGGTTTGCGATGTGAAGAGTACAGCGCCCTTCCTCACTAGAGTTCATAGCGCTTTACAATATGTAACAGTACAGGAAATATTTAGACATTCCTATCCTATCCTATCCTATCCTATCCTATCCCGTAACTCGGATGTTGTAGGGGCACCACAGCTGATCGGTTAACCAGCGTACTCCATCTTTCCTTGTCCTCAGCAACCCTGATTGTTTTGCTCAGTGTCAAACCAGTCCATTCTCGAATGTTGTCCTCTGTCGCGAGAGACTAGATTTTAACCCAGCACTACGTATACTCGCATTGAATAAGTCATCCTACTAGCCTATGTAAAGTTAAGTCGGTGTACAAAAGACGACACAAGTCAATGGTGGACTAAGCATGTGTATGCGGACGCTGGCTCAGTTAGGCAGTGACCTCATTCGCATCACATAAAGGAACACCCACCCACGCCAGAGTAAGCTCAGGTAGACTAGTTCTAGCCGGTTTAGGCGGACCACAGACTAGGTAGATTCATTCGTTGTGTAGACCGCACGCAAGAAGGAGCTATGCTCTGAAAGATTTCTCTAACGTAAGACTGAAGCAGGGACTGGTGAAGTTCTATTCAACCTAGTTAGCCACAGCCTGACATTGTCAAAAAGGTAAATGATCTATCTTTTGTCTCCTCGCGAGTTATTGATATTATTGTTGAATTATGTTTGTGAAGTTTGCCATTTTTAGAAGAGTGAATGTTAGTCAAACTTTGCGTGACCATGTGGCGGACACACGACCGGCTTCGCCACAATGAAGTATCCCTACAGGCCCACTGTTGTTTGTCCTATGTGTATTCTTGCAGACCAGTGGCTGTACCGAAGAATTTATAGATGGTTGATTATTTGTCCAAGTGTTTAGTTTTGCCAAGCTGTATTTATGTATAGGAATTAGAGTGGAGATTCCAGTGGACCACGGACTTAGCAGAATGTTCGTCGCTTATATTGAAGCATCCAGCACTGAGCTACGATCGCTCACCAGTCTGCCAGCCAAGAGAACACTCCACCACAACACAGCTCTTCAACCAGAAAGCTAAGTGCTAACGAAATCGTGCACTAAAACTGCAATATAAGGACATCAACAGTCCACTCTTCCAGGAAACTGACCCGTTGGGCAGAATGCAGTATTAGCCCTATGATGAGACAATAGCTGCATAGACCTATCCATGAACCATCTATTCGAAGTGATATTTGGACATTTAAGTTAGTATAAGTGATTAGAAGATTTTGTATAGAGTAGAGGAAATAAATGTGTGATATTTACTGTTAACAAGTGGCTGGACTACCTATGTTTCATAGCCGTGTGAGAGCTAGTGTGTCAGTGAATCTCTTACCATTTTCTCTCTCTGTAACCCCAGTCTAATACAGACCGAGCTAAACTTATAAATGTATTATGATTAGTCACCAGGAAATTAACTAGCGATCCCCACAGACAAAAGACGAGTGGGTAATAGCATTCCATTGTGCAGAGCCCAGCAACAATAGACCCACCGTCACATCCTCCCACCTCTTTTTCGGTCTCCCTCTTCTTCTACCTCCTTGCACTGTGCCTTGCAGGATGGTCTTTGCAAGACCTGATGATCTGGTGACGTGGCCATACCATCGGAGTTTCCGTTTGTTCACCACTAAATGAGCAGGTCATCGTGTTGTCCAATGGCTTGTGTGATGGTCTGTCGGACTTCGTCATTGGTGATGTGCTGGGTATAAGGAATGCCCAGAAGTCTTCTGTAACATCTCATCTCCATGCTTTGTATTCTTCGTTGGAGATCTGCTGTGAGGGTCCATGTTTTGCAAGCATATAGGAAGATGGAGATGACAAGGGAGCGCAGCAGCCTTACCTTGGAATGTAGACTGATGGTCCTGTCTTTCCAAATTGGCTTCAACCTCGCCAGGGCAGCAGTTGTTTGTGCGATCCTGGAGAGGACTTCCTGTCGGGACCCATTGTCTGATACAATGGCTCCTAAATATTTGAAGCTATGCACTGCACTGTGTTGAAGGACTGGCCTTGGACTTTGATATCCGTGTTGATGCCATTGGTGTTGTTGGTCATCATTTTGGTCTTCTCTGCACTTGTTTCCATTCCATAGGCTCTGGAGGTGGTGTCAAGCCTCTGTACCAGCTGTTCAAGTTCTTGTTCCTCTCCAGCCAATCCATCAATGTCATCCGCAAAACGAAGGTTGGAGATTTAGACATTCATCAACTTCTAATGTAGGCAAAATACATTTACCACGCATTTTCCAGAATGGATCTTAACTTTTCAAGAATTATTTTTTTTAAACCCCCACACTCACCCCACTCACCTCAAAAAAAGTAACTAAAAATGAATAAAACATTACTTACATCCTATCAAAAACATCAACTATAATCACAGACAAACATGCGATCATATTCTCACAATATTTATCATGAAGAATGCCCAAAATAACACTTGATGCACAAATTATAACATTCATATAAACCATTCTTCATTAAAATATTATTTTCTGGAACAGTTTTTTATGTGGCCTTCAGAGAGAGAGAGAGAGAGAGAGAGAGAGAGAGAGAGAGAGAGAGAGAGAGAGAGATACACATTAATTGTATTATGTGGATGTATGTAGTTGTGTTGAAAGAGCTGAGAGAGAGAGAGAGAGAGAGAGAGAGAGAGAGAGAGAGAGAGAGAGAGAGAGATGTACACATTAATTGTATTATGTGGATGGATGTAGTTGTGTTGAAAGAGCTGAAAGAGACTAAGCATTTGTGTGCATATGTGAGAGTATAGTTGACAGAATTATCTATAACTGTCCTGGAAATGTAGTTATAGTGGTTGTTAATTTGTAATTTTTATTTGTATGTATTACTCTTTCTATTATTCTTAAAAATGTGGGTTTTTTTTTTTTAAAATCCTTATTTGCTGAGCTGCAATGTGCTGTATGAATTCTCCATTGTAGGTAATAACGATTGTTGACCTGACTTGACTTGAATTCATTTTATAATGAACTTCTTTTCCTAACTATCTACTATAATAATAGTATTCTGATAATTGCTGTGGTAATATTAAAATTAGGAGCAAAGCAATAGAGCTTTTACTAACAATGGCAAAAAATAATCATAGACTGGAAGCTATCGATATAACCAAAGATCGGTAATAAAACAAAAACAATAACACTCCACTAACACCGAAGAATATCCTAGTCAAGGGTAATTAAATGTTATTACAACAGATATAGTTAGTCGTGCTGCATTCGTGTAAGGGAGTAAAATGGTTGCGGCAGTGCGTGGGGCCTTGTCACACGTCAAAGGCCCAGGAACTTTCTCAAAGACTGCATGAGGTACGAAATACTTCATTCGCCACAAGGATTAGTATTCCAAAGTGTTCAGAGCATGTTGCGCAATTTTAGTATAACAGCCAACTAAAGTAATGTGCTATTGGTGTGTGAGTGTGTGATAGGAAGTGGGTTATCAGATGCACGCCAAATCGCATAAACATTTTCAGGGCCTGCATGATGCCCCACCTCAGCCTCTCCTATCCATCTCACACACATTCTTCCCCCACCTACCCTAAAAAAAAAATAGTTGGGCAAATCCCACATGACTCTCATTCTCCTTATGAAACTCGTAATATTTAATGAGTGCCCTGAAAACAAAATAATACAAAAAATAAAATGGTCGCATTAAAATGCAAAGTAATACCGACTATGATCTTTCTATGCCCTATATTTTGTACATTGCTATATGGCTGCACGTTTCGGCGGTTCTGTATTTTATACATTGCTAGATGGCTGGACGTTTCGGACGGTACTATATTTTATACATTGTTATATGGCTGGACGTTTTGGCGGTATTATATTTTATGCATTGTCACATGGCTGGGCGTTTCGGCGATACTATATGTTATACCTTGCTAGAGGACCGTACGCTACCGTCTCGCAAGTTAAGCATCCTCCAGTATCTGGACTGGCGCATCGAGATGTGGGACACTTGCACATTTATGCCATTTTGATATTGGTTGTGGCTAGGAAAAAAAAAACAACCACTGTCATTGCCACAAATGCACAAAACACGCCCTGTTCGAGTCAATGAGCAGGAGTTCAGTCCCAAGTTGGAGAACTTTATACGACGACTTCTGCCTTTTTGCTGAGTGAACAGGCTGCGTGAATAAACGAATTCAAGTTACATATATCAAGATTCAAGCATCGGTGCTGAATCGACTATTGATAAAAGCGTGTAACACAAATATATACTGTCGTTGATACGGGTTACTCTGAAAACAACTTTAAACCACTCAATATAGTGCTGTCATTTCTAACTTAAATTGCAAAAAGAAAAGCCTAACAAAATACAAAAAGACTGTTAATTATTAGCAACATCATTTATATTCACGAAACATCAATATAAATGTTTAATATCAGAATGCTATAGCACCATCTGACTGTAAACTTCCTCATACAGCGAAGCTGAGCCCGCTGAATTATGTTACGCCCAATTCATGCAATATCGACGCAAAGGAAGAAACAGGCAAATGAACGTCATTAGTGAGACGGCAAGGTGGCATGGTGCTTTGTGCCATCTGTGGCACAAATGATCGCACTTGGGTGGTACCGCTTGCGCCAGTGCAACAGGAGATAGCAATAACGTAATGAGCCGCGATTAAAACAAGAGCGTAAGATGACCTTAATCTTACCAAAGGTGTACATGTATACTTGGGGGCCGAATTGTCTGCAAAGGTTGAGATTTTGCAGAATAGATGGCAACACGCCATTCCTAATAGTTGTTTTTGTCTGAAGATTTGGTTTTGCCATTATTTGTATTGCATGGACAGGGAACTAGGACCGATCTTTAAGTTTTAATTTTTGACTCGTTGAGAAAAATAGGATGATGCATTTGTTCATTCTAGCATATTCTCTCAAACTTGTGTCAGAAAAAAACAAGCATTTAAAAATATACGAAGTTCACATTAAAAGAAGAATCCGACAAAGCCGACCTGACGAAAGATGTATCGATGGGGAGGGGTGAGGGTGAAGATGTGGTGAGGGAAACTGAAATGGCGTAAGTAAACAAAAATTGGAGGAGATCTGAAAGGCCGCATTAAAATAATTATAAGCATATACAAGATTTATACGAAAATAAATTGTATATTTCAAAAGATCTGGTATCATAAGGAAGAAGAAGAAGAAGAAGAAGAAGAAGAAGAAGAAGAAGAAGAAGAAGAAGAAGAAGAAGAAGAAGAAGAAGAAGAAGAAGAAGAAGAAGAAGAAGAAGAAGAAGAAGAAGCAGAACAAGAAGAACAAGAAGAAAAGGAACAGGAAGAAGAAGAACAAGAAGAAGAACAGCAAGAACAAGAGGAAGTATATCAGAAGGGATGAAGGAGGAGATATAGACCGAGTTAACGGTTTTAAAACAAAAGGCTGTTTCAGTCTATTCTCTCAAAGGCCTTATTTTATTCTTGTAACATACATTTTAAATGTTTCTTCTCCTTTGGCAAAAGGCAGTTTAAGGCACTATCGCGCTTGACAAGAGGAACAACGCGAAGTCTGTTTAGTCTAAACCCTACATTAGATAATCGCGCCGGAAATCAAGAGTGACGTTAACCATAAAGTAGGTAGTGGACATCATGGAGTTCCCTCAAAAATGCGAAACATATTGAGCGACTCCTCCAAGTTCAAATTCATCCCGAGGATTCAAGAAGCTTTCCTCATACAAACTCAATTTCCCTGCGCTTAAGTTTGCACAATAATGACTATATTATGTTGATCATGTCACTTAACTTTGAAACAATGATTGAAATTAATCAAGAGCGCATATAATTTATTTTTTCCAGCAATATGAACTGAATGACTATGGTTCCTAGGATCATATGGTGATTGCTTACAAGGGTGGTGGAGTTGGTGGTTGTGTTTGTGTGCAAAGGGGAGGGGTACGGGAGAGAGAACGAGAATGAGAGAGAGAGAGAAAGAGAGAGAGAAAAAAAAAAAAAGAGAGAGAGAGAGAGAGAGAGAGAGAGAGAGAGAGAGAGAGAGAGAGAGACAGAGAGAGAGAGAGAGAGAGAGAGAGACGAAGGAGGCTTCGCTTACAGCTAAATGTGCTTGTATAAGAATAATAAAGAATGAGCCGGCGACTTTTGATTGGTATTTGTTAAATGTGCGACCTTACCTACATTCTGCCAACTGTCTACTTTTTTTAAAAAGGTGTTTTAAGTGGCTAAAACCGCGTCGACAATTCACTCTTCCGATCCGTAATTACCTTCTGCTTTTTGCGTTCTGTGAAGTGCTTCTTGGCACATTCCAAGGCTACAGCCAGGACAACGAGAAGATGCAGCTCCTTGAACTACCAGACTGTCTGTATTGAAATCATTGAAAAGAATCAGACAAAAACAAAAAAACAAAACACACACACACACTAAAACACACACACACAGCTTGATAAAGATTTGACTAAAAATCGAAATATTGCCTCGGACCTCAACTTGGGTATTGCTGCTTGTTTTGTTCACCTCACACACAAAGAAAGTAATAAAACATAAGACGACGCTTGAAAATACATAAGCATGCAGACAATGAATAATCTAATGAATTTGTATTTTCTGCGTTGTCGTGCCGCCAGCAGACATCTTAAAACACAAACTGTCCAATATGAAGCGACATCGCCCGAAACTATTAACAGGTTTGTTCATCGGAAACAGTCAGTTACTGTGTTCTGGCTGGCGAGAGGCTGATAGGACACAACAAAGGCCCCTTTTGACGCGCCATGTTTTGTGGCGGCAAGGGCTCCTCCTCTCCGATGCCCGCTATGGCCCCAAGGGAGACAGGGTCGGAGCCCAAAGCCGGATGTGATTAGATTAATCAACAATCATTTTCCCAGGTGAACTGTCTGCACGCGGCTTAAAGGTGGGAAATGCCTGTACGTAATTGTGTGTTATACTTACTGCCATTCATCATCGGTCATGCAATATCCCGTTTCCCGAAGCCTCTTTCTCAAAACACTATAACTTATCTGACTCCCCACATCCCCCCTCCCTCCACTCCCCTCTTCCCCACCCCATTCAAGCTCACACTGAGTCTCAGAATCAGGCCTACACTTTAGACTGGTAACTCATAATGTGATAACGGTGCAGAGCTCACAGCAGCCCCTGATACTCAGAAACCCTCAACGACTACTTACCCACCGCTGCTCAGCTTCTCGGTTTCGGTCCATGTACTGTGTATTCACAACACTGACATTTGTCTAAATAATATTATTTTACTATTCCATTACGCTCACCGTAAGTTTACTAAACAGTAATATGACTCTTGAACTAAGGTACGGAAAATGAGACGCCCACACTGATATACTATTTATAAGCCGTGAACTCCACAGACTAGAACTGAGTCGGGACTTCTTTGGGTTCCACATGTACCGCACTCAAATACTTATTTCGGTATTCGAGCCTTCTCTTGCATACACATTCACTTCACAACTTCTTCCATCCCATTTTTTTTTTCTCAGAGCATGATATTATCTGTCTCTTTTTATGAAATACAAATACACATACGTTAGATGAAACGTTTCTTCTTGCCTCCAAAATGAGGGGTTCATTCAACTTTTTCCACAGAGCTTGCATTGACAATGGCGTTAAGAGCGAACGCTGGCACCAAGATAAACATTTTGCTTTGACGTTTTATAAGTTTCGTGACTTTTGCTTTCTGTGCGCTCCTTGTTGTCGCAAGAGCACTTCTGATTAAAAGAGGAAAGATACAGTTAAATCAAGACTCTCTGAAGAAAAATAGATATACCCTCTCCCCCTTCTCCCCCTTCCTCCAACCACAACCACCACCACTTTTTTTCAAAGCGAGCAAATTTAACGAGATCCCACAGCGAAGCGCTTTGTCAGACTTTGGATGATCGCTTCGTTCGGTTTTCGCCATTTTCATTCCGCTCGTTACAATAATGAAAGACATCCGTTGTCGAAGGTTTCTTCCGTTGAAAGACAAATCTGACATTGTCCAGCAGAGCGAATTAACAATTTATTTGTTAATATCAAAAGATGCTAGGTTTCGATTACATTAAGAACGGTATTTAATTCGTAGGATAACAAAGCCATTTATTTATCTTTGATGATGATGATGATGATGATGATGATGATGATGATGATGATGATGATGATGATGATGATGATGATGACGAAGAAGAAGAAGAAGAAGAAGAAGAAGGCGATGATGAAAATCAGTAGTATTGGTGTTATAATGTTAGATGAAGCCTTCACACGGATGAGAAGGACAAGGAAGAGGAAAAGGTTAATAAGGAGGATAGCGATCAAATACGCTGTAGCAGACAGCTATGTTCAAACATGCCTTTCACGATATTCCACCAAGAGGGAAAGGCCAAGTCAAATTATCAAAACCTTACCTGATGCCAGACCCATTCATAGCAGAACCATCCACTTCTTCAAGTACCAGTCCTCCTCCCATCCAACCACCCTCCTCTCGATCCCATCGGAGTAATACGTATATTCGGGAACTAGCCTTGAGTGTACCATTCAGGCGTGCAAACTATCAAAGCTAAGGAACGATTGGCGATGGAAAAAGCACCTCTTGTACTGAGTGTGCTGGAAACCAAGACTGCAGACAGGTACTAAACCAGCCCGACCAACATAAGTCGCTGATTTACAGTGCCATAAGGACTCTCACCTGTACTTTTTGGCTATCGTATACAAAAAACTAGAAGGGCAAAGACCATATGACTCACATGCTCCTTGTGGAACTCGAAATATTTATTAACATGAAAATGAGTGCCCTATCCTATCCTATCCTATCCTATCCTATCCTATCCCGTAACTCGAAGGTCGTTGGGGCACCACAGATGATCGTTTAACCAGCGCACTTCATCTTTATCTGTCCTCAGCAACCCTCATGGCTTTGCTCAGTGTCAAGCCAGTCCATTCTTGAATATTGTCCTCCCATCTCTTTTTCTGTCTCCTTTTTCTTCTGCCTCCTTGCACAGTGCCTTGCAGGATGGTCTTTGCAAGGCTGATGTTGGTGATGTTCTGGGTATAAAAAAATGCCCAGAAGTCTTCTGTAGCATCTCATCTCCATGCTCTGTATTCTTCGTTGTAGATCTGCTGTGGGAGTCCTTGTTTCGCAAGCGTATAGGAAGATGGAGATGACAAGAGATGACAAATGAGTGCCCAGAAAAAAACAAAATGAAATTGTGTAATTTAACCCGTTTTAAGCCATGCACGCTTCACAAGTGCATTCATATTATTTCATTTTTTAGTAGCAGTAAACGGGATATAACTGTTGATTTGGATATGTTGCGATTGACGAAGGAGTTGTCTACCGTTTCAAAGTCTCATTCTGCTTATTGTTTGCAAAACCACCACATGTTAGGACCTTTTCTGCAGCATACGTCTAAAAATGACTTCAAAATCCTCAAGCCAAACCAGGTAAATGCCATTTATTTACTAAAGCAGTTATGTTGCTGATGCATGCACATTTGTTTGCGGGGATATCTTTAGAAAAACTTTTTAGAAGTTATTTTTTTGTAGGACGGAAGTTCCATAGAACTTTTGGTCGAAATAAAACACAATGTCATTGCACGCATCATGCGTGCATGGTAGCGGGAGGCCCCTGTATTTAGCGCTAGGCTAAATACGCTTCGAGCATACATGGTAGTAAAAGATCACTCAGTTATGTGTATTTACAGATTCTGTAACCTTGGAAACAGGTTAAAATGCTTTTCAATGACTATGCACCCTACTGATTTAGGTTATGAATGCATACATTCGTAGTAGGTGTGCATATATAGGCCTAGTATGGTTCAAGTATAAATTTTCATATCTGCTCATCCATATACAGTACAATTGTGCTTGCACCACACACACCACATTCTTTGCAAATGTATTCAAAGTTACCTTTTTGTGGTTCATTCATTTTAATTTTTTTGTTTTTTGTTTGATTTTACAGACCTCTTCTACAACGGATGACCGTACTTGACGTTTTAAGTCAACTCGACGAAGAAGTTTTTTTTTTTTTACTGCAGCTGTGTACATCACACCTCCTGGGGATGGACAACAATCTGAAGAAGACAGTGGTGATGAGGATGGTAGTGGACAGATGAACAACTTGAGTCGTCGTCAGCTTCTTGCTGAGGCAGAAGGAGTTGTGCATCGCAGTAATGGACAGCTTGTCAGAATGGGTGGTCCAGAAGATGAAGAGGAGCTAGAGGAGGAGTTAGAGCTGACCCTACCTGTCTCTACTCAAAAAGCACCTGCCTCCCCACAGCAGACACCCACCTCCTTACAGCAGGCACCCACCTCCTTACAGACGGCACCACCCTCCCCACAGCCGGCACCCACCTCCCCACAGCAGGCAACCCCCTCCCCTCAGCAGCAACTGCCTCCCCACAGCAGGCACCTGCCTCCCCACAGCAGGCAACCCCCTCCCCACATCAGGCACCTGCCTCCCCACAGCAGGCAACCCCCTCCCCACAGCAGGCACCTGCCTCCCCACAGCAGGCACCCCCCTCCCCACAGCAGGCACCCCCTTCACCACTGCAGGTTCCAGCAATACCTAGGCAACAACAAGCAGGACGCCTTCTACACAATCAGAGGCAACAACTCCTGCAGAAACCTGTTGTTCACAATCAGTGCTTCAACACCTTTCATGGCATCTTTTGACGTGCTGCTCAATTCACTGTGTCTCCAGGGCTCGAACATGACATTCTGAGTTTGAGTAAATATTGAAACAAAGTTCAACTACAGTATTTTGTTTTTTGTTTTTGTAGTATTTTTTTTCATGAATACTTGTGTATGTATTATTGTTTTGAAGTTTGGGAGAAAAAAAAAGTACTCTCTTGATACCATGCACTCTCTGAGAGTGCAACATGACAACATTTACACGCACCCTCTAGCTACCATGCACGCTTCAAGCGTGCGTCCTCAAAAACTCGTAAGAAAAATAAAATTTCCAATTTGATGCTTATATTTGTGTTAGAGAATGTGTTTGTAATAAGAAAAATCAAAATAATCCAAAGAAAATGGAAAAAAAAATTGTTGGTAAGATATGGGTTAAAATGCAAGTACCGATTTGATCTTCCTATGCTCTTGAACTTTAGATGACACTGGTCGACCTCCGGTTCCAAATACACTCATATACTATCAAATAAAGTACAGCAAAAGTTGTATTATGCCAAAATCGGGAGCCTTAGCATAAACTTGACCTTCAGTGACCTTGACCTTGGGATGACCTTGACCTTCTCGGGATCTCTCATGCATGTCTGATTAATTAACCCAATTTTGTTGCATACTATGGGTAAAATTAACAGCTAGACTATTCCACTGTATGATGACCTATTTTTGGTATGTTTTTGCAAGGCATAAAATGACCTTGACCTTCAAGATCAATGCAAAAACGGCACAAATATGAGAAACCAATATATCATCTCTAAATACAACAAGTTTGGACTTTATATCTCTCATAGTTTAGGTTCAAGGTCACTTAAAAAAAAGGTCCCTTGTCACAGGGCAGCCTGTGATGAAACCGGGTAGAAAGTGTGGGTGGAGAGTTAATGAGTTGGGGTAGTAACTGCGCGCTGTCGTATGTTAGGTTATGCGTGGAAAGCGTGATTTAGAACAGCAGAGCTCGGCCAGCCAGTTTTGGGAATTTGTTCACTGTAGTCAGAACACGTTTTGCAGAGTAACAGAGAAGACGTGCGGTCTTGTTTCTCTGGGTATTTTGTTCTGGAAGTAAGGGTGGGACAGTTGTTAACGTAAATAATAACTGGTTCTAACAGAAACCTAGTGGGAAATGTTACAGTTGTGGTAGCAAGCTCAAGGAAGAGTAGAGCAAATAACTAAGTTTTGTGTTGTGGTAAGTTAGTGTAGAGGTTTTGTCCACTAACGGGAATTACTACGCACTGGAATACCTTACTTGGAGTACTGTGTAGGCAAGCAGTGGAAAGGGCTAGCTACAGGTGCTTTTACGTTCGAGCCGTGTGGGTAAGTGTGATGGTGTTATCTTCCTTTACTGTGCTAATGACCGATGGCCGGCTGTTGGGGTGTTGAACGATAGCTGTGCGTGAGGCTGGGGGAAGGATGGTTGCACTGAGGAGAGGCAGACGAAAGGAAGAGTGTGACTGAAGGAGGGAGAATGAGGGATGAGGATGGGGGTGAAGTGTGATGAAGGTAGGATGGAAGTGGTTGCTGTTGTCGAGGTTGCGGTTGCTCAAGATGGATAATGTGTTGATGATTACATGTATTCATTTGCAGCATTGTTCATTTCATGCATTCATAATGTCATTTAGTTTTTGAATTATGTGTTTGATTACAAGTGACAGTAATAGTAGTCAGGGAAGTGAAGTGGACAGCAGTGGCGCTTCTTCAAGATACAGGAATTAGTTAGTGTAGTAGGGGGGGAGAGTGTGAGGAGGGAGGGGGACAGAATCGGGTGGACATGACATTAACAATACGACAAGCATGTTGCAGGTTCGAAAGTTCGTCGTATTCATCAGTTCGTCACTGGGTAACGCGGATCAACGTTGACCAGCGTCGCGCGACAACGACGACGACATTTGGTCGTGTGGACCCAGCATCATCATCACCACCCGTTCGTCCACGTCTGCGTTTGTGTACATCTTCATTGTTCCACAACCCCACCTTTCCCGCGGTGGTTGTGACGTCTGTGTACGGAACCTGGCCTCGACGTCACAGTGTTAGCCGACTGGAGGAGTCAGGCTGGGAGGCGTCGACGGTGGCAGGGCTGCCGCAACTACAGCGTCATCATCATCATCATCATCGTCAGCGGCGGGAGGGAGTGGCGACACCACTACGCCTGGAATCCACAGCAACAGTCCGGTGACAACCACGAGGAGGGGCAGATACTTTCACGGAGACATCAACGGGGACGCCCTACTATCAGGTCGGCTTTTTCCTTGTTGTCCCCCTCTTGATACTCGACCCCCCTTCCCCCCCCTGTGTTCGGACATTTGCAGTGCACAGTCGATACTTAGACGTGGTTGATTAGCGACCCTCGTTCATCTGACATTCCATTTCATTGTTCATCGACCCATTGATTGTTCCATCACCATTTTCCTCGTTTCATGTGTAAATGTTGTATGTGTATGAGTGTGTGGAATGAATGAATAAATAGCTTGAAAGTTGTATATATATTCGTTGTGTTTTTCATCACTTCCGTCTGCGGGTAATCGCCATTCTTTCTGGGTTGTCTGCATGTGGAAGTTGTTTGTTTGTGGCGTCTGCCCGGAGAGAGTCGTGGCGGTAACATATGGTGGAGATGCAGGGTAGGTGTGAGTGTGCCCAGACGTGAAGTTGTCTTGTGAATGTCCTGTGGTGTCCGAGTGTGTGAGGCGTGACTCGGTGCGAGTGTGCACCCCAGCGGGTGGTTGGAGGGAGTCAGGTCGCTGTTTAGCGGAGGCTCACAGCCGGCCTGGGTTCGACCACACGTGAGGGAAGGGGCCATTGCACTCTCCATCCGGTTCGCTACCTCGCGGGCCAGTTTCCACTGTTTGAGTGGGAGGAGGTGGGTGATAGGTAGGGAGATAGCTTAGGTAGGTAGTTAGTATCTCAGGCTAGGCTAGGGTGAGGTAAGGTTCGTAGGATTGTTGACTTGTTGTTTTGGTGTTGTTGTTGCTTTCCTTATAAGCAGGATGGCATCGATCGAGGAGGCTGAAGGAGTGTCACCGATCGCGGCTCGTACGCGTTCTCGCGTGGGTGTCACGATGGACGAGCGGGCGATGACGTCAGCAGCTGATACAGGAGTCACCGACTTACATTCTACGATCGAGCAACAGAGATCGCCGGTCAGGTCATCGCGGCGTGGGTCAGCAGACGAGGAGTCGACAACGTTGGAAGCCAGAGACACAGTGAGTGACCCTTTTGTGACGGGATTTGGTGCGACCGGCGGGATGTCAGCCGGCACCGACTTCTATGGAGACCAAGATCGTCTGAGCGATGCGACGAGACCGAAGAGGTTCGAGACCAATCCTTACCGTTCGATCTACAAGGTCGAGGCGGCACCGACGCCGAGGACGGGACTGTTCGCGGACGAGACGCCGATGGAGCGGATCTTGAGGCTCGCCAAGCGCGAAGGGTTGAAAGGTCAGGCAGCGTTAGACTACGCGATAGACCAAGCGGCTAGGGAGGAAGACGCAAACCGAAGAGAGCGGGCGAGCCGGGAAGACGCCGAGTTGAGGGCCAGGGAAGAGGACGCAAACCGAAGAGAGAGGGCGAGCCGGGAAGATGCAGACCGGAGAGAGAGAGAGAGGGAGAGAGAGATGGCACACGAGCTAGCGATGGCGCAGCTGACGTCGCAAGGCGCCGGGAACCGCAGGAATCGTCAACCCGAGTTCGAGACAGTTAAGCTCAGGTTACCGTTCTTCGAGGATAAGGACGACCTTGAGACATACTTGTGTCAGTTTGAGCGATTCGCCAAGGCTCAAGACTGGAAGAAAGACACGTGGGCTATTCGCTTGGGGACCTTGCTGAAGGGGAAGGCGAGGGAAGTTTACGTTGGCTTGAACGAGGACGACTCTGCCGACTACGAGATCCTGAAGGCAGCGTTGTTGGTACGTTTCAACCTAACGGCCGAGACGTATCGCAAGAAGTTTCGCCAGCTACGAAGGGAGCCACCATAGACTTTCAAACAGTATCTGCGGAAGTCAGAGTTGTTCCTGGAACGCTGGATGGGACTTGCGAACAAGAAGGCCACGTACGGAGACTTACTGGACTTAGTGCTGATGGAGCAGATGGTCAACGGTTTGACACCAGAACTGGTCACGTTCGTGCGCGAACGCAACCCAGCAACGGTGGAGGAAGCCGCGACGTTGGCACAGCAGTATGTCGACGCCAGGGCAGGGACAAACCTACGTTTCCCACCACGTCAACCCTTTACACCCAGGGACAAGAGCGAGGGTCGCAGGCCAGCGGGACCACGACCCAACTCGCCTGACAAGCGGGAATGCTACAGTTGCGGACAGAAGGGGCACCTTAAGCGGAATTGTCCGAAACGCAGCGAGCGGAGTGGAGCAGCGTTGCGCGTCTTGGAGGAGGAAAAGGAGGCAGGCAAGAAGAGAGACTCGCGTTTCCAGAGCCAAGTGATAGTGGAAGGTGTTCCGCTGACGGCCATGAGGGACACGGGAGCTGACCTGATTTGCCTGCGGAAGGGAGAGGTTGCCAACCTTGTCTACACGGGACGCACGCGGCGCGTCGGATTCGCCATTCGCCAGTTATCCAGGTCACTGCCGACAGCGTGGGTGCAACTGGAATCACCGTTCTACACCGGGAGAGTGGAGGTAGTGGTGGTACCAGACTTAACCTACCCAGTGGTGATCGGCAACTGGGCGAGGACGGAACAGCAACGTGATACAGCACTGCCAGTGTTCGCCGAGGGGGACGCGGGGTGTTGTGCGGTGCGGACCGGAGGACAAGCAGCCAAAGAGACAGACGCTGCGGAACTATTGGAAGTCGGACCGAGCAAGAGCGTCGTCGCAACGCCGGAAGAGATTCGCCAACTGCAGTTGGGAGACGACGAGCTTGCGAAAGTACGACAGCTAGCAGACCGGAAGGCAGGAAAGGAGAAACGAGGAAAGGGGCAAGTGGCATTTGTCTGGAAGCGGGGCCTGTTGTACCGCGAATACACAGGACAGGACAAAGTGGATCGCAGTCAGTTGGTGGTACCAACCAAGCTTCAGTCGGAGGTGCTACGCATGGGACACGACACGCCTATGGCTGAACACCGAGGAGCCAAGGGGACCCTGGATCGAGTGTGGGCCGAGTACTACTGGCCAGGGATGTGCCGTGACGTGAGGAGGTTTTGTGCTTCATGCGACGCATGCCAGCGAACGACGCCAAAGGGGAGAGCCAGGAAGGTACCAGTTCAGAGAGCCGGCAAGAGCAGGAAGTTGAAGCGTTACATAGAACGCAGAGTAGAACCAGAGACGATGGTGGCCGTCGTGTTGGACCAAGCTGGAACAGAGGGAACGACAGATATCAGCTACCAGGGCACTGTACCACTGGTACCACTACAAGCGAGCGAAGGGCCAGTGGACATACAGATAGACACGGAGCTATCTGCGCTACATGGGAGAGCACTGCCGCTAACCAACCTGGACGAGTGCGAGGTGGTGGCGACCGACGACGACCCCGTTCGTGTACATCAGCATCCGCTACCATTTTTACAGAAGGAAGTCGCCAAGGGTGAAGTGGAACCGATGCTGGAGTTGGGGGTTACCGAGTCTTGTTCATCGCCGTACAGCGCACCGATCGTGCGGGTAAGGAAGAGGGGAGAGGTCAACAGGAGGGATGATTGCCAGAAAGCTTTCGATGACTTGAAGAGAGCGCTGACCAGTGAGCCAGTGGTCAAGTTACCGAACCTGGACAAGGAGTTCATCCTGAGGACGGACGCATCTGAGCAAGGGCTAGGAGCTGCGCTGATGCAAGAAACCGGTGAGGGTGTGCAGCCGGTGGGGTTTGCCAGCAAGAAGCTGTTGCCAGCGGAGCGGAATTACTCCACCATCGAGAAGGAGTGTTTGGCAGTCGTGTGGGCGGTACAACGGTTTGAACCGTACTTGTTTGGACGGCACTTTTGGCTGGAGACAGACCATCGACCACTGCAGTACCTGCAGAGAACGCACCTCAACAGTGCCAGACTCACCCGATGGGCTATGCAGCTGCAGGCCTACGTCTTCACAGTTCGACCGATTCCAGGAAGAGACAACATCGAAGCGGATTTCCTCAGCAGATCTGACCCTGTGGAAGATTAAGTTTTGAACTCTCCGTAGGTTCGTCTTGGGAGGGGGGTGTGTCACAGGGCAGCCTGTGATGAAACCGGGTAGAAAGTGTGGGTGGAGAGTTAATGAGTTGGGGTAGTAACTGCGCGCTGTCGTATGTTAGGTTATGCGTGGAAAGCGTGATTTAGAACAGCAGAGCTCGGCCAGCCAGTTTTGGGAATTTGTTCACTGTAGTCAGAACACGTTTTGCAGAGTAACAGAGAAGACGTGCGGTCTTGTTTCTCTGGGTATTTTGTTCTGGAAGTAAGGGTGGGACAGTTGTTAACGTAAATAATAACTGGTTCTAAAAGAAACCTAGTGGGAAATGTTACAGTTGTGGTAGCAAGCTCAAGGAAGAGTAGAGCAAATAACTACGTTTTGTGTTGTGGTAAGTTAGTGTAGAGGTTTTGTCCACTAACGGGAATTACTACGCACTGGAATACCTTACTTGGAGTACTGTGTAGGCAAGCAGTGGAAAGGGCTAGCTACAGGTGCTTTTACGTTCGAGCCGTGTGGGTAAGTGTGATGGTGTTATCTTCCTTTACTGTGCTAATGACCGATGGCCGGCTGTTGGGGTGTTGAACGATAGCTGTGCGTGAGGCTGGGGGAAGGATGGTTGCACTGAGGAGAGGCAGACGAAAGGAAGAGTGTGACTGAAGGAGGGAGAATGAGGGAGGAGGATGGGGGTGAAGTGTGATGAAGGTAGGATGGAAGTGGTTGCTGTTGTCGAGGTTGCGGTTGCTCAAGATGGATAATGTGTTGATGATTACATGTATTCATTTGCAGCATTGTTCATTTCATGCATTCATAATGTCATTTAGTTTTTGAATTATGTGTTTGATTACAAGTGACAGTAATAGTAGTCAGGGAAGTGAAGTGGACAGCAGTGGCGCTTCTTCAAGATACAGGAATTAGTTAGTGTAGTAGGGGGGAGAGTGTGAGGAGGGAGGGGGACAGAATCGGGTGGACATGACATTAACAATACGACAAGCATGTTGCAGGTTCGAAAGTTCGTCGTATTCATCAGTTCGTCACTGGGTAACGCGGATCAACGTTGACCAGCGTCGCGCGACAACGACGACGACATTTGGTCGTGTGGACCCAGCATCATCATCACCACCCGTTCGTCCACGTCTGCGTTTGTGTACATCTTCATTGTTCCACAACCCCACCTTTCCCGCGGTGGTTGTGACGTCTGTGTACGGAACCTGGCCTCGACGTCACAGTGTTAGCCGACTGGAGGAGTCAGGCTGGGAGGCGTCGACGGTGGCAGGGCTGCCGCAACTACAGCGTCATCATCATCATCATCATCGTCAGCGGCGGGAGGGAGTGGCGACACCACTACGCCTGGAATCCACAGCAACAGTCCGGTGACAACCACGAGGAGGGGCAGATACTTTCACGGAGACATCAACGGGGACGCCCTACTATCAGGTCGGCTTTTTCCTTGTTGTCCCCCTCTTGATACTCGACCCCCCCCCCCCCCCTCTGTGTTCGGACATTTGCAGTGCACAGTCGATACTTAGACGTGGTTGATTAGCGACCCTCGTTCATCTGACATTCCATTTCATTGTTCATCGACCCATTGATTGTTCCATCACCATTTTCCTCGTTTCATGTGTAAATGTTGTATGTGTATGAGTGTGTGGAATGAATGAATAAATAGCTTGAAAGTTGTATATATATTCGTTGTGTTTTTCATCACTTCCGTCTGCGGGTAATCGCCATTCTTTCTGGGTTGTCTGCGTGTGGAAGTTGTTTGTTTGTGGCGTCTGCCCGGAGAGAGTCGTGGCGGTGACATCCCTATACTTACCGACTTTGGATATCTCCTGTGGCCTTGATCTTGCAGTGAGGTTGACCCAATTTGCGAAGTATGTGTCTCTCACTGATATGTCTAATGCATCAAAGAATCATAAGTTCAATAGTAATAACAAGAAAAAGTTGAAATTTTGTTAAAAATTATCATTTTTGACTAACCTTTGATAACCCCGTGACCTTGACCTTGAAATGAAGTCATTCATTCACTGATAATATATGAGGTCTCATGGGTATACACCAACTTAATAAGTTTGCTTATGATAGTTGAAATAGGTTCTGAATACTTATCCATACTTAAAGTTTTTGCACGGACGAACGGACTTTTTTTTTCTCGATATCATTTTTGGACTGTTTAGAACTTATCTCGCACAGATTTGCAAAAATCTGGATGTGTTTAAATAGGGGTGGGGTTGTTATGGGAGGGGGAGGGGGAGGGGGATAGGTACATAGACTCATTTTGCTGTGTTTGTGAGTCAAAAATGTTTAACAAAAATGAAGCTGCGATTTTTACTTTAAGCCTTTAAGCTTGGTCAACTGTGATTGTTCCTAGTCATTCCAAACCTCCCTCCGCCATCAACACATAGGTATACCCATCATCAGCTTTCTTCTTCTTCTTCTTCTTCTTCTTCTTCTTCTTCTTCTTCTTCTTCTTCTTCTTCTTCTTCTTCTTCTTCTTCTCTATCACTCCCTTACTCGATCCCCCACCCCATACCATTCACCCCTACACAAGCACGCCTGCGGTCTTGCCTCCTTTTACGTTTCCTCACCCTTCTTTGCAAACAGTGAACTCAGAATATAGATAGTGTGCACAGCATTAGCGTAATGGTTCTGGACACGACGTTCCCATCTGTCGCATACAGAAAGCACTTGAGAACAGTGAACTCCATCAAGTCTGCTCCTGGGCACCGGTATCTTGAACGACCCGACGGACACTCCGTGGGGTGTCCCGATGCCCCCTGCCTTTACTAAATGCTGGCATTTAGTTATCTCAGCTCCTCCACGTTGATGCTCAGCAGAAAATGTTACAAGCGTCGTGCTTATTACCCACACCCTAGATTGAATCCAGTACAACTAAAAGTATCCGTCATCGCACAGACCACCATACTAGAGAGTTAACACGATCTACAACAGAGAAAGAGATCACAGTCCATCACCATGAGAAGAGGAGGAGAAGGATGAAGAGAGAGAGAGAGAGAGAGAGAGAGAGAGAGAGAGAGAGAGAGAGAGAGAGAGAGAGTGGATGGGGAAATGGTGGGGAACCTCCAAGCACCCCGATATTCTGCCACCAAGAAAATCATGCATCATGTCATGCAGAATGACACTGGTATAATAATTAAGCGCCAGCTCTGAAAACGAGGATAGAACTGTAGAATGCCGTTATTCAGTAGACTACGATTTAAAGCGGGATGAAGGGGGGACTGAAGAGGGTATAAGGGTTCTAGTGGAACGGTGTACATGTCAAGTAAATTCCTACTAACGACATCTTCCGCAAAGAAGTTGGTGAGAGTAAATAATTACACCACTAATAATGTGCCAAGAGGGACATGAAGCATGCGAACGTACATAGGGGCAAGCGAGACAATGGATCCAAGGGCTGCAAGTTCCCGAAATCTTGCACGCAACTCGTCTAATGAAGTTGGCGTTGCTGTGACGCTTCACACGTTCTTCGTCTGGGCCGCCAAGCATAACAGGGATGACATGCATGTTAGACATAATTATTGTCAGAGACTTCGACAGGGAGCAGACGGGGAGGGAATGAGTAGCCTACCTATTACACGCTGGTAACGGGAATTCGTGAGCAGACTATCACAAACTGTAAAATGATTATCTCAAAAACGGCACAAAAAGAATCCGTAACCCTCTTGAGGATGTTGCACTGATAAAGATTATAATTCTCCCAGATGTTATCACTAACTCAAAGCCTCTCGTTTTAAGATGAGAGAATCTATTCCATATGTTTTGCATTTTCGTTTTCTCCTCCCTTTTAAACACGAATAAAATGCCCTCAAGTAGATGCAATCTATGAAACTATATCAAAACATGTTGAATGAATATAATGGAATAAGCTATCATGGAGGAGAAGGGAATTAGAGAGAGAGAGAGAGAGAGAGAGAGAGAGAGAGAGAGAGAGAGAGAGAGAGAGTGAGTGTGTGTGTGTGTGTGTGTGTGTGATAGGTGTTTTTTCTTGTTGTTTGTTTGTTTTGTTTTGTTTTTGTTTTTGTTTTTTATTGAAGGGGGGGGGAGGTGAGGAGGGAAGGGATATGATGATGGAGGGAAGAGGAGAGTACCGACTGTCCCGACTGTTTCAGCAAGATGCATAGGTTAGCCAGTCAAGCGTCTTGATGCAAATTAAAGTCTCAACAGACTAAGCTAGCATGTATGGGAAGCTTCATTAGACCTATTACAGCTTTAATTAACAGCATACTTTGCAACTAAACATCTCTTGCAATGAACATCTCTCTCTCTCTCTGTCTGTCTGTCTCTCTCTCACACACACACACACACACACACACACACACACACACACACATTAACTATATAATAAAACAAAGAAATGGCACTCACAGAATACACAAAACATGCTGCACACATTAATTTCTCTTAAAACTAGAACGGCAAAGCCCATATGTCTCACATACTCCTTATGAAACTCGAAAATGAGTGCCCAGAAAAAAAAACAAAATTAAATAGTGGCATTAAAAAGCAAATACTATCTTCCATCTTTCTATGATCTTGACCTTGGGATGTCACTGAACTCCGGTTTCAAATTTACTATCAAATGCAGTACAGCAAACGTTGTATTATGACAAAAAGGTGACCTTCGGATGGCCTTGACCTTCAGTGACCTTGACCTTAGGATGCCCTTGACCCTCACGTGATCTCTCATGCATGTCTGATAAAATAACCCAACCTTGTTGCATACTATAGGTTAAATAAACAGCCATTCCACTGTACGATGACTTATTTTGGTTGTGATACTTGAAATAGGCTCTGGGTATTTAGCCACTAAAGTTTTTGCACAGACAGACGGTGGACGGCGGACAGACAGACGGACGGACGAATTTTTTTTTTTCGATATCATTTTTGGACTATTTAGGACTTATCTCGCACATACTTGCGAAAATGTGGAGAAAATTTTTTTTTTTGGGGGGGGGGGGTGAGGGTGAGTACATAAACTCACATTGCTATGCATGCGAGTCTACAAAGGTAGACAAGGACAGAATGGGTCCACACATATTAAGCTAGCGAAGGAAACATCGATCCATGAGGCACCATTTCAATGCGTGCCACACAGAAATTTTATTGCAATAACTTCATGTATTTCTCGAATATCAAAGCAGCCGCGTTGCTTATCATGGCACGAGTCAAGCGTACTGCCGTTGCTCACCTTTGCAGAGATTAATGAGAGGTTAATTTCTGACGCACACACTCATACGTACGGCCACGCGCTTCTCTGGAAAACTCTTCACTATGCTTCTCCTATAAATAGCCCACAATGGTCCTTGTCAAGCTACGAGAGAGAGAGAGAGAGAGAGAGAGAGGGGGGGGGGGGAAGGAGGGAGGGATGGAGGAATGGTGAGTGGCAGCCTCAGAGTTCAGAGAGCCCCGCCCCTAGCCCACCGCTTTCCTTTATAATTCCAGAAGCGCAGCTTTTTTCCTTGTATTTTTTTGTCCAGCCTTTTGGAGTAAGCATATTTTCATCTATTGCAAGAAGAGGTGTGGTCGAGAGAGTGAGCAGAACGAGGAGACAAATTTCTGAAAGTGTGAAGAAAAACAAATTCTGAAAGTGACACAAGAAAAGAGTGAGAGACAGGGAAGTAAAGTATATATATTTACTTTAAGAGTTTATAAGCTGTTGTGTCTTAAATCTCTGCTGGAAGTCTCTCATCATCGGCCAGACTGTGAAAGAGCGCCGCACGTGCCTGTCCCATTTGTCAAAACGGCTGAGTCCTAATTAGCGCCAAAGCGCCCAAGCGTGGTGTGGAGATCAGACATAGATACTGCTAAACCGTCTTCAAAGTCGACGTCTAATCTCCCCCTTGCAATCAAGGAACTGACGTTGACAAGCGTCTTCTATTCCCCCTCACACACCCCTCCCCACCTCCTTTTCTAGCCCGAGTTTTTTCGTTCCGTCATATCCGAGGGAACAAAAATTATTTATCTTGTGGTAACTTTAAGAAGCTTAGAAATACGAATTCCGAGCCGCAGTACTGTTTCCGAAGACAAAGTCACATCAGTATTTAGTTACGCGAACGTCTGTCTCCCTGTGGAACGTTGACTTTGTTATATGAGTAGTTTTTGTGATGATACATCACAAACTGTGATGTGGAATGTGGTATTTTAATTTTTTAATGAAATTTTTATCTGGCTATTTGTGAATTAATATATGTGCACTTCTTATTTAGAGACATTGCAATCGAGAAGGATCTTTCGACCTTGTACACTCGTTATTAGCACAACAGACTTCCTTTCGAACAAGCGGATTTATAGATTAATCGAAAAGATAGGCACTAGCTGAAACTTGTGACAAAATTACTAACGAGAAAAGAAGGGATCTGGGTGTTTTTTTTTCTGCATATCGCAAATCCTGAAGAGAGCCTATATATAAACAAGTCCATCTCTGCTGCACAGCATCAACCAATGATCAAGTCTTAAAACAAGTTTCAATTCCAACAATGGCAACAACGGCAGCAAACATTCTGCAATCTTTGGCTACTACTATTACCACCGTGGGTGACTACAATGCTGACTCTTCTCCTACTACAATGATTCCAGGATCCCCTCCACCTCAAGCCATGCCCCCAGGACGTCCTGAACCTCCTGACTATCTGCTTCACACTCAGGTTAGTTTATAAAACAATATTTTATCACGCAACTCGGGTTAATTTTGATATCCTATTTTATCAAACAGGTCCGGTTAAGTTTAAAACAACGCTTCATAATACCAATCTTTAGATTTTTTTGGGGGGTGGTGGGTATCATTCCAATAAATGACAATAATGACGCTGAATATGAATGCTCTCCAACAGAAGAACTTCCTAATCCTCTTCTTGATTTCATATTTCGTTTTGAAATAATTTCATATTGCAATAATGGTAACTGCATAGATATAAGAAATCGTAATTTCCTTCAAGGTTTCAACCAACTTTAATAGCAAAATTTCAGAAGGTATTTTATTTTACTATTTGGAATCCCTTTCAGAGCCTCGGGTGGACATCTTTACTACCGCTTAAAACTGCTGAATAACTTTTAGTAACTATTATTGTCTTAATATAGCGAATAGGTGAGTTCTTTGTCAATATATTTCCCATTCTTCTTACACCTATCCCTCCCTCCCCCCCCCTCCCTCTTATCCTTCGCCCCAATAATAAGCGCATAGTTTATTATCTGTATCTTGGTCTTAATTTATTATGCGCTTCATTATCTTTGATCCGTGATATCTACAAAAGATTAGAAAAAAGGTTCGGGAGGGGAAGAGCTGAGCAAATTCTTTTTTTTTTTCTTACTGTCTTTCAAACCATTAAACATTAAGTGTCCTGTCCATCTCTATAAGAAAATTTAAAGAATCAAAATGCAAATTCTCTGACATGGGGAATACACTGTAATTATTTCCCGTGTCGTCGTTTATTGAACAATTGAATAAAATTTATTTATTTATTATATTATTACTTTTTTTTTTCTTCATCTCTTAACAGTTCGTGTGTGACCGCGTGCTTATACCGCTGGTGGTTAGCTTCGGAATCGTGGGCAACATTCTTAGCTTGACCGTGCTGACCCGCAAGGAGATGGCGTCGCCGACCAACTGTTTCCTCACGGCTCTGGCCATTTCGGACCTGTCGTTGCTGCTGCTCCAGCTGCCCATATTTTTCGGCCTCAGCGCCTCTATCACCGCCACCGCCGGCTACAGTATGTTTGTGCGTTACTACACCGTCATCATGTAAGTAACCCCGGAGTTTTTATTTCTTAATGTTTTCCTATGATTAAATTAGTTGTGTGTCAGTGTGTATAGAAGCTTCTCCTATAATTACACTGATTTCTGCCTGTCTATAAGACTTCAACAAATATTACTGATTTACTTGAATAATACCTAACCACGACGCTTCCTTGTATATTTGGAAAGTCCGTGCGTAGGCGTGAGGTCAAAATAGGAAATGTTCAAGACCCCTACACAATAAACACTTATGTTGCAGTTTCAGATATGATTTATTCTTCTTCACATTAAATTCTTTTTAGATCCTTCATATGAATATGGAACCTGAAAAAATATGTTAAATGTGTAGAGAATTACCACAGGACGGTAATAGAGAGGGAAATTAATAATCATACTGGATGCTATATACGCGCCTTTCCCCAAATCAATCAGGCTCAAAACGCGGCGATCTGTACCAACATACACGCTCACCTGTCTCATCCACCCTCACACACACACACACACAACAAATACACATCTATCATTCAAACAGATGGTGTAAAGGCAGGGAGATCGCTATTGGAAGACGGAAAGAAAATGGAATTTTTATTTTTGAAAATTTTATATTGACTGCGTCCAGTACCATTATTGAAGGGAGGGAGAAAACCGGAATGCCCGGAGAAAACCCTCGGTGACCTCAATAGTCTCGTACCTATTTATGTTCACCCTTTGCGGGAATCGAACCCGCGACCTTCGGCATAGGAAACCGGGGAGTAATCCACTGCGCCACCAGGATTTTTATTTTTCAATGTAGGAGTAAAACACCCACACACAAGTTGAAAACGTTTATTCAAACAAGAGCAAGAACTGGGAAAAAAAAAAACTTGGCGAGAGAAGTCCACGAATTATTTGACACAATCGACAACCACAGTGTATTATCTTAGGTGCATATTTCTGCTGATTTCCGCTCAATGTCAACTACTCTGCCTTACGGTAGTAAGATGAAGAGAATAATGAATAAATTAATTAATTAATAAAATCAAAATATAGCTCTAACGCAATTTAATTACTTTCATCCGAATTAAGTAAAGGATCAAGGCCTAGTAAACCTTCTCACAGCAGCCAACAAATCTCCAATGCATGCCTGGTCGCTCTGTTATATTTTATCCTTCAAACATACAAGGTCCCAACAGTGTGATGAAAAAACAACAACATCAGAGTTGATACTATTCTACAACTTTTTGACTCTCTTGTTGCAGCAGTTGCAATATATAGCTCAGAAATTTGGATGCCTTACCAAAGAGCTTATTACGGAAAGAGGGGGAACTTCCATTATGTCATATACAAAACTGCGAGACGCTCTCACGGATTATTTCCCTTTGCTCTGGCTGGCTGTATTTCATCATCTGCTATATGAATGATCTGTGCGTGGTATCTTATTGAACCTATGCCTTTGCAAAAGAACATTTTTATGGCAACGTTTGCAAAAACCAAACTTTTAACCATCAATGATCATTATTATTAACATTCCGCTACTGCTGTCTTTTTTTAATGTTTACTTATTGACATTTATTAGGTGCTTTTATGCTGCTTATGTGTGTATGTCATAGGTTCGTTTTCTGCCCTGGAATTTATTATTTTTTAATCAACGACAGATATTTTAAAATTAAAATATGCATGACAGACTGTTTCATTTATCCGAAACTGTGTAAATCCATAATCGTGAGAGAGAGAGAGAGAGAGAGAGAGAGAGAGAGAGAGGGGGGGTTGGGGGAAGAGAGAGCTCTGTCATTCAAAAAATTTGTCACAATAAAGCACAATAACAAAATGTTTCACTAATAGTGTGAATTTAATTTATATCAGGTGTCCCCCTACCCCCCAACCCTCTCACCTCCCACATCACTGGCTTAATAACATCAGTCACTTCATGGAAAATAATTAATTAATCAGACAGAACAATCAGAACCTAGACTACAACATTCCACGCAATATAGATCTAATGCGCAGAAATTCACAGATCAGAAAAAGGACTGAGTTTCTACATTACTTTTTTTTCCCGTTTACACTCAAACGAAAAGGGATTACAACAGATCAAGGACCATTTTTGTGCATAGGTAAGGGGTTATCTTGTACAGTATTTGATCACGAGGAGAAAACAGACTTAGTCTAATTTAACTTGTTAACATAAGCAGTTTGACGAAGCCAAACTGCCAATCTGACATCTACTTTTGAAATATAAGCACAAATATAGTCAAACAACCTAGCAATAACGTAAACAGTGAGCGACCTGTTGAACGTAAACTGTCAGCAAGCAAACTGTTTTGGATTTAGCACATAGGTATAACATGAATCATTCAAGCCGCTTTGCAATTGTTTTAACACTAACAACACTGCAGCGGTCTTAGTTTAGGCCTGCATAAACACACAAAAAAAATGAAGTTTTTCAATTGCAATTTACCTTTCTTTGTCTCTTGGAAATTTGAAAAAAGACTTGCCAACACAACTTTTCTTGTATCTGGCATTATGGCAAATGATGGCTGTGCAAAAGTCACCGCCCTGTTTCACTAGGTCGCCTTTTGACTTTCTGCCACGAGCCTTTTTCAGCATGTCTACAAGGGAGCATAACTCGTACCTTTCGTCTCGCGGTTTTGTACCAAGTTCCCCCTCTTTCTATCATTAAGCTCTTTGGCCTTACTCAACAAAATGGAAAGTAGACAAGGATTTATATGCTTTATTAAAAAAAAAAACACCATAGAAAACAAAATCCTGTATGAAGAACTAAATATAAATTTCTGCAGATGAATTTTAGGTGTACATAAAAACACAATGAAACTCCGATCAGGATTTCAGTAATTTCCCAAACAGAGATATACTGAATACATATTATTGAATCTAAAGATCATTCATTATTAAAAACTGCATACACAACAGCTACAACTAATTCAGTATCTGAAAAAAAAGTGAATGTCATTTATTCAAAAGATTCCATCAAGCTTAGGATTAGTTCACGAATGGCAGAATCAAAATACTTTTAGCATAAAAAGGTTAAAATATGTTATTACACAGAAATTACAAGAATTATGTATTAAATTGTGGGTAAACAAGAAAAGAAAATCTAACAAACTCAAATGTTTACTAAATTATACATAATACAAAAGTATCTATTAGTAAAAATTAATATTAAGCACAGACAGGCATTACCAAGACTTAGATTAAGCTCACATGAACTAGAAATTGAAAGAGGCAGATATAATAAGGTACCACAAGATCAACGCTTATGTGAAAAATGCAACATACTTGAAACTGAATTTCATTTTTTAAATGAATGTCAGATGTATAACGATAAAAGACAACAAGTAATCAAACAATCAATAAATACAAAACTATAAAACCAAGCGATATTTTTATGAAACTCTGATACAGAAGACATTGAGAAACTATGCAGCTTTGTTTATGATTGCTTTCAAATAAGAAACTCTGCTATTTAATTCATTATTATATGCTAGATGGCGTCCCACAAGCGACTGTGATATTATTAATTGTTATTCATAAGATTGTGTCACATAGCCTACAAGTTGAACTGGCAATAAATTTTCTGTACTATTCTGTTCTGATGTCTGATAACGGTCATTTGACAATCTTGTTCCCCCATCTTCCAAAACTCAACATTCCCTGTGTCGGATTTTTATAAACATGGAATGAAGATGATGGCTCCATTCCCATATATTCTTTGGATGACTCTATAACTGCATTACCAAACCACTTACGTCATGTATCTCCCATCGATCTTACAGGGAGATGTCTTGTTAGCATTAAGTGCTTCCTTTTACTCTCAAAGAAGAGAACTACACCACGTAATGACCGTGAAACTTCTTTTCCACGGCAAGCTATATATTATACGGCCGTGGTCGCCTTATCTTCTATTAAACTGTTACACGAAACCTGCTTCCTTTTGCTCTCAAGCGTTACTGCTGCTATAAAAAAAAATACACATCACATGCTATGCTGCTCAGAGCATGTTTGGTAGAAAAGAAGCTGTAGCCGACACGACGCTCCATGAACAAAATTAACCTACGTGAAGTGTCGCGATAACCCATTAGGCATTCCATCAAATATTACGATAAAATCTCGCACTCTCAAAATAAACAAATGAATACAAATGAAAAATCTGAAAGGAAGTGTTCCTTCCACTTTGAACATGGAACCTTTGATTAGGAGACCATCGTTCGGTCTTCATCAAATCTGACCAAAAAATTTTTATTTGCATATATATGGCATATATTAACAAAATCTGGCTTGGGAGGGGAACGGGGAGAGGGAGGGAGGGAGAGAGAGAGAGAGAGAGAGAGAGAGAGAGAGAGAGAGAGAGAGAGAGAGAGAGAGAGAAAGAGAGCATTGGATTTCAATCAAAAATCTCAAAAAGCCAAATCAAAACACACCCCACATGTACTGTCGTACAAGTTAATTACTATAATATCATAACTGCAAGAGTAATTAAATTACTCTATCGCGGTTGGATGTGACGACTTTTCCTGTAAAACAGCGTCTGCGAAAGCCATGTGGCTGAGGGTCGACGTGCCGATTGGCAAATCCTAGGTCTGGGCGTCAGACGTCCTTGCCTGCAGAAAGGCCTCACCACGTCACCCATTTCAATGACACCTCCGTCCGAGGAGACAACAAATCAGTGATAACCTCCCTCCAGGAGGCCTTTCGTTTCCAGAGGAGCGCAGGTACAGCAAAGGCTGTTATTCAGACTAGTGCCGTCCTTGCATTTATTCCTACGGTTCGCTCGTGCCTATCCAAGTTTCACATCATTATCTTCTTCTCCTTCCGGTGAGCAATCGCAATCGTCGTACCGATTATTCTGTTACTATTATGACTAGTGCTGTAGATGCAGTAGTTTACTTACAGCAGGGTTTCGTTCTGTGGTAGATTAGCTCGTGCATGCCTAAGTCTCAAATCACAATGAGTTTTTTTGACCGACTTAGGATTTATTTACTAAAATTCGCCCGTCTCTATCAGAACAATAATATCGCTTACTTTCATTTACATTTAATAGTCAAGGCAATACTTTTTTTTTCTCCTAACGTTTTATTATTTTTTTGACAGTTAGCATCGTCTCTGATTGGGGTGTCTAATTCTAATTTGAATAACCACACTTGTAAGTTTCGGCAAGGCTGTAATTCAAGTTCTTTGGCTTTATTACTACGGTTTGCCCGTAAGTCGCATTTCACTACTATTGTAGATTTAATAATTCTCACCTGCCATGCACTGAAATTAACTTCATTCAAACTACTGCCCCCTCTTGAAGACTCCCCTTAACACCATTACCATTCCATTATTCAACACCTCGTTGTAAGAACATTCGATTTTGACTGCTTCCTTTAAAATGATTTAGTTGTACCCTCAATAGCATGATCACAATACAATATAGGATGCTACACATCCGTTTTTCTTCAAACGAGCTGTACGCGCCGACATCTCATTAGATCGCTGTTGCAAAAGACGGTGAGGAAATGAATATTTTATTTATTTTTTTATTTAGACTGACTGCATCCTAAACCATTATTAATGGGAGGAATCCGAAATACCAAGAGAAAACCCTAAGCGATCTGGAAAGTCTTATACCATTAAAAAAAATAAATAAATAAAACAAATCATAATTTTAAAAAAATTACAAACTGAGGTCATCTACGAGGATCGAACCACAAACTTCGTTCGCATTGGAAACTAGCGCGCTAAACAGCTGTGGTACAAGGAACCCAAGAACACCCCGCTCAGAGACGATGATTTTTTTTTAAAAACATTCATAAACAGACGATTTCATTTCATCTCATGATTATTGCTTTAGGTCTAGCGGACTCTTCCGAGCCAAATCAGGACCGGACAACCCCTGATCCACATAAAAGGTCTGCTGAAACAACCCTAGTGGTAAAACTGAAAGCTCTCCACCAGCCAGTCACTTTACAATAAAGACATCCCACGCAGGGGACGCTGAGGCTGTACTCTAATTTATCGAACCCCCGTTTACAAAAACAAAATAGAATACAAACATCATTATAAATTATCAACAAAACACATACATATAAAATGCCTACATTGCTAAATAATAACATCATAGGAAGCCCTAGTGACCACCTGGCAGAAAGCGTCCAATATTCCCAAGCTGATCCAACAGACATCACACACAAATAAGGAGTCTTGTCCCGGAAGAATTTTCAAGAAAAAAGGTAGGTGACTGGTCTAGCGAAGAAGAAGATTGTATAGCAGATTGACAGAACAGAGCAGGAATGAGAAAGAGCAAATGAGAAAGGCAGCGACAGCGGGAATTTAAAGCACTAAATTTCCAGAAAGTGGGGATACTATTTATACTGAAACCCCCGGAACCCCAACGGAGGGGGGTGGGGGGATAAACAGACGATGATTTCTTTTAAAATATTAATAACCAGAAAGCATTTTACTTCCATTGTTGAAAGAATCAAGCAACGAAAACAGAAGTCACGTTCATAAATGACGACTGTTTTACAGACTAGACGCTTTGCGTTCGCCGTTAAAAAAATGTTCTGCATTTGTGATAAATGTCGCTGGGTTGGTGTTAAATTATGTTTTAGTATAGTTCAGAGCACGAAAGCTATATAACAAAACCTATGTTATCGCTATCTTGCGCGCAAAACAAAGCGAAAACGACCGAGCAATTGCCCAAAGTCAACATGAAGATACAATGATGTATTTGTCTGCATTAAATGATGCTTTAAGTCATAAAACGCAGAACTATTGTGGTTTTCGGCGTAAATGGTGCTTTCAGCCATCTGAGACAAAGAAATTATATAGTTTTCGGTGAGAATGATGTCTTTCTTCATGGGGCAGAGAAAAGCACCTGTTCTCTGGCGGTATCTCATCCTTTTCAGTCATGAAGCCGAAACAAAAGATCATTTCTCTGTCATACGTGATGCATTGGCTTTGAGGAAGACGCTGAAAATATGTTAACACTAGCTGAGTTGGAAAAAAAAAAGGGGCGCAAACATTTTTCAGGCTGCAGTTTTAACGCACATGACTACACACTGAGAATCCCGCCACACTATCTCTGCACATCATTCTGACACAAAGTTCCTGGGTTGTCTATGATTCTCGGTGTGATAGACTAGAAGTACCGATTGCTACCGTAAGAACAAAACCCCCACCTCCCCTCCCCCTCCACACAAAAAAAATGTAAGTAAGAAATTTTTTGGAAAACATTTTTTAAAAACTAGAAGGGCAAAGCCCATGACTCGCAAGCTCCTTATGAAACTCACAAATGAGTGTCCAGAAAAAACACAATGAAATTGTGGCATTAAAATGCAAATACCGACTACCATCTTTCAATGATCTTGACCTTGAGATGGCATTGACCTCCAGCTCCAAATACACTCATGGACTATGAAATAAAATACAGAAAATGTGGTTATTATGTTAAAAAAAGGTGACCTAGGGACGACCTTGACCCTCACGTGATCTCTCATGTATGTTTTGTCAAATAACCCATTGCTGTTACATACTACTGGTTAAATAAACTGCAATTCCACTGTATGACCACCTATTTTTTGTATGTTTTTGCAAGAACTAAAATAACCTTGTCCTTCAAGATCAACACAAAAACGGAACAACTATGTAAGATCAATCTATTATATCTAAATACAAGTTTGGACTTTGTATCTCTCATAGTTTGGGGTCAAGGTAACTTCAAAGTATCTATAAAAACCGACTTTGGACAACTCCAGTGACGTTGACCTTGGAGTGCGGTTGACCAAATTTGCGAAGAATGTGTGTCTCATTGATGTTTATCATGCAACAAAGAATCATAAGTTCAATATTAATAACCTATAAAAAAATGAAATTTTGTGAAAAATTGTAATTTTTTAAACTAACATTTGATGACCCGTGACCTTGACCTTGAAATGAAGTCATTCATTCACTTATAATTTTCGAGGTCTCATGGGTATACACCATTTTATCAAGCATGGTTGTGATAGTTGAAATAGACTCTGAGTACTTAGCCACTTTAAAGTTTTTGCACAGGCAGACGGCGGACAGCGGACAGACGGACGAAAGAACTTTTTTTTTCAATATTATTTTGGGACTGTTTAGGACTGATCTCGCGGAGATTCGTAAAAATTTTGATTTTTTTCTTTTTTTTTTTGGGGGGGGGGGGGTGATGTGGGGTGGATGAGTATATGGACTCACATAGCAATGCCATGAGTAAAAAAAAAAAAAAAAAAAAAAAAAGAAGAAGAAACAAGTCTTCTTTCTTCAGATATCATCTCGCTGGCACGCATGGTGGTTGAAATAAATACGGTGTTGGTGGTGTAATTCTGAGAAAAGATTGGATAAAAATACTACTCGCTTCCTGCGATCTTTGGCCTTGCCTTCTGGAGGGGCGTTAGAGGTACGACAGACTTTTGAGTGTTCACCGAGATTGAGCGATTAAGCACACAGACTAAGATGCGCAAACTGCAAAGCAACAGAATGGCGCGGCGTGCTGTCTTAGTGAATATCCACCGTCTGGACATGATTTGCCCCCCCCCCCCCACCCCACCCAACTGTGGCTCTAACATAGCGATGTGCATACCGTGCTTGCAATGTGCATAAGCTGTGTCTTTTACAATGCGCAAACGGCTAACATGCGTGAAACTCAACACTGATGGGAATGCAAGTAATGCATGTGATTACGATTCCAGACGCTTTGAATCAGTGAATACACGGCAAAAACAATAATTCAGATGTGAAAGACAAATAGCCGTGAAGCTTTCAATAAAACATACTTCAAAATAAAACTCCAATTCTCTCTCTCTCTTTCTCTCTTTCTCTCTCACACACACACACACACACACACACCTACACACACACACACGCACCCACATACACACGTGCGCGCAAATGAAGAACGGCACACCAAATAAATAAAACACACACACAAAAACGGCAAGTTGCTGACAATATTATGCGAATGAGGAATGGCTAAATGGATAAAGCAAACACATTTTATCAGTCCTATACCCCTGAGTGATTTGTAATGCACATGTCTAGAAATAAAAGAGACAAACTAACACGATGCCTGGAATAATGAGACTAATAAACAAAAGGTAAAGATGATTATTAAAAGAATAGCAAAGCTTGTTCCCGCAATCAATGTAGGCGTATACGAAACTCTTCAGCATTTTCCAGCTGAAACTGCTTCTAAAGACAATGCAATACTCATTGTCAACCACTGTTGTTATTATGTTCCCTACATCAAGTACTCATAAGCTTGATCATTACATTACATTACATTACATTATTATTGCTTTAGGTCCAGCGGACTCTTCCGAGCCAAATCAGGACCGGACAACCCCTGATCCGCATAAAAGATCTGCTGAAACAACCCTAGTGGTAAAACCGAAATCTCTCCACCAGCCAGTCACTTTACAATAAAGACATCCCACGCAGGGGACGGCTGAGGCTTCACCCCAACTTATCGAACCCCCGTTTACAAAAACAAAATAGAATACAAACATCATTATAAATTATCAACAAAACACATACATATAAAATGCCTACATTGCTAAATAATAACATCATAGGAAGCCCTATATAGTGACCACCTGGCAGAAAGCGTCCAATATTCCCAAGCTGATCCAACAGACCTCATACACAAATAAGGAGTCTTGTCCCGGAAGAGTTTTCAAGAAAAAAGGTAGGAGACTGGTCTAGCGAAGAAGACGATAGTATAGCAGATTGATAGAACAGAGCAGGAATGAGAAAGAGCAAATGAGAAAGACAGCGACAGTGGGAATTTAAAGCACTAAATTTCCAGAAAGTGGGGATACTATTTATACTGAAACCCCCGGCACCCCAGCGGTGGATAAGCTTGATCAATGAGGTCGCTAGTCTTATTGGCACCGCTAATGAGATAATTATTGTGAAAACAATAAATGGAAACAGAATCACTGCGGTACGAGGCGAGGTGTGTTAAAACAACCAAACAGTACAGCACGCGTGCTTCTTAATTTATGACCAGAAATAAAGAGAGGTAAAAACTATGATCAGAGTTAGCAAGTTTTCAACTAGCAACAAACCAAGCTCTCTGACTCTCGGACAAGTTGTAGCACTGTAAATGCTGAAGTGCAGAAACTCCATCAAAACAAGAGAAGGGTGTGGGGCATAAACTACAAAGAGTTATAAAGCTGTCATTGTCGATTTCCTGCCTCTTCCACGGCAATTAGTTACAAATGTCACCGACTTCCTTGCTTGTTTCTGCACTTGATCAGCTGTTGATAAACAAGCGTAACCTCGGGTGGGCCCCTGCTACAGCTCGCGCGTTCCTTTCGCCAAAACATGCAGCCTTGTCGGAAAGCATTTTTCTCTACATGCACGGCTTTCAAAAACAACTCGTAACTTTCACACAACATTAAGTCAAAAGTTCAACATTGGTTCGCTCTTCCTCTTGCAAACACGCACACATTGAGGCACGCACCAGTACGCTTACACATAAACACACACCCACACCAACTCACACACACACACACACACATTTGAACACTTGACAATGTATCCAATATCCCATAAGTTAACCTTCTCCGCCTGGCCTGCCTCATTGGTTGTATTGTACAACGCCGAATATATATATATATATATATATATATATATATATATATATATATATATATATATATATATATATATATATATATATATATATATATATATATATATATATATATATATATATACTTTTTTTTTTTTTTTACTTTTTTTTTCTAAAATAAAAAGAACAACACGGAAAGGGTAAATAAGATGGAAAGACACTACAAAGCACGTAACATATTTGCGTTTAATGAGCCCAGACAATGAAAAGTCAAGCACCAAAGACCCCTACAATTGGAGAAGAAAAGGAAGTGAACAATGCCAGATAAACATCTTGACGTACACACGGTACGAGTCCACTTGCCTACCGTGCCCTTTTCCACTCTCTTCCTCCTTCACCATACTTCACTTGTCGCTGAACAATCTACATCAATACCAGGTTACATACAAGTACAATTCCTATCCCTTTTTTTTACTATCCTCCCCCTTCCCAACTACCCTTTCAACTCCCTCCTTCCTTCTCTCTCTCTCTCTCTCTCTCTCTCTCTCTCTCTCTCTCTTCTTCTTCTTCTTCTTCTTCTTCTTCTTCTTCTTCACGCCCTTCAAACTCTCACACGGAGGACGTATGGCTTTTATCCATCAACATCGACAAAGCACAAAGTGGCCAGTACAGCAGTGACCGACAATAGGAACACAACGGACGATCGTATTACAAAGCGAACCGAAATACGCTTTCACACAATAATTAATGGATATCTCTAAATGAACTATAAGGACCTATCTCTAGCACCAAGATGCTTGAGAGAGAAGGCAACCATTTTCATAACATCGCTCAACCCCGCCGACCAAACCCCCTACCTTCAAACCTTAGTCTTCACCCCTTTCCTTTTCTTTCGGATGAGAGTATAAACCGAGGTCTAGTTTGTGCACGCACGCATTCCATCGCATAAACTTTAAAGATCCTGGCGCTCATGTCCTAGACGGGTGAGTGCCGGTTACCCAAATAAACCCAGCAAGCACTAGGTCCCTTCTCCCCATCCCCGGTCGCCCAGGGTTGTTCTCAGTCGTCTTGCCATCAGACTATGACCCCAAAGGCTGCAAGTTTGCGCCTCAGGCGGCTTGAGTTAGATCCTGTATCGGCCAGCGCCTTGAGCAGCTCTTGAGTTGGAAAAGCGCTATATAAAAGTGCAGTGATTAAATAAAATAAAATAAACAAAAACTGAACAGAATAGCAATGTAGAATAGGATGTGTATAACGATAGCCATTAGAACTAGACGGGCAAAGCCCATGTGGACCCGCATGCTCCTTATGAAAGTCGCAATCTTTAACATAAAAATAAGTGACCCTCTCCACCCCTACCCCCCTCCCAAAATTTTTTTTTAATTAAATGGTGGCAATAAAATGCCAATATTGACTTTGATCTTTCTATATTCTTGACCTTGAGATGACATTGATCTATGGCTCAAAATACTCTATTAAATAGATGAAATGAACATGACAAGTCAATTCAAATATAGTTCATTTTAAAAGCTTTTCTACTTTGGCCCTGTGGGTTGGGGCTCTGAATAGAGCAGACCCAACGTTTCCCGGCGTGGCGTAAGAGGCGACTAACAAGGGTGATGTCAGGACGGCATCACTGGGTGAAAGTCTTCTACACAGAAGTCACAGTCCAGGACGGCGGAACCTCACGTTACTATAGGTTCAACGACCACGCATTCGGGGCCAAGGCGAGCCACACTGTACTCGTGGATTTCGGCTGTGGCCAACAGCCTGGAGAGGACTAGGCGCCCCGCTAGGTCTTTCTTGCCAAAGACACACCGCATGATGAAAAGAACCAACACTCCATACCGGATCGGTCGTCTCTAAGGGGTCACCAAGGACCGCGCCTTACGTTGGCCACCAGGACGGAGGTAATAAGTGTGCTACTGATGGACAACTTAGCAAGATCCGCACGAGAGACAACATCGTCATAGGACCTTGGAATTTCAGGACCCTAAGTGTGGAAGGAAAATTAGAAGAACTGGCCCACGAAGAAACGGAAACTCACTCCGATGGTATGGTCACGTCACCAAGGCATCAGGCCTTGCAAAGACCATCCTGCAAGGCATGGTGCCATGAGGCAGCAGAAGAGGGAGACAGAAAAAGAGGTGGGAGGACAACATTCGAGAACGGACTGGCTTTACGCTGAACGGAGCCATTAAGGTTTCTGAAGACAGAGAAAGATGGAGTACGCTGGTTAAACGATTATCTGTGGTGCCCCAACGACCTTCGAGTTACGGGATAAGATAGAACAGGATAGCATACTATCAAATAAACTACAGCAAAAGTTGTCTTATGCCCAAAAAAACTGTGATTTTGACCTTGACCTTCAGTGACCTTGATCTCTCATGATCTCTCATGCATTTCTAATCAACGAACGATGTGTGCAAGCGCATTGAGTTGTTATTCTAATAAAAATGCGTTGTATAAATGCAATTTATTATTATTATTATTATTATTATTATTATTATTATTATTATTATTATTATTATTATCAAATAACCCAATGTTGTTGCATATTATGGGTTAAATAAGCAGCAATTCCACTGTACGATGACCTATTTTTTTGCATGTCTTTGCAAGGCCTAAAATGACCTTGACCTGATCAATGCAAAACAGAACTTACATGAAAGAGTAATCTATCATCTCTATATACAAGTTTGGACTTTATATCTCTCATAGTTTAAAGTCAAGGTCACTTCAAAGTACCTATACAAACGGACTTTGGACAGCTCCAGTGACCTTGACCTTGGAGTGAGATTGACCAAATGTGCATAGTATGTGTCTCATTGATTTCTATTATGCATCAAAGAATCATAAGTTCAATATTAATCACCTAGAAAAAAAGTGAAGAATTTTGAAAAATTTTCATTTTTGAAAACTAACGTTTGATGACCTTGACCTGGAAGTCAAGTCATTCATTTAATGATAATTTTCGAGGTCTCATGGGTATACACAATCTTACCACGTTTGGTTGTGATAGTTGAAATAGGCTCTGAGTAATTAGCCACTTTAAAGTTTTTGCACAGACAGATGGCGGACGGCTGACGGAAAGCTGGACAAATTGATTTTTGTTTTAAATTTCATTTTTGGACTATTTAAGACTCATTTTGCATAGATTTGCAAAAATCTGGAAATTGTTTGTGTGTTGGTAAGTACATAGACTTACATTGCTATCCATGTGAGTCAATAAAATCATCGTTATTTTTCATTCAGTAGGAATTGCCTAACACAGGTAAATAACTGATATATTATACAACAAATAGGTTTAAAAAAATTCTTTGTAAGACTAATGGTGATGTGAGCACTTCGAAAGAAACTGATTTCTGAATACTCAGTGCCTCAATAAAGTGTCGGTGACAAGCTTTATACACCATGACTACTGTCTAACGTGCGACGATAATTGTGTGTTCCAGGTACGTGATGACCAACGTGTTCCTGACCAGCACATGTTGGCTGACAGTGGCGGTGACAGTGGAGCGGTTCCTATCTCTACGCTTCATGATGCACCCACGCCTCATCTGCTCTCTCAAGCGCGCCAAGCGGGCCGTGTTGGTCATCTTCTTCGCCTCTTTCCTCTTCCACTTCTCCAAGTTCTTTGAATACGTGCCCAACACGGACCTGCGCAGCCCCAGGCCACTGTTGCCCACGGAGCTGAGCCTGAGCAAAGCGTACGACACGGCCATGCACATAGCCAACATCACGCTGGCCGCCCTGCTGCCTATCATAGCCCTCATCATCTTTAACACCTTCCTTATCTACTTCCTGGCCACGCACCGTCGCCGCATGCTGCGTCACAAGACCAAAGGCTGTGCCAGCCTGAACGGCAACGGTGTGACGGGGAACTCTGGGAGCGGCGGCACAACCAGCGTGGACATGCTGCATGTCAGCGGCGTGGTGGTGGCTGTGGTCCTTGTTTTTGTCATCTGCCACTCTCTCGGTATCTTCGTGGCTCTAAACATTGCTGTGCATGGTCGTCACAAAATCTTTTCTGACCATCTCTTTGTGGCCTTCAAGCACATCAACAGCCTGCTGGTGATGGTGAACTCCAGCGTCAACTTCCTCGTCTACTGCTCAATCAGTCGCAAGTTTCGCAAGATGTTTGCTGCTGTGTTCTGCCGTCGCTGGATCCGCAAGTCGTCCACGTGGTCTTTGCCTGTGCCCATGAGTGAGAACAGTATGGCCACGGCCGTCAGCATCCGCAGCAACCACACCAACGGCTACAGTCGCGGCAGTGCCGGTGGCGGCAGCGGGAATGGTAACAAAGAGGCATCCTTCGTGCGACCTTCCCCTTCCAATAGTTCGGTTTCTCGAAGTGTTGACCATGCAGAGGTCTGATTATGATCAAACTGCTGTCTATCAACATACCAAAGTAATAACTCATGACTGGCTAAACATGGCCTAAAGGATGAAGCGAAAAAACATGTTTTTGTCCAAAAACTAAATCGTATAACAATTCATGAGCTGAGAGCGTGTGTTGCACTTAAGGGAAAAGACTACAATGTCGTCCATTTTGGCCCCAAACATGACATGGTTGAACTCTTATTTGAAATAAACGTTTCATTTTTACCTTCAGCAATAAAACAACAGTTTACTAATACAGTAGGTTTTCAGTTTATTACACAAACTTAGCAAGAAAAGAGCTGTGTCCAGTATTCATCAAAGTGAGGAAATAGAATTCTATCTCTTCTAGCTGTCAAATTTCCCATACAAATATTTTCAGTTTGTTTTGCCACAAAGCCATTTAATGCACATGTTGCCAATTGTTGTTTTTAACGAGAATAAGATACAGGAACAAAAGATGGGGGGGGGGGGGAGTGGAAGAAGGGGGTGAGGGAGAGGGGGATATAGGGGAGAAAAGGGAGAAAAGGGAGGGGAGGGGGGGGGGGGAACAACAACAGAAGCTGTGTTCAAAAGAGGACACAAAAAACAGGCTGAGAATAAAGACTGAAGAGATGGATGAGGTTTCAATAAAATAGCATTTAGATAACTGTATATCTACAATGTCAAAATATAAATAAATAAATAAATATATATTCAAAGAATAAATAAAATGTGAATGGAATGAGTGGGTGGGGAGGCTGGATGATAGTGTGAAGCAAACGCAATAAATACTGATGGATACATAAAGTAAGAGAAGAATGTGGCAATTATGATAAGAAAACAGAAAGCAATAATAATTCATTTAATCAAAATAATAACTGTAAAACATCTATAGACTATATTTTCAAGGTTTTTTTAATGTGTGTACATAATATAAAAACATGTACCAATCTCAACAGATTTTCTTGGTTGCATCTGATCTGAGCTCATTTTTGGTCTAATTACATTCGATTTCATTTAGTGTCTCTCTTGAGTGACAAGCACAGAGAACTGTCATTGGCTATTGCTAACAAGGATAGTCAGCTAAAAGGCAAGCGAATTCTGTTTGCAACATGGACTAAGAACAAATAAATCTAGTCACAAAACAAATCAAACTTTTTGAAAATGCCATCAAACTATTTGTTCCTGTTCCTGTTCGTTTTGTGTCGAGGAGAAGGGGCAAGGGGAAAAAAAAAGTGGGGTTGAAAAGGGAGGTAAGAGGTGTGTGTGTCTAGAAGTTTTACTGTTGTAATAATATATTCTCCAAAGTTTTACTGTTGTAACATATTCCCTGAGTTAATACTACCTTGTATAGTACTTTATCTAGGAAGAAGTTCAAGTTTTTATCATACCATTGTGTTTATCAGGTTCATTCAAACAAAGCTTCATGTAACATACATGCATCTTTTGCTTTATATATTTGTTGTTTGTTTGTTTTTAAATTTAAAATAACAATTATTTATTATATTAATAATAATAAAATAAAATTTATTAATAACACACATACACACACACACACACACACACACACACACACACACACACACGACTCAGATCTGTACTATATAGATTCTATGAAAGTAACACCTTAACACCCTACTAAAAAATATATCATAGTAGTAAAACTTGCTTTCTTCAGTGGGTAACCCTCACCATAGATTGCAATTATAGTGTAAATAATTTCTCCTCAGCAATGAGCAGGCTCAAAGGCTGTTAATAATTTTTATACAACCAAAATGTACAGTCTGCCTTCTGCACATTAATAGTGTATCAAACCGCTGATATATTTATGTTAAGTACTTATGTATATGCACAGTGTAATAATACCAAAGCAAACCAAAAAATAGTGTTCAACACTTCATCTGCATAATTATGAAAGTATGCAATGTACAGGTGTCACAAACTTAGCTAATTCTTTTGATAGCCAGTACTTTGCATATGGGTAAGTATAAATGTTTGTTGTTAATATATATATCTGAAATAATTTGCTGTTGTATATTTTGAATTAAAAAAAAAATAAAGATTTGATTGCTATAATACTAATCCTGTTGTAAAAATTTAAGCATTCTTCTTTTACTGTGTATAGGATTGCAATCGCAGCAATTTTCTTTGTGTCCATCTTTCTCTCTTTCTTCTTCCTTTGTTAATTTTTATTGTTCTTTCTTTTCTTCGTTGAAGAATATGTTTACACGCTCATATAAATGACACACTCACATCATTTAAAGTAAACAGTCAATCAACTCTTCAAACAGACCAGATTAATTCTAGTTTGCTTACAGCGTATCAAAAGGATTGAGGCTGTGAAGGTTAGTAGATCATGCTCTTGTTTTGGTTGGTTGCTGCTGCATTTATGCTGCAATGCTAGCACTATAAAGTATTCCGAAAGTTTAAACCTTCTAGTGCGACTAAACGTTTTCTGAATTTATCAACAAAAAGTTACTTTTTTTATGACACTTTCACACTCTTATTGTCCCGTTTTATCAAGAAATTCTGGGGTGCCTCCCCTGGGGAAGGCTTAGTTGCAGCCAGTGGCGCGCCCAAACCCAATCTACGTTGTGTTTTTAAAATTTTGCACTCCCATCCGCTAAAGTTCTTGGCTCTTTCTGCTGCAACATGCACACAACAAGAAAGGTCAACCTGTCAAAATCCACAAATACAAAACTATGCATGAAACAAAAAAACTTACCTGTAGGTTGGCACTGTTCGTTTTGGCAGTTTTGAGTTCAGAGCGAACTTTATCCAGCTCAGATTTCAAGGCTGCAGCCGCCTCCTTCAGGTTGTTGATGTGGCTGGATGCTGAACCCAATCCATCCTCACTGTCTTTCACCATCTGGCCAAGACGTCTTACCTGAAATAATGACAACAACAAAAATGAAGACAATGCAAGAACCAATATAAACACTATAAAATATGGAAAAGTAAATATTTCAGTCACAAAAGCATACACAGTTAACAGTAATCCTGTTTGCGTGCCGGTAGCGAGGGTGTATGTCTCTGCAAGTGTACACACAAACACAGGGTACTGAAAACAAGAATTTTCAACTCGACTGTCAGATTAGCAACCCAGACAAAGCCAGCTCCCACCAGAACATTAATTAGCCCGTTAACTATATTCACAGAAAATGAAAACAAAATTTTGTTTGCATATGAAATTAAAATGTCTAAATAGGAATAAAATCAACATATTTTACACCAAATACAACATCTCTTTACCTCATCCTCTGCTTGTTTACATCTGCCAAGCATGTCTTCTTTGACTCGCTCAAACTCCATCTGAATGCCATCTCGTTCTCCTTGCAGTTTGTTGCGCTCCTCCGAAAACTGAGACTGGAGTTCCTGCAATTGTTAAAAAAAAAGCAACTTGAGGGTTACCTAATGAAGTACATTGAACATGTGCCCATTCAGACAAGCACTGAAGTTAAAATCGATTTTAAAAAAAATCAAAATCCATGCACTCAAAATACAAACTGCAATATCACACAGACATATATAAATATCTATCTATATATCTATATATACAAATGTGGAAAAACCAAGACTTCCCTATTGTATTGCAATGCTGAATTTTATACCAGCTCTTAAATGACTGCAATCCATACTTTTAACCCTTTCATTGCCAAGGGAAAATCCTACTGATTTCTAAATATTTGCCAGGAAAGTCTGGCTAACAATTGTAAAAACAATAACAATTTTTTTTTAGCTTGAACAGAATTAGAAATAACTGGGTACAACTTTTACATTTATCAAAGGTAATTAAATTTTCTAAACAAATAAAGATAATTCAATAACATTTTAAACTTGTTTTTAAACAATTATTTTTTTATTTTTTAGTCCAAATGAGAGATAGTGAGAAAGAGAGAGGGCTGCAATCGCATCAAATTTCTTATAAATTTGATATATGGAAGCGCGTTTTTGTGTTCTTTTAATTTATGTTTCAGTTTAATGCATATATTAGCTTTGCGTGCATGTGGGTGGGGTGGAGATGGAAGGGGGGGAAGGTGGGCTGCCACCCACCGACGAAAAGGCACACCATACAAGCCGCACACTTAATTTGAGGCATTTTAGCATGCTGCCTGATTCCCAAAAATAACCTTCTTTGACCTCATATAATGAGGGCTCTGTGCCGTTGGTCCCAGCTCATCTCAATGGCATCATGATAACATAGAAAATGTGCATTTCTCTCATCATTTTTGTTTTGTGTAGCAGCATTTCTAAACTTTAAACTTTGCTTGATTCAGTTTGTGTGTTTAGTTAGCTACATAATCAATCTCTAAGTTGTGATTTTTTGGTGATTCTGAATGACTATGTTTTTAAAATTGTATTTATTATGTTGAACGAGACAATGTTTATTTGAGATTCTTCTCTTTGTTTTATAGTATTTTGCATGTGTCGGTGCCATTCCTTAAAAAAAAAAACTTTTTTTAGAAGGTTCTAGAATTCTGTTAGGCTTAATTCATATTAGTATCAAATCTTTCAAGTGTAAACGTGCCGTATGGTAAGTATTGTCGGACTGAATCTTATAGAACATTTTATTTTAATTTTTTTAAAACTTGGACTCTACCTTCTAACGCTGCAAAGCTCTGCACACTGTGCTGAGATGGTGCTGAAAAGATCTGATAGCGTGGCCTTCAATGCAAGTAGCAGCCAGAAATAAAGGGGAAATGAGGGGCATGGGAATGGTCAGGCAGTCTATTTTTATCTCCATCCTAAACCACAGCCTCTGAGTTGCCATGAAGGGTTATCATACCTAACTTATAAATTATAAACTGCCAATGTTCTGAGCTTTCTAATGGTGTGCATTTGATTTGCTGATGTTTTAAAAGTATCGAGGTAAAAACGTCACACAGATGATGACGAGAAAATATATAATTGGCATATTTCGTCACACTATTGTAAGACAACTTACCGTGTAATTAGCAGTCAAGAAATTAAACAAATAAATAGCAAATATTGAAAAGATAACACGCAAAAGAAGTAACTTTACAATTAAAACTGAATTATTGCCAAAAAATACTAAAATGAATATTGTTTCGTTTGGACAATACAGCAAACACACTCCAAATAACCTAATACCATAGGCAGAACAACACTTAAAAAGACGATCAACATATTCACTTGTATCAAAACAGGAAGATTTGTACCCAATATTCTATGAAAAATTATCTCGTCCAAGTATTTGCTACTTTTACCTACCATATCAGTTTTTACTTCAACAGCATACAAACCTGCTTAGACTGCACTAAAACTTCATTGGCAGCTTTTCGATCCCTATCACGTTCTTCAGCATGTTGCTTCTCTGCTGCAGTCAGCTCGCCTTGAAGTGTGTTGGTTACATCGTTGACTTTTTCTTCCATCATCTGCTTCAGACTGGCAATTTCCCTTTCGTACCTCTGCCGTATGGTTTCTTTCTCCACTGTCAAGTCTTCTATCATCTAAAGAAAAGAAAAGAATATGGTAATTCATTCAAATGTATTTCCAGACACTCACACATATAGCCAGAAAAAAAGAATTTCAAAAGTGTTATTTTTCTTGGCAGCCCTGGCATGAATGACGTAAAATAAAGTTAACCAAAAAAAATATTCTAATTCGAAAAACCATCCTGCAAGGAGGCAGAAGAAGAGGGAGATAGAAAAAGAGGTGGGAGGACAACATTCGAGAATGGACTGGTTCGGCACTGAACGAAGCCATGAGAGTTGCTGAGAACAGAGAAAGATGGAGTACGCTGGTTAAACGATAATCTGTCGTGCCCCAACGACCTTTTAGTTATGGGATAGGATGGGAAAGGATTCTAATTGACATCTAGAAACAGTTAACTTACCCTCTGCAGAGATGTAAGGTGTGCCTGCTGTTCCGTGGACAAAACCTTTTGCTGGGACTGTAGGTTAGATCGTTCTGCTTCAAGTCTGGTCAGCTGTGTCTGCATCTGTTCAAGTTTCCTGGTCAGCTCTTCTACCTGAGCTGTTCTCTGTAACTTGACAGCCTCCAGCTCTCCAATCAAGCCTATAAAAAAATTTGTACAATTTTGTTTTTTGCTATAAACAGACTAGTCTGCATATCTACAATACTTTGTCAATACTACATACACAAGTTTTTATCAATATTTTCTAATAAAAATGTATCGGTCTTTCGCTCACACAAGTTGACAACAAATTTTACTCTTCCGGTACTGGAAATGTCCACATTTTTCAGAAATGAGAAAGGAACTTAAAATGGACATGATTATTACACCTGCTTATAAGAATAATAAATAAAATAAATACACTCAACAATCTGAACATTCTATAAATTAAATGTTCTGACTACCAAGCATACAAACTAAACCTGCTTAAAACACATAAACATGCACTCATACTCAGGCATATAAACACATTCATCCATATACATACACTTGCACAACACAAAAGCATAACAACAATGTAGCTAATAAACAGCAGCTAGACCTTTCCTATAAACATACCAGACTTTTTGAACAAGTCCTCTGCTTGATCTGAACAACGCTCCTTAGATGCTGTTAGCTCTGTTTCCACTTCTATGAGGCGTGCCTTCAAGGCTGAAGATTCTTCCTGTGCTGCCTGAAGCTGTTCAAGACAGGAAAACATTAATATTTATTATTTGAAAGCTACTCTTCCCTTTGAAAGGAGTGGAAGTTAGCTTACTTTAACGGGAGAACTTATAAGTTTTTCTTCGGAACTTTACTGATGGCATCATTTACTAGTAAATAAGGGCTCCCCTGGGACAGAAATAATTTGCTAAACAGAGAGGTTAACAACTTAGGCCCGTAATGGTGCTGAGATGGGGTAAAAAATGCAAGTAAATCAGTTCAGAGTGATTGGCAGTCACTCCTTCATACCAAAACTGTTGTGGGTCATCTTCCAATTTTTTTAAAATCACAAAGCCATGTTCATCCTTTTTGTAGCTCTTTTAACAGTAGCTCTCTGACAACCTGCTTAAATCTTAGCCATGTATTTATACATCAAATCGCACATAAATTGCACCAAATTGAATGTCGGAAAAGTATACAATAATAAAGTTTTAAAAAAACAAACAAGTTACTTCCCTTCTCTTTTGAATGCAAAACCGAAAATTACACAAACCGTCCGCAGAATGAACTCTTCGTTTCTAATTTGTTTACATTAAATGATGATCTCAGCACCTGTCCAAATTCCTTGATAAGGTTAATAAAGATTTGTTAAATTGAACTGAAGTTTTGATGTATGGTGACCAACAGCGATATAACGTGTCTGCCATTAAGAAACAGTTAATCATAACAAAATCAACTGACATGTGGTGCTAATATGACACAATTACTATGCCTATTATTATCTTTCAAATTAAAACCAGCAAGCAACACTCACCATCTGAGAGACTGAATCATCTTTACTGTTCTTGCTATTAAGTTCCAGCCTCAACCTCTCCAGTTCCTGCCTTTGTGTCTCAGCATTGTCCTCTGTCTCAGCTAGCTGCCTCACAAGACGGTCAATCTGCTTGCGAAGTTCCTTTTCTTGGGCAGCAAAATCCTGCCGCAGCTTCTCTTGCTGCTGTCGCAAATTGGTCAGCACCTCCTCATGAGTAAAACTCTGGTTCTTCTGTAGAGCTGAAAGTTCCTTTTCATAGAATGCCTGGGCTTTAGCCAGCTTCTCAGTAAATTCCTCTTCCACTTGTATTCTTTCCACACGAGAGGCTGCTAATTGTTCTTCCAGTTTAAGCTGGTCAGATTTGTATCTTTCCTCAATCTCTGCACAGCGATTCAGCCAGTCTGAATCTTGGTTATGTTGAAAACTGCGCAGCTCCTCCATTTCCCGCTGATACTGTGCTTTGCATGCTTGTAGTGCGGCTGTATGGGATGCTTCCGCTTCAAGCTTCCAAGCCTCGAAAGACTGACACGCAAAACACAAATATGCCATAATAGATTGTCATACAGTTTATTGTGTTAATCGTTACACTGGTTGTCAAAACAAAAATCATGCTATACAGTTGATTGTGTTCTATTTATTGCAGTAATTTTCCTCAGGCCATATCTGAAATGCGTTACTCTTTCTCTCTACACTAATCAAAGAATAGGATCTTGAACATGGATTTTAAAGTTTTCAAGACCATTACAAATTGTTTACAAACAATTGAACAAGGCACAATTTCTTTAATACATATTAAGATACCAAGGTAAAGGTTAAAATTGTAACATTAGCATTTTTAATTTGACACCACTTGACAAAAATGTCATAAAGAAACAAGGACAAATAACACAAGGAAAACACAACTGCTAAAACGAACCTGCAGGTGTTCTTCAAACTCTCGTTTAGCACGTAATACATCCTGGGTCAGCTGTTGCACCTGCTTGTTGAACTCCTCTTGCTGATGCTGCTCCTTTGCTGCTGCATCCTCTTTTAACCGTGAAAAACGGTCCTCTACTGTGTTGTGTTGCTGCTCGAATTCCTGAATGCGAGTCTGAAGGATGCTAATCTGCTTTTTATGATCACTTTCCCCATCAAGACGGCCCCTAAAATTAAAAAGAAAATTATATTTATTATAAAGAACTAATAGGTTGGCATGTTGCTTTTCTGCTTTCACTCACTGCAATGCATACATACTGTAATTATCAAATCTAGTCAAAATACCCCTTCCTAACTACCTTCAAAAGATTATCAGGATGTTTGAAACAGTTCAAGCAACATTTGAAATGTTGCATTGTAAAAATAGTTTTAAAAAAAACATTTAACAAAAATATTATATGTAGAATATAGTTATGCAATCATGTAAAATGCGCCTCACTAACTTGACTAAAGAGATCACAAAAACATTGTGCATATTCCAATATATGTATTAAAACAAGAATACTTACTTGAACTGCTGTATCTTTGACTGCATATCAGCAAGAAGCTGCTGTTTCTCATCTTCATGCTGGTCTCGCAAAGCTTGTAAGACTGCCTCATTCTCATCGTTCTTAGTGTTCAATGCATATATTACCTGAATGATACACATAAAACAATATGAATATTTTATTTTCAGATTATAAATGGCAGCATAGAAATAAATATGCTTCATTCAAAAACATGTTGTCTCATTAAACCAATGCCAAAATAAACTAAAGAAAGTTCTGCTTTCGAAATGAGCACAAATATAGACAACAACACTTTGTCTACTTTCTGCAGCAATAAAATGACCACAAGAAAAAGCAAATAAACAGCTTAACCATCAACTCCTTAAAACCTTAGAAGTTTGATCAGACTTTACAGCTCCTCTTCTAGTGCTGATTACTGAAGAGAAACAAAAATTAGACCAGCTAAGCTTGGCTCAGGTCCAATCAAAACATTCAGACATTGTCATTGAAATGTGCTTACCTTGGTCAATTGTGCAATCTTTTTGGACATCTTAAGATGCATGTCTTGCGTGACCTCCATGTCTTTCTGTGGATTCTGCGGTAGCGAGCCATACTTTCCATTTTGATAATAGTTGAATGACATTTTGCCAGTCGCCATCTTGGCTATCTCGCTGATTCAGGTGCTTGTCTACATGTGTTTTTCATAAGATATAAAGTCCAGAAAGCAATACACATATCTGGTTCACCAAATATTTTTATCAAAAACGAAAAACGCTTGTATATCAGCGGTTGAAGAGGCAGTTATCCAGATTTTGGTCATCTTGACCAAGTGTTTTCAGGATTTGTTGGTCAGTCGTCAATGTAAGCGATATATCTTAAATTCCTACGCACTTCCGGTAGACCTTGGTTACTCGATTTAGCCCATAAATCTGACAAGTTGCCAAGACATTTGGCAACTATATTTAGAATTCTCTCTGTGTCGTTTCATAAACGGACCAATTACTTATATTTCCAAAGCAAATGGAAATTTAAAAGCAAGCAGTCGAGTTTTATGTGCGCGTAGTAGATAATGCCAGATGTGATGCGACTTGAGGTATCTCAAAACAACAAACATTGTTAAATGTATTAAATAATGAAGGTATGAAAATAATTAAATTAATTAATTAACACACCTAGACAGATTCGTCGATTTTCATATTCTGAAAACGCAAACGAAAGTTACACCCGTATATAGTCTACTTGTACATAAAACCAAAATATACAGAACAAGCTGCTGTTGCTGGAAATTAAATTTTGATATAAAACAAAACAAAACAAAACAACAACAAATAACTTTAAAAAAAATAAAAATAAATAAAACCATGAACTGATACAAACAGAATCTTATGAACAAAATCCTGAATTTAAACGTGGTTTTTTTTTACCACTATAATAATAATAATAATAATAATAATAATAATAATAATAATAATAATAATAATAATAATAATAATAATAATAATAATTCTTTATTTAACGAAGGCAGTAGAATAAGCACTAGTGGTCTGCTTTTTTATATCTGGCCCTAGCCCTTAAAAGGGTTGACTAGGACTATAGTGTACTTTTTTTTTAAAATCCAACATTAAAATGATTACATGTTTACAAATAAACTTGAGTAAAGAACACATGTATACTGTACATGACATGCATTGCAAAGAATAGAGGGTGGAAATCATCGAAGTACAAATTAATATCAAATTAATATTGAAGAATCCATGTTGGACATGCACATGGATTTTATACTTATATTTAAAATTTAGAGCATTCTAAAGATCAATTGGTTTGTAAACAATTTACAAAGCTTAAAAGACAATATACACATTAACTAGCACATATGCATTTTTTTTTTCAAGAGAGAGAGAGAGAGAGAGAGAGAGAGAGAGAGAGAGAGAGAGAGAGAGAGAGAGAGAGAATTGCAATAACTTCTGCTGGCACCATCCCACTGCACTGTTGTGATCGAAGGTACAAGCGTTCAAACCATTCAAGGCGGACGATATAGCCTACAGTCAAAACAGACACACAGACGCATTCTTGCTCCCACAATGATTAGATATAGCCTATTTGACAACTAGACTCTAAATATAAATAGATAATAAAAAATTATGGCCTAACAACAGTTGAAATAAGTACAATTTTATCAAAATCTAATTCTAATTTTTATGTTTTAAAAATAACACACAAAATTAGAGGATATAACAGTATCGAAAAACTAGTCTAAACTATAAGTATTCTCTGGGAAGAAGAAGAACAACAACAATAGTTCCCGGGAACTAACAAAAAAAAATTCATAGAAGTGTAGGATATGTGGCTGTGGGAAGGGGAAAGCACATTTCCTAACTATCTGCGAGTTTGTGGGGTGGGAAAAGGGAGAAGGGGAGGCGGAAGGTCATATTCAATACTTGAGCACTTTTGAGGGAATCGGTTATTCATACAGAATATGTTTACCCTTTACACGTTCGATTGGTCCGACTAAACGCGTAGACTATGCTTCTACTTCCGGTTGAACTCGGCAAGATTTCTTTTGTTTGTTTTTTGATCTAAACTAAAAATAAGGGACTGTTGGAAATTTTATTATAATCATGGCTCTTCCTCCTGGGTGGAAACGAGAGGAGGTTGTGCGACAGTCAGGGCTTTCAGCAGGAAAGACCGATGTTTATTATTACAGGTAAATCTTTGAGATCATGCCAACGTGAAGCTCAGTCGTTTGTGATGATGATGATAATTATGTGTATTTTTTTAAATTCCGTTTCATAATAAAAAGTCGTAATCGAAAATTGCGATGGTTCGTCCGTCATTACAGATATACACTTTCATAATTTTTATTTGATACATTTCAGTACATTTTTAATTAGTTACTGATTATAATAATTTTCATTGTGATTGTAGCACTGGATTAGTGGATGGTTACAGGTTAGGCTACATTTCTGAACTGAATTCAGAAGTGGAAGTGAAAGAACAAAACCGTTTGTAAAGAAACGTTTGAGTGAGCTGGGTCACTCTGGGTCACTTTTAAATGGGTGCATGATGACACAGTAGAAAAATAACAACTGCAATAACGATAGAGAAAACCTGATGGGGAAGGGGAAAATGGGTGGTGGGAGTTCTGAGTGTGCAATATGTCTATAGAACGGTTATAGAACAAGGGAGCTTGATATAAAATGTTTACTTTAATTCTAATGAAAGAAAAAAAAATGCAAATATTTTAAACTAAAATAGTAAAAACAAAAAGAAATGATAGAGGCCTTTTTAAAATCTTTTTTTAATCTGAAACTTTACAAGATGACAATCATATTGATAAAATATGTCATATAGTTCAAGTTTGCAAGTAGTTTCAGCCCTTTTTAAATCCAGCAAATCTTTATTGTCCTCAAAAGGAGACTTCGTACAGTACACTGCATTTTACCAAGATAAGAATGTGTTTAAAGAATTCTAAATCAAAGAAATCACACACACATAAAGTTATTTCTTACAAACTGCATTTGTCCAACTTAATACAAGTACATTATGCTTTCTCCTGTACTCTAACATCAGCCTCTAGTCATACATTATTGTTTTCATTTTAATTGTGCAAATATAAGGTTCAATTATCTTGAATCATGAATCTTTGAATGCACACATTTCTTTATCATTGTTAATGTCCTGGTTTGTTTTGTTTTTTTCCAGTCCTGATGGCAAGAAAATAAGGAGCAAACCACAACTGGCACGTCTTTTGGGAGAATCTTTTGATTTGAGTGCTTTCGACTTCCGCACTGGCAGAATCATTTACAGTGCTGTACGCAAAAGTAAGCGCCAAAAAGGAGCACCATATGATTATGCACGAGGTATGAGATTATTTGTGTGATCAGGTCAGCTCTCCCTCCCTGTAAGCACAAGCAGTTGCAAGTGCAGATCAATGGTAATTGATAATGTGTTATTGATAAGCCTTTTAGCTCTGTGCGTTCGGGCTTTGAATAGAATAGATCCAGCGTTTCCCGGCGTGTCATAAGAGGCGACTAACAGGGGTGATGTCAGCACGGCATCACTGGGCGAAAGTCTTCTACATAAAAGTCACCGGCCAGGATGGAGGAACCTCACTTAACTACAGGTTCAACAACCACGTGCTCCGGGCCATGGCAAGACACGCTGTACTCGTGGATATCGGCTGTAACCAACAATCTGGAGAGGACTGGGCCCAGCCAGGTCTTTCTCGCCCAAGACACACCGTATGATGACAAGAACCACTCACTCCATACCAGATTGGTCGTCGCCTGGGTCACCAAGGACCGCGCCTTCCAGTTCCATTGGCCACCAGGACGGAAGTGATAAATGTGCTACTGATAGACAACTTAGCAGCATCCGCATGAGAGACAACATCATCATAGAAACTAGGAATGTCATGACCCTAACTGCGGAGGGAAAATTTGAAGAACTGGCCCCCCTTGAGCTGGACCACTATCAATGGAACATTTTTGGTATCAGCGAACTGAGCTGGAAAATCCTAGATGAAACAATGACGGACAAAGGCCACAAGCTTTATTTCAGCAGGATAGATTACAGACACACACACGGCGTTGGATTCTTGGTCCACAAAGACATTCTAGCCACTGTCATGAGTTTCTGTCCAGACTCCAGTAGACTCATTACTATCCGTCTGAGAGCAGCCCCATTTTGTGCATCACCATCATCCAGGCCTATACCCCAGTATCAGATTATGATTACAGCCAAGTCGAGAATTTCTGTGAACATCTGCAGGCTGTCCTTGACGAAGAAAGAAATAGTCATAGTGCAAGGTGACTGGAAGGCCAAGGTTGGCGAAGATGCTCACCACAACTGGATAGACACATGTGGACCCCACTGCAACGAGACAAATGACAGGGGTCTGAGACTCTTGTAGTTTGCCAGATACAACAATGGATACTGGCAAGAGCACATGGTCTCCACAAAAAATCCAGATGATGGCACAGTCCCAGCGGGGAGATTGACTACATCATGGTCAAGACATGCTTCATATCAAGCATCAACATTGGCATAAAAAGCACTTTTCCAGCAGCAGTCATCGGAAGTGACCACGATTACGTGATGATGTCCTTCCCGCTCCACTGGAACTGGAAGAGAATAAATACAGCAAAGTGCACCAGACTGAAGTTTGACCTGGACAAACTGCAAGACTCGGAGGTGGCATAAATATTCCAAGCCACAATTTGAGGAAAATTTGCATCACTGCTCATTTTGGGAGCTGATGAAGTTGATGTCCACACCATTACTACCACCTTCAACTCAGGTGTGACAGATAGCTGAAGAACAAGCAGGATTCAGGATAGGGCGAAGTACCACTGAACAGATTTTCAACCTCAGAATAATCTGTGAGAAATACCTACACCATCAACAATATCTATATCATGTGTTTGTAGACTTTAAGAAAGCATTTGACTGAGTCTGGCATGCAGCTCTGTGGGCAACCATGAGAGTGTACAGCATCAGCCCTAAAATTATTGAAGTCATCAAAAGCCTGTATGACAAGGCTACTTGTACAGTCCTCCACAACAGCGCCATCGGGAACAAGGCACGGTGCAAGGAGGCAAATGAAGAGGGAGACAGAAAAAGAAGTGGGAGGACACATTCGAGAATGGACTGGCTTGACACTGAGTAAAGCCATGAGGGTTGCTGAGGACAGAGAAAGTTTTAGTTCGCTGGTTAAATGATCATCTGTGGTGCCCCAACGATCTTCGAGTTATGGATTCGGATAGGATAAGCCTTTCAAAAATACCTATCCTATCCTATCCTAATCCTGTAACCCAAATGTCGTTGGGGGACCACAGATGATCGTTTAACCAGCGTACTTCATCTTTCACTGTTCTCAGCTGCCCTCATCGCTTCGTTCAGTGTCAAACCAGTCCATTCTCGAATGTTGTCCTCCCACCTCTTTTTCTGTCTCCATCTTCTTCTGCCTCCTTGCACCGTGCCTTGCAGGATGGTTTTTGCAAGGCCTGATGCTCTGGTGACCTGGCCATACCATCGGAGTTTCCATTTTTCACCACTGTGAGCATGTCATCATCTTGTCCAATGGCTTGTGTGATGGTCTGTCGGACTTCTTGTTGGTGATTTGCTGGGTATAGGAAATGCCCAGAAGTCTTCTGTAGCACCTCATCTCTGTGCTTTATATTCTATGTTGTGGATCTGCTGTGAGGGTCCATGTTTTGCAAGCGCATAGGAAGATAGAGATGACAAGGGAGTGCAGCAGCCTTACCTTGGAATGTAGACTGATGGTTCTGTCTTTCCAAAATAAACAAAATACAGTTGATTGGAATTGCACAACGCTATTTAATTATTTCCAGGAGAAAACTCGGGTAGTGTTTTAATTGCCACCTTGCAAGTTCAGGTTTTATTCATCATGCAGTGTGTCTTGGGCAAGAAAGACCTGGCAGGGCCCAATCCTCTCCAGGCTGTTGTCCACAGCCAATATCCACGAATACAGTGTGGCTCGCCTTGGCCCCGAGCACGTGGTCGTTGAACCTGTAGTAACATGAGGTTCCTCCGTCCTGGCCGGTGACTTCTGTGTAGAAGACTTTCGCCCAGTGATGCCGTGCTGGCATCACCCCTGTTAGTCGCCTCTTACGACACGTCGGGAAACGTTGGGTCTATTCTAATCAGTGCCCGAACCCACAGGGCCCAAGATCTCCAACGAAGAATACAAAGCATGGAGATGAGGTGCTACAGAAGACTTCTGGGCATTTCCTATACCCAGCACATCACCAACGACGAAGTCCGACAGACCATCACACAAGCCATTGGACAGCGCGATGACCTGCTTACAGTGATGAAAAAATGGAAACTCCGATGGTATGGCCACGTCACCAGATCATCAGGTCTTGCAAAGACCATCCTGCAAGGCACAGTGCAAGGAGGTAGAAGAAGAGGGAGACTGAAAAAGAGGTTGAAGGATAACATTCGAGAATGGACTGGTTTGACACTGAGCGAAACAATCAGGGTTGCTGAGGACAGGGAAAGATGGAGTACGCTGGTTAAACGATCATCTGTGGTGCCCCTACGAACTCTGAGTTACGGGATAGGATAGGATAGGAAGTTCAGGTTAGTGATAGGTGATGTTTTTTTAGATAAACCCATTGGTAATAAATACCTCACTTCTCATACCTTTGTTTAATTGCAGGTATGCGGTTAGACTCGAGTTTGGTGTTACCAATCCGACAAACAGCATCCATCTTTAAACAGCCAGTAACAGTCATTCGCAATCGTCCTGAGAGCAAAACAAAGACTGATCTGAAACATGGCGTTCAAGAACAGCCAAAACAGGTAAGCAGGAATTACAGCAACAGTGAACTAAATATTGTCACTTTTTTCAGTTATATTTAAAATTGATTTTTCAAGGGTCATTTTATATTTAGTGCAAAAATAAAGGTTATGTTTTATTACACTATTTTACCTTTATTTAAAATATTTTCTTACTCATGTAGCTGGGTGATCTTGTGATTTCTGTGCATATGACATCACAACAAGAACTTTTTGACATTTGATTATTGGCAGAAGTATTGCTCTTAGGCCTTTCACCAATCCTTGCAATACAGCAACAATTCGCATGTGGCATAGATTGAAACTCATTGATGACATTGAATGTTTTCAGTTATTCTGGGAAAAACGGCTGCAGGGGCTGAGAGCCTGTGACAGTTCTGAAGAAACCATTCATTCCATGGAGTTGCCAAGAAACATGAATGGTAAGATTTGTTTAAAATATTCTCCATAAACACGCTATTTATTGTATAATGAGTTCATGGTCCATTATCAATTCTAAAGGCTATCAAAACTTTGTGTTGACAGCTATGTAGGTGTGTCATGAAGCTGATTTAATGTGTGAATATCTGTGTATTACTGTACTTACTTCGGTTGCCAGTTTTAATAATAATAGTAATAATACAAATAATAAGAAGAAACAGGAGGAGGGGGGTATTTATTGGCCCTTTCTCTAGATAATCCAGTTCAAAGTGTATATTTATGTTGCCCAAAAATGAACAATGCACACAACATACATTTGCATTTTTCATGTAAATGGGTGAAATCTGCTGAGTGGAAACTGGATATCAGGGAACTTGTCTTATCGAGATTTGAATTTTTGGAGGTTTCATTCATGTACTTTGACATAAAGGGTACATTGTGGGAAGAAACCGTTTTTAAATGTTTTGATCCTGTTGTCAATTTTAGGTGTGGGTCCAGAGTTAGACACAGAGAGTGTGCTGCAAAGTATATCAGCTGCCCTCCATCTGAACGCTGTTCCTGTCACAGGCCAGACTAGTAGTCGCTCATCCATCCAGAAGAACCCTGGGGTCAACATTGATGCCAGCCAGCCACACATCCAGCAAATGTTAGTCACAGAGGAAGACATACAGCGGCAGGAACAGAGAGTTCAAGAAGCTCGCAAACGATTGCAAGATGCACTAAGAGAGGAGTTGTAGGCAGTACAGTGCTTTAGGAGCCATGGAATGCGTTATATGGATAGTTAAAAGAGTAATCAACAGAGGAAGGGATCTTGAAGCTGGAGGAGGTGCTATATAAATCATCATCATCATCATCATCATCTTATTGGACGTGTTCTGCTATGGGAAACAAAACAGCAAGGGTGTGGGTGGAATAGGGGAGGAGGATTTATGGGATGAAGGGTGGGGGGGGAGAGGTTGGGTGAGTGAGGTGGTGTTAGAGTGAAAATGACTGTTGTATTACATCATTATGACATGACAGCACATTGGCTAGGGCACATTCTTTTGTTTAAACAAGTTAAGCACTGCCAAGCCTTTTTAGAACTAGACAGGAGTCCATCCACTGATCCAGGGCCTTTAGAAGTGCCGAGAAACAAAACATCACCTTGCAATCACCTCAATCCTCCCAGCTTTGAATGGAAACAGTGAGAAAGAGCAGATGGATTGCACCTTCACAAAGCTGGTCTGAAAATACATCTCTGTTGCCTCTCATCTGACAGGTTATGCCTTAGAGAAAATACTTAGCTTTAAACATTGTGTGTGAAAATGTAAAAACATATTTTCCAACGTGGAGAACAATGTGAAGAGTAGGAAGAAAGGCATCTTTATATATCTAGTGACTGTTGACATTTCAGTTCCATACACTGTGAGATGAACTTTTTTTCCTTTTATAACATGCTTTTTTAAACAAGCTGAAATCAAACCAGTTATATTTTGTGAAAGAAGTTATTTTTGTGTGGGCAACTAATACATTAAACATAAAACAGTTCTAAGATTAAAATGATTTGAACTTGACTGCATTTTATTAAGATCTGATTTTCTATCATATCCTGTCCCGTAACTCGTAAGTCGTTGGGGCTGATTTATTTTCCACTAAAAATTAACAAAAAAGGTTTGAAGTTGAGGGTAAGGGAGATAATTCATGCCGTGCACGCTAGACATGCACCTTTTGCTCGGATTTAATTTGAAATGATCTATTGATTATGCAATAAATTTTGGCTGCATGTTCAAAAATGTATTTGCTGCCTTTTAATTTGATTAAATTGAACTATTTAAAAAACTGCCTGTTCAGTTTTTTGTTGTTTATGAATGATTTGTGAGGTGTGTGTAGTATGGATTCGAGATTTGTTGCTATACATCTAGTTGATGTTTTCTGTCTTTTCCACTGGTTCAGTATGGTTTAACAAAGATACAACATCAATGCTATAACTCGATTCCTGTTTTTTTGTGTGCTTGTTAAAAAAATATAGAGCCAAATGTACGCAAGTCATCAAGTGCCTATCTATGGCATTATGAATGTGGTGTGTTGTCAGTGTCAACTTTATTTTATTGTATTTTCTCTCTTTCTTGTTCTTTCTCTTTCCTTTTTTTCTTATTAGATCATAGCCTTGCAAATGTTCCCCTGTCCTGTTTACTCTCCATACAAATGACTACTGGTAATGATGCTTCTAATATTAAGTATTCTGATGACACACCTCTCAATGATCTTTAACTTTGACTCATACTACTTTCTGAAGGTTCAACGATTTTCCACCTTGTGCAAAGAGAACTACCTTGCTCTGATTTTTAAGAAGAAAAAAAAATGTTGATTGACTTCCGTAAAAACCCAATGGCATTGTTATCTCAGATCTGTTTATTGGTGGCATGAAAATGAAACACGTGAAATAGTACAAATATTGTGACAACAAATTTAATTTTGATACTAGTACAGTGTCCAATCACAAGAAATGTCAATCAAGAATTTACTGTCTTCAAAAACTCCAATCTCTGAATGTTAACAAGTCCATCCTGTGCTCTCTGTACAGGTGTTTTATTGGTGGCTTGAGTGTGAATGACAAGAATGTGCTTTACAGAGTGGTGAAAGTATGTGGAAAAGTAGATGGTGAGCAGCAGAAGAGTTTGAATGAGTTGTATGAAGGTCGTGTGTTCAAAAGGTAGGGTGATTGCGGGGTATACTACACAATGTGATGCTCTGGCTAAACATTACGATGTTCTTCCATCTGGATGCCGTTTCCGCATACCAAGGTATTCTACTGTACAAACCAAATCTAGTTTGTCCCCAAATCCATTCAGCTATTAAAACAAACTGTAATATATCTCTCAAAATGAATAGAAGTGTGTTTATGTTGTGAGTGTTTGTGTGTGAATGTGTGTATTTCATCTCCCACCCCCACCCTCTTCCCATCCACCCCTCACCCTCACCCTCATTCTCTCCCTTTTTTTCATATCAGTCTGACACTGTGATTTATTTATTGTTTGGTCTGTTGATATGTGATCTGTGATAAAGTGTTCTTTATTTGTAGTGATGTTGGCAGAGGTGTTTGTGCTGCAGTTTGTGTGTGTGTTGGATTGTCCTAATTTTGTTTCCCTTGTCTTGTCTTGTCTTGTCTTTCCTTGAGCGCCCACAATCATAATGTTGATCTCGTGGCACTAAATGGGTTTACGCACATGCGCGAGGCCGTATCGCAAGAAGATAAAGTTCATAGTCCCTGGACAGTCCAGATCAATTAGGTATTCCCACCACATTATATACAGTTTGTGTCACCATCACTGGGAGGGGGGGGGGGGGGGGCGGGATGTAAGAAGAGTAAGGCTCTGACCTGAATAACTCAAAAAGGGAGTAGACAATACGGGGGATGTGAGGGGTAGTGGGACGAAGTAGGATGTTGGAGATTGAGGTGGTGGTGGCGAGGGGGGGGAGCTAGTGGTCTGGAGTACTAGTGTGGCCTGGAAGAGGCCCTGGACACGAATGTGTCCAACGTCTTGGCCTCAACCAAGTTCTGGGGGAGTGAATTCCAATCCTTCACAGTTCTTGGAGTGTAGGATCGAGCTTGATCTGTACTGAGTACGGCAGTTGAGCAGGCTGTACTGCTGGTCGTGACCTCGTCGCTGTCGGCTTGGTAGAGGAACCAACTTGCCTTTGATGATAGGGCAGTGAACCATGCTGTGGGGAATCTTAAACAGCATGGCAAGGCGAGCGGTCTGTCTTCGCTGCTCCAGCGACAGCCATCCTAGGGCGTCAAGCATTTGGCTGACACTGGACGTATTGTGGTAGCGCTTCAAGACAAACCGCGCGGCACGGCGCTGGACAGCTTCCAGCCTGTCGATGGACTTCTGCGTGTGTGGGTCCCATACTGAAGACGTGTACTCCAGTACAGGCCTCACAAAGGCCTTGTATGCTCTCTCCTTGATGTTACTGGAGCTGATTTTCAGGTTTCTACGCAGGAACCCAAGGGTCCTGCTGGCCTTGCTGATGATGGTGTCGATATGCTCCTCCCAGCTCACGTCCCGCCTGATGGTGAGCCCCAGGTACTTTGCCGAGGCAACGGTCTCTATAGCTATAGGGTGTGGCCGTGCAGCTGATAGGATGAGGCCAGGGGATGTCGTATTGTATAATAATACTGGAAACTATATCACCAACTGTTTTTAATTGGGGACTTTTTTGTGCATTTTATTATTTCATTCTTGTTTGTGGCTTCGTTATAGTACTTTCAACCTTTTTTTTTCATTTTATATGTTGAAAAGTGAGTCACCTTTTTATTGTTTTGTTTCTTTTAGAACTATGCACAACAATATTTGATTCATTCTGGCAGAATTCAGTGTAATATTAATAGTTCAGGTATTAACTGTCATAGTAGAAGGGGGGGGGGGGGGGGGGGGGGGTGGTAGGGGAAGGGGAGGAAAATAAACACATTTGGTGACGGCATTTGCCAGTTATAGATTTACAGAGTCTGGTCGTAGACTTCCGATTGTGTGAACTTCCGGTTTTAAGACACATGGAGTCTTGCAACTCTTGGGAGATCAAAGTATTGTTTTTTCTAATACAGAATGGGAAAGCTAAACATAGAATATTTTCGGAATTTAAACAAGGATGAGTTTAGAATCCTTACAGCTGTAAGTATTGAAGACAGAATTTGTTTAAGTTCTATAAGAAAAAAAGTAAATGAAATGATGAATGAATCGTTCAATGCACATAAGTTAACTCGACTGGCAATTGGCATGATGTCAAAAGGTGCCTTTGACAGCATACAAAAATGAAAGTGCTATAAAGTACAACTGTTTGGTGTATTTTTATTGCTTAGCATCCCTGACATCTTATTTCATTGGGGTTTGTAAGCGCGAGTTATATTCTTACAAGCTATAGACAAGAATGTACAACGTGACATTTGTGACGTGTGACAAAAACAAAAGCAAACATACTTGAATAATTGTCAAGGGTATGCAAAAAAAATGTTCTTTTGGCATTATTTTGTGTTTGTGCAAGCTTCCTAACCTTCTGGTAAACAAAAATTGTTGTTTTGTTTAGTTTTGGTACAAAAAATAATAACCTGTTTTGTGTCACAGTCACAAATGTCACAGACGAAAATTTTCAAATTGCATACAGTAAAGACAAATCCCAGAATGAATTCAATAAGGTCTTTTATTCCACTATGACAACCACACAATTCACAGAGACAATACAAAAAAAGCACAAGATGCTGTCTCATAGACCATGTTAACCATTCTGTGACATTTGTGACTTTAATGTGTGACTAGAATGTTATTTTTGGTCACAGTGTCACAAATGTCACATGCACACCTTTAACACATTCAGGTAACAACAATATCTGTAAACTAATATGTAACAAAGAAACACACACCTTTCTAATGCAAATTCAACAATATGAGATTTGCATCCCAGTAACTTAACATAAGAATGATTAAATGTGACATTTGTTAAATTTTGTCACAAGATGTTAACACTTTTTGTTCAATGTCACAAATGTCACATTTAGAGCTGCAGATGTAGTAAAAAATAAAATACATTACAGTAGACTACACACAAATAATCTGTAACTTTAAGAAATATATTTCTGCACTTTACAGCAACTTTGCTCATCTGCCAAAACAAATAATTATATTTTATGGGACATGTGTTACACCTTTGGTCACACGATAGTCTCAACATTAGGTCACATGTCACAAATGTAATGGTTTAAAAAAACAGAACTATATTAAAAGATATATGAAAGCCCCACAAAACATAAATGTAATGTCAATCATTGTAATTCTGCAAACACCAAGCAGCAAATTCTTTTACCTTGTTAAAAACAACTTCCACTGTTAAATGTGACATTTGTGACATGTCTTGTAACAAATTATTTATACAGAATTAAAACCTGGATAAAATACTAGGTCAAAGATACACCTAACAGTGCTCTTAAACATTTGATTCACAACATGAATCCACACATAAAGGCTACAATAAATGTGGTAAACAGCAATTAAATCAGCAAACCATCTTCCTAAACAAGTAAACAAACTATGTAACAGTACTATCATGACTAAAACGAATTTAAGTATTAATTTAAATCATCAAAAAAAATCGAAATTGTTGATTTCTATTTGTTGATTGTTGCTCATCGAGAACATTAACAAGGTTGACCAGGATGGCACGCCTGAAAAATGTAGTGGCAGGCTCCCACGGCAAATCAACATCTCCTGGCCAATAGTACAGGTTTTGTTTGTCCGTGGTCATAAAACTGATCTGAATTTGTCCATTTTTGCAGTCTTTGACCTGCAACAACATTCAAACTACAAAAGTTATCTGCTATGCTACTAATAAACAATTGCAGATTTTAATCACAAGAGTGAATTCTCTCTAAGCCTATATTATCTTCTCCTATCACATCCACAGCAAAATGTAAGATGAATGTGATCAGATATGAATGAGTTATTTTTTTTACATACAAAAGCAATAGCAAAAGAATGTACATTACAAACCTGACACACATAGTCTTGCTTGTCCACTTCCCAGGTATACTTATAAAATAACATGGGTTACTTCAAGACAGCTTAGGTTTTTGTCACATCGGATGGCTGTCATAAATGTCACAGTATAACATACTTACAGTTCAAATTATAGGTAAATGAAACCTTTGATAAGTTAATCTGAAATGAATAACTGCTAGTAAAATGATTAGCCAACAACCACAACCAATAATGCTTGGACAATCAGAACTTCAATTCTTTGTGATACTTGTGACATGTGACTAAAATACAGCTGTTCTGTCACAAATTTAACAAACAAAATATTTTTGCTGGAGGCAATGTTTGAATGATATCAGTGCACAATTTCTTGTTTTAATAGTTCCTTTTTAATGTTTAAGTGTCAAATTAAATAAATTCACAAGCTATCCTAGCTAAATTACACATATTTGTGACATTTGTGACAAAAAGTGACATTTGTGACACACGAAACATAAGAAATAAAGTGTGACAAAACAACTTGCACTCACCGTTCTCGGTTCCCTCCATTTTTTGCACATGAAATGGAGTGCTCGCCTTTGAACTACCGAAAATCCGGTTTACAAAAAATGTAGATTGAAATATGGGTGCCGTTTGGTTTTCTTGGTAAGAAGTGAAGTGACATTTGTGACAGTGTGACAAAAATATTTTTGAGTTGGGCATATTTTATTAACTACTGCAATTAATTTACAATATTGTACTTTTTATTGAAGCTAATAATGAGTACATTTAACACCATCAAAGCTGTTCCAATCCAACTTTTAGACTCGTGGCAGGATTTTTTTTTAGTGTGAGAGGTGCGTGACAAAAATTTGTCACAAATGTCACACGATTTCTGCAGCCAATATTCCCATAATTATGCAGCAGTATGGGGTATAAACTGCAACAAACTTTAGAATAATATGTTTCTTGTTGTTTTCGGTAACATTAGCAGGAATATAACACCTTTATTTGCAAATATTTGATCAAATGTCAAGCACCCCTCTTAGTGTGTCATTTTGCACAGCAATTTCCACCCCAATTTCACAGTATATTATTTTTTTACTACCTAAAATATTGTTTCCATGCGTATGACCAGCTCAGATTCTCAAGTAAAATATGTATGATTAAAAAATCTCTAAATTTCAAACAATAATATGTAATATTAAACTAGTTATGAATGTTTATGCATAGCTAGTATTGCTTTGAGCACCTTTTGACATCATTGTCACTGACACTGACATTTTCAGACCTAAACAAATGTTTTATAATTTCTGTAATTTGTTTACCAGGTGGAGATGGGCATGAAAAACCATGAACTTGTTCAGGAAGCTTTGATTGCATCCATCTCACAGATAAGCAGTCGCTTGTGCCGGAAGATGCTGTCCAACATCTGTCGTATGAAGCTGCTATCATTTGAATCGGGTGGAAAGAAATGTATGTATCAAGTTTATGGTAATTTAACAAAGATGCAACTATGCATACATATAGCACCCAATGTACAAACATTTCAAAATTCTCCCCCTGAAGGGCAGGATTATGGTACTTATCGATATAATAATACTGGAAACTATATCACCAACGTAGAAGCTCATATGTTTCACCCACTCTTAGTTAGTTAGTTTTCATTGCTTACAGGGTCCAGCGGACTGCAAAGAGCCGAATAAGGACTACAAAATCAGGACCACAATTTGGTTGAAAGAGGACTCACACCTTATCCGTATAAAAGATCGGCTGAAGCAACCCTAGTGGTAACACTGAAGGCACTCCACCAGCCGGTCACTTTACATTAAAGGCATCCCACGCAGGGGATGCTGAGGCTGTACTCTAATTTGTCGAACCCCCATTTACAAAAACAAAATAGAATATAAACATCATAATAAAATATAAACAAAACACATAAATATAAAATGCCTAGATTGCTAAATAATAATATCATAGGAAGCCCTAGTGACCATTTGTCAGAAAGCGTCCATTGATATTCTCAAGCTGATCCAACAGACCTCATAAACAAATTAGGAGTTTTGGGAGAGTTTTCAAGAAAAACAGTAGTTGACTGGTCCGTTGAAGAAGATATTATAGTAGATTGATAGAACAGAGTAGGAATGATAAAGTACAAAGGAAAAATAAGCGACAGTTGGAATTTAAAGCACTAAATTTCCAAAAAGTGGGGATACTATTTATACAGAAATCCCCGACACTCGCAAGGGGGGGGGGGTGGGGGTGGGGTGAGGGGTGGGTTCACTTACTCTCTCACACGCACACAAAAATACACATCTATCATTCAAACATGAGGTGTAAAGGCAGATAGTTTGTTATTAGAAGATGAAAAGGTAACCAAATTTTTATTTTTTAAATTTTAGATTGCATTCAATAACATTATGGAAGGGAAAGAGGGGAATGGAGCACCTGGAGAAAACCCTCGGTGACCTCAATATTCTCGTACCTAAGTCACATAAATTCGCCCCTTGTGGGAACCAAACCCGCCACCTTCAGCATAGGAAACTGGCGACTAACTTACGAGGCCACCTTAACCTCATATAGCAACATGAGTAAAGGAAAGTACAGGAATTAATTTCATGATATTATAAATTTCATACCTCAGAATGGTATATAATTTTGTTTCTTCTAAAGGTGAAGACCTTTGTTACATACAGTGAACATTTACAGAAAAAGAGGTTGCATGTGAATCGTGATATTTTATTTGGCTTGTCTTGTAGATCAAGGGTACAGACTGACCAATAGTGGCTATGATTATCTTGCCCTCCGGGTCCTATGCAACAGAGATGTGTTTGCTTCCTTTGGACGCCAAATTGGAGTTGGAAAAGAATCAGGTATTATTTGTTATTTTGATTCAGTAATGGACAATATGTATTCTTATATTATAGCTTGAATAGGCTGGTTTCCTTTAAAAGGACCCTGAACTTGGCATCGTGGTCGTCCCACCACCATAGCTCAAGTGGTAGAGCGTTCGCCTGGCACACCGATGACCCAGGTTCGAATCCTGTGGTGGGCGATATAAAATGTGGCCATTTTCATTGTCCATTTTAGCATTATGATTGCTCTGATGGTTCAGTGTTGATTCAGGTCCCCACCCCTCTTTCCCTGGGATGGTTATCCCCGTCTGCCATATCGCCAATGGTGGGTGTAGACGTTAAACCTCAATCCTCATCGTGGTCAAGCGTTACACCATAGCGCAAAAGCTGTAACTTACTGTGTAAGCAAACGTTGAATGAATATATATAGATAGATAGATAGATAGATAGATAGATAGATAGATAGATAGATAGATAATTATATATATAGATATCTCTAATGATCGCTGAATCACTTCAGTTTCAAAAGTGCATGCTGAGTGACTGAGTTGATAGTAACACATAAGCTGCAACTTACCCAATAGGCTCTTCATATACTAACAAAACATTTATAAATTAAGAACATGGTACTTGTTTGTCAGAAGGGTATTTCACATAAGACTGAGTGAATACGACAGTATGCACAAACTCCTGCAATGACAACAAGGCATAGACAGACAGAAGACGTCATGGGAAGTAACTGGCGGCAAAAGGTCTATTAGAGACATTTTGTGTGTTCTTGGGCAATATTGATCTTGACCTCAGATACACTATAACCTGTCGGTTTCGTTTTGTTCTGAGACGTAACTTAACTCTTTCTATGCTATTGCGTAGCGCCATCGCACATTGCTTTCATGCTTATGTATGCATACACTTACCTCTACTTTGAAAGTCGCAGCGTGTAGACCCAGTATACGAAACTAAGGTGGAGAAACCTCTTATATTTTAATTTGAGAGTACGCTTGCAACATTCGTCTGGTTTTTACTACTGTTGTTTCAAAGAGTGGGCTTCTAACATTGAAGGGGACGCTAAAGATAAATTTGAGTGGACAAAGTGGTGAAGAAGAAAGTGATGAAGGTGATGCATAATTTTAGCACTGTAGGTACCCTCTACAATTAGAGGAAGATAACGCTATTTTCCACAACAATCAGGGAAAAATCTATTTATGAATTGTTGCCTCCCTTATACTGCTTGTAGCTTATTCTGTGGGAATCGGATGTGCAAATGTGGTAGGAAAAAGGGGTGATGGAGGGGTGTCGTGTTTTTAAAAAAAATTGATCAATACCAAAGATAATTCTATCAAACTTTGCTTTTGGTTAGTCCATTCTAATTTCTTTATGGACCTAAACTTTAAAATCCCTACTTCATTTTCTGTTTTTTAAATTTAATTTTTTTTTTAATAACTCACACTAATCAACCAGTACTGTACAATATAAAGGGAAACAACCTGTGCCAATATAAATGAGTTCAGCAAATTAAAAACTGTATGGCCCTGTCGAATGACAGTCTTTGATCATGCGTGAGTAAGAGATAAATAATTTCATACTTTTTTTGGAAACCAACATATTGCAAAGTGTACTCAGGAACACTTGATAATTTTCCCACTTATCAATGTTTATATGGAAATGAAAATGTTTCTCATTATTATTACAATAGTCAAGATGAAGAACATCCAAAAATGATAGAATATTATCTATTGCTGGAAACAGCATATATTTATATGTATAACATATTTGCAACAATAGGTGATGTTCTATTATTTTGGGATGTTCTGTCATTTAGACTTGTAAAAATTGAACTTGTGTAAATATTCAACAGTTTCAATGTCCTTTGTATTGTAAGGTGTAAGAAATGTTACAAAGGGCATAGATTTACACAAATGTTAATCTTGATTGATGCATTGATTTTCAGATGTTTACATTGTTGCTGATGAACATATGACAGAATATGCTCTAAAACTGCACAGGTAATGGATTATATTATTTTTATTGTATGGGTATTCTGATAAATTATTATAATGCTAGGTTTTGAACTTTCTTACAAACTCTTTTAATTCCACATGATGTTCTCTTTACCCTCTTCGGAAAATAACCTAATAGTAATAAAGAGTTAACTTTTCTCTGATAAAAGTAATTTTTCTATATGTGAGGTTTGAAAAGAATACAAAAGAAAGTTAATTAGTTTTAACTTCACTTATTCGGGTAAAATGTTTGTAATCATGTAGTTTTGTATTGTTGTTTTGGATGACATTTTGTGCAGGCTGGGCCGCACATCATTTCGAAAACTGAAAGAGAAGCGAGACTACCACAAACACAGAAAAAGTGCATCATGGCTGTATCTGTCACGCTTATCTGCCACAAAGGAGTTTGCTTACATGACGGTACATTTTTAGTCCATTTGTAGATGACAAACAAACTTTCAAGATTTCTGCATCAGCAGTTTGATCATATGTGATGTTGCTGATCTTTAAATAAATTATTTTTATTTTTACAAAAATTATATTAAAACTGATGGATCCATATCCCCAGTAACTGGATTGATAAATCAACGGAGACAATGACATTCAGCCAGAGCAAAAATGCTTGTACTCTTCTGTGCTGTACATAGTCAAGGTGAATAATTTTACCTTGTTACAGTATTACATTTACATTAAATATGAAGCAGTAGACTATGCTCGGAAATATGAGGAGAAACAACTTTGGTTGGCTAGCCCGCATGTTGCGCCCAGAGTTGTCAAACGATGGGCGGGCATCCTTTGCAAATGAATAGTTTCTTGTCTATAATTTCTGCTATGTCCTCTATCAAACCTTCTGGATCAACAGAATGTTGATTTCATTTACAATCCTGGCTAAGTCTGGTAGTTCGGCCTTGCACTATCCTGCAGCCACCACCACCCTTTCCTGAAGAAAAGTTTGCAGCTCCAAGTAGCTTTCCTAGTGTTCTGAGACAAGATGTCCACCCAAATAACTCTAGGTAACTAAAAACAAAATAAAAAGAATCCCATTTCCGAATACGGCCTATTGTAATATTGCAGGCACTGCATGACCGTGGCTTCCCTGTCCCAAAGCCATTTGGTGCCAATCGTCATGCTGTTATCATGGAGCTGATCAACGGTTACCCTCTGTAAGTACTACTGTACGGTATAATGACTATTTGTAGAAATACCAATTCTGGCAATTGTAAAAAAAAAAAATCTAAGTTTTATAATAATTTGCTTTCTCTTTTGTCTTTTGTCAGATCTCATTATGATGAATGTTGAATCCTGCAGGTTGCATTTTTACTGCATAATAAATAACAAATGGAACTTAACAGTCAACAGAACGGTTCTTATGCTGCTTCTCATTATGTAATTTATTATTTGCCCATTGCAATTTGTTTTTTAAATGCATGTATGAGTGCGCTTGTTATTTGTAATTTATGCACCTTGACTTGTAACTTATGTAAAATACCTGCACTATACACAGTAGTTTTGTGTTGTTATTAGGTGCCAGGTTCAGGAAGTGGCAGACAAAGAGACCATGTACAGTGAGTGTATGGATCTGATTGTCAAGCTGGCAGAAAATGGCGTCATTCATTCAGATTTCAACGAGTTCAACCTGATGGTCGATCCCAAAGGCCGCATCATCATGATTGATTTTCCCCAGATGGTTTCAACGTCGCACACAAATGCACAGATGTAAGTTATCGAAAATATGTGTTATAGTCCTTCCTCAGCATTAAAACGTGCAGACAGTTCTGGTCTTGTTTGGTTTTTGCAGGGCTTATGGGTTTTGTTATGTGATATGCTAAAAAATGTTACGTACTTGTATGTTACTGTGTATGTGTGTGTGTGTTTGTTAGTAGCTGTCGTTAAAAAAAAGTATGTTTGCATGTGTGCAGGGTGGAATAATTGTTTTGTTTATTATCTTGTTTGGGCAGGTATTTTGACAGAGATGTTGAGTGCATCAGGAACTTCTTCTCCAGAAGATTTTCATATGAGAGTGAACTGTTCCCTACATTTGATAAAATCAAGTGAGTATAATTATAAAGTATTCAAATTTGCCTGACTTTTCATATTTAACACTGGACTGAACTTTTGTGTGGTTAAGGCTGACAAGTTGCGGAATGGTGGACACTTATCAAGCTTTTTGATAACGAATGCTTGTTTAAAATTCTTTTGGTAAACCTTTTGGTGAATAGACTCAAAATTATCCTGTCTGAATCCATTTTGTATAATGCTAGGGATTTAGGGAAAATATTTTTTAATGTTCTTTTCTGTATTTTCAGGAGAATGGGAGATTTGGATCGTGAAGTGGCTGCTAGTGGTTTCACCAAGGACATGTCAACTAATTTTGAAAAAGTATGTGCTTCTTGTTTCATTTTCTCTTATTTCATTTTCTCTTGTTTTAGGTTTGAAATTTCTAATTAATTACACATACTGTACCATGACTCAACAAGTGCAATGTTTTGGCGTTGCTAGGTGATAGTGCCCTTTTAGCGGAAGCTGGCAAAATCCAATCAAACATAGAGTTGCTTCCCTTGCACCAAACCGTCCCGTGTCCCACGTGCTACAATACGCGTCTAAGCGCTCACGGCAAAGGACAGCACACCTCATTCCTTTTTTGGCACTTGGTTAGAGTGGTTGTGCCTACTGTAGCTCTTTTTGCTGGCTTACTCCGTTCGCCCGGTAGTTCGTTGTCGCTACTGCCGGCGGAGTTGTAAGGTTTTCTTTATGGTTTATTATCCTGTTATCCTGTTACCGCAGCGGTTCGTCGAGTTCCACCCCGTCGCTGCGTGTCTCTACTTCGTCGACCGTTCCCGCTAGTTGGGTCGGTTTACGGTCCTTTCTGTTGCTGTTAGCGCAGCGCCCGCTACGATCGGGGTTTTCTTCCGTCCCCTCTTCTGCCGTCTTACGACTGCTTTGCTTCGTTGGCTTCGCTGTTTGTCCACTCCTGCGCCCCCTTCTTCGTGGTCCTCTGCCTTTCAGGTCAGTATAGGCTGTGGTAGGGAGGTGGGGAGTGGTGGTAGTGAGGTGAGGGGGGCTCCTTGGTCTTGCCAGAAGTGACCTTGGGGCCGTTTCTGGCCAAGGTTACGGCCAGAAACGTATAAGTGGTCGCCCTAGTTTAGGACCACATCATATTTTCCAGCAGGGACGCTCCGGCACGGCCGGGCCAGCTACTTGCTGAAGCCGTTCCCTTCTGTTTCCTACGGGATTCAGACCGGGTCGGGACTTCTGGCTCATATAAGTGGTCGCCCTAGTTTAGGACCACATCAATTTCCGGCGGGGACGCCCCGGCACGGCCGGATACGCTCCCTGCCGAAGCCTTCCCTTCTGTTTCCTGCGGGATTCAGTCCGGGTCGGGCCTTCGGGCTAATGTCAAGCTTGGGACATATTCAACACTGCACGCAGTGTTTCGTCCTGCGGCGACAGGGGGTGTGGCTTCCGGTTCGTCCGGTTTGTCCCTCACCCCCTCGGTCCAGCCCCCATTGCTCTCCACTTCCGCTTGCGGTCGTGGGGCGGGGGCTCTGGTTTCCGGTACGGGGGGTACGGTGCACCCGTCACCCTCTTTTCCGGTTTGGATTCTCCCTCTCATCCTCCTTTGTACTCCACTTCCGCTTGCGGTCGTGGGGTGGGGGCTCTGGTTTCCGGTACGGGGGGTACGGTACACCCGTCACCCTCTTCCGGTTTGGTTTCTCCCTCTCATCCTCCTTTGTACTCCACTTCCGCTTGCGGTCGTGGGGTGGGGGCTCTGGTTTCCGGTACGGGGGGGTACGGTGCACCCGTCACCCTCTTTTCCGGTTTGGATTCTCCCTCTCATCCTCCTTTGTACTCCACTTCCGCTTGCGGTCGTGGGGTGGGGGCTCTGGTTTCCGGTACGGGGGGTACGGTACACCCGTCACCCTCTTCCGGTTTGGTTTCTCCCTCTCATCCTCCTTTGTACTCCACTTCCGCTTCCGGTCGTGGGGCGGGGGCTCTGGTTTCCGGTACGGGGGGTACGGTGCACCCGTCACCCTCTTTTCCGGTTTGGATTCTCCCTCTCATCCTCCTTTGTACTCCACTTCCGCTTGCGGTCGTGGGGTGGGGGCTCTGGTTTCCGGTACGGGGGGTACGGTACACCCGTCACCCTCTTCCGGTTTGGTTTCTCCCTCTCATCCTCCTTTGTACTCCACTTCCGCTTGCGGTCGTGGGGTGGGGGCTCTGGTTTCCGGTACGGGGGGTACGGTACACCCGTCACCCTCTTCCGGTTTGGTTTCTCCCTCTCGTCCTCCTTTGTACTCCACTTCCGCTTGCGGTCGTGGGGCGGGGGCTCCGGTTTCCGGATCGGGGGGTACGGTTTGCCCGTGGCCCCCTTCCGTTTCTGGTTTGAGTCAAGCCTTCCCTGTTCACCCTCCGACCTCTGTCACTTCCGGTTTCGGTTGTGGGTCGGGGGTGCTGGTTTCCGGGGCTGTTGGTTCGGTTTTTTCGTTACCTTCCTCCGGATTACATGCGAACGCCGCTTTGCCTTTGTGCGCGCCGCCTTCTGGTGGGGGTGGGGCACTCTTGGTTCCTCCTACCCTAGTTTCTGTTTGCTCGGGTGCTGGAGCTTTGTATCCGGCTCTTAACCCTGAGGCTCTTTTATAGAGGCGGTTCAACACGCTGCGGCCTTTTGTCCTCAGGTGATGGAGGAGGTTTCGGTACCCCTACCTCACCTCCATTCCTTCCTAGGCGGGACTCTTGCTTCTGCCGAGTCTGATGAGGCTTGCCTTGTATTCAGGGAGTCTCCTAGTGTTAAAGGTTTTGTCCCTAGAGCTTCCGCTGTGGGCTCTTTTGTTGAGTTCGTCTTCTTCGACCGGTGTTCCCGGGAAGTTCCTCTCCCGGTCGTTTCTTCCGAGGTATTCGCTCCCGGTTTCCCAGGATGATCTCGCTCTTTTGAGGGGCCTCAAGCCTTTACCTCCTTCGTCGATCCCTGTTCCAGTCGGTGGTCTGGCACGGATAGAGGTGGCTATTGTTAGGTCCCTTGAGTTTATTTCTCTCGCTGACGCGCTATCTGCTGCGCTGTCTTCTGCTTTGCCTTCTGGGCATGTATTCTGCGTCGAGGGTTCGTTGATTTCGGTGAGGTCCTTGTTGCAGGCTCTCTGTACCTCCATCGTTCGGGTTGCGAATCGCAGGCTTTTGCCTATGTCAACCTGCTTCTTGCGCGTCGTGACGCTTTTCTTCAGTCAGCGTCTCCGTTGCCTCCGCTCTTGTCCTCTTCGCTTCGGGTGGGACCCTTGGTGCCCGACTCTCTGTTTGGTCCTTACGTTCGCTCAGCTGTTCGTGAGGAGTCGGAGCGGTCCCACTCAGATGGTTTCGCCTTCTGGGCTCGGGACTCTCCTTCGGCCCCGTCTTTCTTTCCTGACAGTTGTCGAGGTCGCTCGGTCCGTGATCCCTCTCCTCGGGGTGGGCAGTGTGGTACTTCCTCTTCCCGTCGCATGGTTGAGGTACGCCGTAGGCGTTTACGCAGTGGCGCGTTTTTCTCTATCCCTGCCTGTCCACCCCTAGGTGCTCTTCCCTTCCGGGCTGGTGGCTTGGCTCGTCAGTTTCTTGCTGGGTCATAGCCCTTTTCCAGAAGGGCGCTATAGAGGGGGTCCTTTGCCCTCACTCCCGGGGTTTTACGGCCGCCTTTTCGTTGTTCCCCGAAGGCTTCCGGCGGTTGGCGCCCGGTGGTCGATTTTTCTGACGCCTATTTCCATGTGTCTGTTCATCCTCTTCACAGGCGTTGGATGCGTTTTCGTCTGGAGGGATGGGGTTTTTCTTTCGAGGCCCTTCCCTTTGATTTGTCTCTCAGTCCTTGGGTTTTAACAAGGATTGTCAAAAAAAGAAAGAACTCGCTGCCGTAGTCCTCGGACTCGGGGTGCGGTTCTCTGCTTATCTTGTTGACTGGTTGGTCAAGGCTAGTTCTCACGATCTCTGTCTGGTGCACATCAGGCTCGTTCTCCTTTGGACTCGGCGCTTGGGGTTCTCTGTGAGCCCTCTCAAGTCTGAGTTGTCTCCATCTCGGGTTTTCAACTACCTGGGAATGTCGTTCGACACTCGCGATTGGTCGGTCTGCCCTTTGGCTCGTTGGGTGCAGAAGCTTCAGTCCCTTCTGCTACTTTTGGAGAGTCAGGTTATCGTTTCAGCCAGATGTCTGGGCGTCTTTGGTCGGTTGGGGTGCGCTTACGGGCAGCCTTTCAGCTCTCGGGTTTTGGTCTCCGGACCAGCTGTCTTGGCATTTTCGTCGCCTGGAGATGGAAACCGTTTGCCTGGCTCTTCATCGTTTTCTTCCCTCCCTGCCTCGGGGCCTTTTGCTCGTTCGCTCCGTCAGTTCCTCTGTGGTTTCTCTCTTCTACCACTCCGGGGTTACCCATTCCCCTGCTCTCTCCATGATGGTGGAGAGCCTCCTTTTGTGGTTAGCTGATTTCGGTTATACGCTTGTGGCCAAGCATGTCTGCGGCTCTGTCAATGTCTTAGCCGCTCTTCTGGGTCGCCCTCATTGTGTGGTCCACACGGATTGGACGCTGTCCCTCTCTGTTCTTCATCCAGTTTGGGCGGAGTGGTTTAATCCACTGATCGATCTTTTTGCCACTTGTTACTCTTCCAGGCTACCCCTGTTTGTGTCGCCGGTCACAGATTGTCTGGCTGGGGCGGTTGTCGCGTTGTCCATTTCTTGGGAGGGGTTGGAGGCTTATGCCTGCCCGCCATTCCCCCTCCTTCCGCGGGTTCTCAGGAAGGCTGGAGAGGAGTCCCCTTCTCTCTTTCTCGTGGCTCCCTTTTGGCCAGCTCAGCCCTGGTTCCCCGATCGCCTTCGTCTTTCCCAGGGGCTGTGCTTCCTCTAGCTCTCGGGGCGCTTTCGCTTCTGCGGCCTCCATCCGGGATTCCACACGGCATTCCAAGCGTTCTCCGTCTTCACGCTTGGCTGTTGTCCGGCCTTCGTTAGGGGCTTCTGGGCTTCAGGAGACCCCGGCCGGTTCCAACTTGCTTCCTGCTTCTGTCCTGCCATTCTCGGGAGGATGGCTTCCTGGAGTCGGTTCTGTGGTCTTAGCCCTGCAGTCCCGGTCCTCTTTTCCAGCCTGTTCACGGTAAGATTGTGTCAGATAAAGTTGCTTCCCTCCGTCCTTTTCGTGCTAATCTGCACTTGTTGAGTCATGGTACAGTATGTGTAATTAATATTAAAATTTTCTCTCTAAATTTATTATTAATAAGCATACTTACCATGACTCAATTTAATATCCCTCCCACCTCCCCGCAGTTCCAAATAAGGAATGAGGTGTGCTGTCCTTTGCCGTGAGCGCTTAGACGCGTATTGTAGCACGTGGGACACGGGACGGTTTGGTGCAAGGGAAGCAACTCTATGTTTGATTGGATTTTGCCAGCTTCCGCTAAAAGGGCACTATCACCTAGCAACGCCAAAACATTGCACTTGTTGAGTCATGGTAAGTATGCTTATTAATAATAAATTTAGAGAGAAAATTTTAATTTTATTTTCTTTTGTTTTGTAGTTGTATTGCCAGAGTTTAATTCGTGTGTGTGCTCATGCTCTTTAGTTAAAGTTATTATATTGTATTTATTACAATGCATCATATAGCTGAGCTAGAATAGCTACTAGTTGAATAAATATTTTGGAAGTAGGGCTGGACGGTTTTACCGATACATAACTGTATTCAGGTTCGGAAACGCAACGGTACGGTATACCGGTGCGGGTGTCCAAGGTCCGGTTTACTGGGAAATCTCGACAACACATAGCGCGACAGTGGGCGACATCTTGTCCACCCAGAGAGCGAGTCTAAAGCCAAAACACGTGGATAGGCAGCTGTTCTTGAAGAAGAACTTACAAGAATAGCAGCTTATCCACGCGTTCGAGCATGGTACCAGTCGCCAATCCTTCTGAACTCTTAAAGTTCTTAAAGACCTTTCCCGTTGAATGTTTTGGTTTTATTTTGATTTTGTGGTTTAAAGTTTTCTGATGCTCTAAACAGTGATTTATTATAATTTGTTTTGAAGGCGTTCAAGCAATAATAAAGCTTCAGTTTCTTTGGAAATGTGGTTCTTTGACACTGTTTTGAAGTGAATGACAATCTTTCTTTTGCGTCGGTCACTACTGTCAGTGCCATATCCCATTTGATTGTAACACTTAAAATCGCGGTAAAGCGGTACGAAATACCGATAGACCTAAAATTACTGCGGTAATACCGGTACGACTTTGCCCCACGGTACCCAGCTCTATTTGGAAGTTGAGGGTATTTTGTATGTATTTGTGTATTTCTCCAATGAGAAAGTAAAATTCTGATGCCAGATTTTCCTCTTTTTCAGTTGGTGGAAGATTTGGGTCCATGGAAAAGGGAAGATGAAGAAGATGCTGCAGAAGATGACAGTGAAACTGACACAGTGAGTGAAGGGGAAGATGATGCAACAGATACAGCAAGTGAAGGGGATCCTAATGACGAGTGTCACAATACAACTTCAAAGAGCAAGCCACAGTTGGATCCCACAGATGACCAACTCCTGTACCGACTCTCTCTCCTCAACGTTGGCAGCGAGGGTATTCAGGGAGTTGATCATCATGATGATGTGGATGAAATGTTGGATGCAGGTCAAGTTTTTGTAAAAAGTGTTTCGACAAAGAATGACAAAGAGGGGACAAGTGCTAATAGTGTGGGTGCCACACATGACAGAACGCCTCCTCTAGAAGCTTCAGGGGGGGTCAATGCATGCAGTAACGGTCGAGGTGATGACTGCAGTGACCCCGGTGCCATCAGAGACAGTGAGGATGAATCATTAGAAGAAAATGATGAAAAAGTCCTTCTTGGTTTGGCTCGAGACAACGTCAGCGTCACTGCAAGCACTATCGACCCACTAATCAGGAGAAGGCGCATCAAGCTTGAGAAAGAAAGGGCCAAGCAGAAGGCCAAGGAAAAAAGAATCAAAAGAAAAGGAAAAGCTGGGTTGATGGCAAAGGAGAGGAGGAGGAATGAGGATGCCATCAAGAGTCATATTACTGGATCTTTCTTTTGAACAGTAATGAATTACTTATTGAATTACTTACATCCTTTTTAGTGAAACGATATATACTACTCAAAATAATACAAGGGCCACTTGGACATATGGGTCTCTCTTTAAATCAGAAACACGAATTCAATTTATTAGTTCATCATATTTTATTGCAATCATTTCTGCATCAATATCAAAAAAGATTTGAGAAATCAGTCGCTTAAAATTCGAATAAATTCAATTTAACTGGACATACCCCTCATTTACAAAATCAAAACTTTAGAAACCAAAAATCTATAGTCAGTATCGGGTGTGGCCACCGTTTGCATCAATGCAGTCTTGGCATCGTTGTCTCATGGACCGTATCAGGTTATGGAGGATGTTTCCTGGGATGGCCAACCACTCTTGCTGGAGAACTTGGGCCAGAACTTCAAGGTTAGCTCCTGGAGGGAGGTTTGCCCGTGTCTGTCAACCCAAGACATCCCACAGATGTTCTATGGGGTTCAGATCTGGTGATCGAGCCGGACAATCCATCCTTATGACGTGCTGTTGCTGCAGGAAGTCATTGACGATACGCGCTCGGTGGGGTCTGGCATTATCGTCCTGTAGTATGGCACCTTCCCCAATGGCCCGCAGAGCTGGGAGAACCCTAGGTTGTAGGACGTCATCCCTGTAGCCAATACCGTTTAAGTTGCCATGAATTTGGAGCAGGGGTGTTCTGAAGTTTAATGCGAAGCCACCCCACATCATGACAGATCCACCACCAAAGCGGTCATGCTCGCGCACCGTCGCATCAGCAAAACGCTCCCGTGGACGCCTCCAAACATTCACTCGACGGTCGTTGAAAGACAAGGAGAACCGAGACTCATCTGTAAAGAGCACCCTTGACCAATGTTGCCTAGTCCACACCAAATGACGCCGAGCCCAGGCCAAACGCGCTGCACGGTGAGCTGGGGTGAGCAAAGGCCGTACTGCTTGTCGTCTTGATCGCAGGTTTGCCTCGTGTAGACGGTTGCGAATGGCCTGGTTGCTGACGTTAACATTGCTGGCTGCGTGAAGCTGTCTTCTGATGGTGTTTGCTGTAGCTGACCTCATCCTCAGAGCTGACAGGGTGATGAAATGGTCTTGTCTTGCAGTAGTAACGCGGGGGCGTCCGGACCTTCTTGGACGCTTCCAGTGTTGTTAAAGCGCTTCCGCAGCCTTTGGACAACGGAGTGGGACACTCCCAGCCGCCTGCCAACTTCTCGCACCCCCAACCCTTCCTGAAGCCATGCAATAGCTCTGCCTCTATCCGCATTAGTCAATCGTCGCCTTGGGGGCATGGTTAGAAAAGCAGCAAAAGCGCTGCCATTTATACCCAGAAAAAAGCACCGATTGTTGAACTGAACTCACAAAATGCAAGCCTTTCGCGTGCAAATCACTTTTTAATGTTGAAAATTTTGCTTTATTAGCAAGACAACAGTAAATTAGGGTCTTTTTTTTTGTAAAAATTGGGTTTGTTTTTCAACTCAGTGCAGAAAGTTCAAAACTCACACATGTGATTACTTGTCAGAATAAGATTGTCTTGAATGTTACTGTACAGGATAAGTTTTGAAATAAGCAATATAAGCGATATTATTGATAGCAGCAAAAAATAATTAAACTAAATGAAACATGAGAGTGGCCCTTCAATTATTTTGAGGAGTATATTTTAAACTGTTTCCTTTTTAGTCATGCATGTGCACATAATTGTTTTCATTCAGCTAGGTGTACATGGTTGTATGCAATTAAACGAAAATGTGATATAGTGAGGACAGGCGTATGAAACATTGAAATCAAGTGTAACAGAAAATGAAGAAATAAAATTTTTTAAATGGTCAACATTTTTCTTTGTATGTTCTATTCTCTTTATCAGTTTCATATACAGGGAAGATTGGGTTATATTAATTTATTTCAAGCACTTTGGAACTTGAGATCAAATTGAATATATACAACTGATCTTTGAAGACAGTTGTTTAATTGGGGTGGGGTGGGTGGGGATAATATTTTACATAAAAGCAATTGAAGAATTGGCAAGTGTTCAGTCATTAAATAAACCTAGACGCTTATGTAAATACCTCATGTCATCCCTGATATCCTTTTTTTGACTCACATGCATAGCAAGGCAAATCTATGTACTCATCCCTCCAAAAAAAAATTTCCCTCCTTTTTGCAAATTTGTGCGAGACAAATCCTAAATAATCCCAAAACAACATTTAAAAAAGAAATTTGGTCCTCCTCTCTGCAAAACTTGCAAGTGGATTAATGTCTCAGAACCTATTTCAACTATCACAACCAAACTTGGTTAGATGATGTATATCCACGATTCCTCGTAAATGATCAGCAAATGAATTACTTCACTTCGAGGTCAAAGTGTCAATAAATGTTAGTAAAAAAAATGTGATAGCTCTTTCACAAAATTGCACTTTTTTCCTGTTATTAATATTGAATTTATGATTCTTTGATGCATGATATATATTAAGACACACATGCTATGCAAATTTGGTCAATCTTGCTCCAAGAAGCTGAAGCTGTCCCAAGACGGTTTGTATAGGTACTTTGAAGTGACCTTAACCCTAAACTATGAGAGATATAAAGTCAAAACTTACATTTAGAGATGACAGCTAGATTGAACTTTGATATGTGTTCAGTATGACGGCCTGCTAGCACCGAAACCCGATATTACAAATATGGGAAAATTACAATTATCGGGATAATTATAAGTATGAAGGGATAATTACAATTATCATTGAAAAATTAGACATATCTTTGAGTGATCCTGTTTAATTTTCAGTTTTGGTCCTAGCAATCCGCCTGGAAAGGCGCCAAATCAGAAAATTGTAATTATCACATAATATCACATAATATTTACAATTTTCACTTGATAATTACAATTCTTGCGGCTTACTAGCAGTTACAGGTATTGGTGATAAAGGTAATTAACACGTGTTCTGTGTTATTCACAGATATCGGTAATTCACAGTGTTTAATTACTAATTATTATTTGTGGCCACGCTTTAGTAGCCCCAAAACTTAAGGTTTGCATTGAACAGTGCATGCATGCACACACCGTGCATGCAAATCAGCATTGGATATACTGTTAAAAATACATATTATTGACGTCAATAATTATATACTAAAACAGACGAGAAGCATGTAATTTTGCGGTAATTAACACGTGTTCTGTGTTATTCACAGATATCGGTAATTCACAGTGTTTAATTACTAATTATTATTTGTGGCCACGCTTTAGTAGCCCCAAAACTTAAGGTTTGCATTGAACAGTGCATGCATGCACACACCGTGCATGCAAATCAGCATTGGATATACTGTTAAAAATACATATTATTGACGTCAATAATTATATACTAAAACAGACGAGAAGCATGTAATTTTGCTTATCATTTTCATGAACAGTGCCTTCTATTGCATAAGTTTGCAGGGTGGTAAAAGAACGGGTGTTATGAAGTCTACGCCGATTGATCACTATATATATTGCGCAAGCGTACATGTTGCATGTTTCAGACAAAAACTAACAATTCTGTGGAACATGGCATATTTACAGTCTATATATATAAATTGCTTAGCCGGAAGTCCTTCTTCGCCACTACTATAAAGTTTGTCCGGTATGGACGCTGATCTGGGCAGGTGCTGGCCGCTGGGAATCGGCCTGTTGTGTGCTCAAAACCAGCGAAATCGTTATAGCCGACATTTCCTTACCGAACGTTTAACCGTTTCTGAGATAAATAAATAAACAAAATGTCCACAAACTGCAATAGCCTCATTCCGCGCGCTTCCATTAAAAATCAAATTGAGGTTTCAGCATGTTTTCCCATATAGACCAAAACATTTATTGTTTTTGTACGAAGCATTGATAGCTCAGTTGGTAACACCTTCGCCTAACGTTTATGGCGACCCAAGTTCGAATCCGTCGCGGGCCATATTTTTTTTAATGTTTTTTTTTTCCCACTACAATATGGATATTTTTCTTTTTAATTTAGGCTTTTACCTTTCTTATTATTATTATTATTATTATTATTATTATTACTCTTATTATTACTATTATTATTATTATTTATAATATTATATCTTATATCAAATTTTCTTTTAAAACCTTGGTGTTTATGATTTCTATTTGTATTATTCTATATTCAATATTATTATTATTATTATTATTATTACCAAGGATCGGGATGGGGTGGTACGTTATTATTATTATTATTATTATTATTATTATTTATAAACTAATAATAATAATAATTATTATTATAATTATAATATCTTATATCAAATTTTATTTTAAAACCTTGGCGTTTTTTATGATTTCTATTTGTATTATTCAATATTATTATTATTATTATTATTATTATTACTATTATTATTATTATTATTATTTATAATATTATAACTTATATCAAATTTTCTTTTAAAACCTTGGTGTTTATGATTTCTATTTGTATTATTCTATATTCAATATTATTATTATTATTATTACCAAGGATCAGGATGGGGTGGTACGTTATTATTATTATTATTATTTATAAACTAATAATAATATTAATTATTATTATAATATCTTATATCAAATTTTATTTTAAAACCTTGGCGTTTTTTATGATTTCTATTTGTATTATTCAATATTATTATTATTATTATTATTATTATTGTTATTATTATTATTATTATCAAGGATCGGGATGAGGTGGTACGTGTAGGTAAAAGGGGGCTACAGGTAGGTTTAAAGGGGCATGGGTAGGCATAACGGGGATACGGGTATATATAAGGGGGTATGGTGATGGTCGATTCCTAAATCAGAGTCTCCTCTCTGAAAATCCTTATCGGGAAGAGAGGGGACTATAAACTGATTTAAAAAAAAAAAAAAAAAAGTCGATTCCTTTTATCCATACCTGCGAAACGATCAACGGGGAAGTATCAAGGAGGGTACAGGTAGGTTACAAGGGGGGTACGAAAGGTATCAAGGGGTTATGGGGAAGTATCAAGTGGGTTCGGGGAGGTATCAAGGGGGTATGATGAGGCATCATGGGGGGGGGGGAACGGGGAGATATCAGAGGGGGGGGGCGTATGGTGAGGTATCAAGGGGGATATGGGGAGGTATCATCGTCCAAATGAAACTCGCAGACAACAGTTGTCTCTCTGTCTACATTTTAAACAGCAACCTGTGTACCCTGGCTTGCCAGGGTACAAAAACCACTAGTCAATACATAAAAATGTAATTATCAGGTAAAAATTAATGTTTTATGTTTTGGCGCATTTCCAGATTGCTAGAGCCAAAATTGAAAATTAAACATGATCACCCAAAGATATTTGTAATTTTTAGTGATAGTTGTAATTATCTCATACTAATTGTAAAGATCTCATTATAATTGTTATTATTATGCGAAAAATTTTAATAATTAAGTTTTGAAGCTAGGAAGGCGTGGTAAATACGTTAACACTGTGGATTACCGGTATCTGTACATTACACAGAACATGTGTTAATTTCTTGTATCTCGTGATACTGGTAGCTCTGGGTTTTGTTGCTAGCAGGCTTTCATATTCCGTTTTTGAGTTGACCTTGAAGGTTATGGTCATTTTAGGCCATGTAAAAACATTTTTATTTAGTTTATTTGATCGTACATGAGTGTATTTGGAGCCAATGTCATCTCAAGGTCAAGAGCATCGAAAGATTGAAGTCGGCATTACTTTGCATTTTATTTTCTTGTTGTAAAAATCTGCATTTGTTCAGATGAGTTTGCGATAAAAAAACAATACAAACACTGCTCACAAATGCTAATCACAAGACTTGTTATTCAGTTTATTGCATGGATTTTTATTTACAATCACAGAAGTGTTTATTTGTCAGTTCAACCACCAAGTTGTACAGGACAATAAAATGAACGACATAAAAGTGTTAAAACTGTACATGTACAGCAATAAATCATTGATGCAGATGCATCACATCCTGAAAAAGCACCCATCTTCAACTCTCAAACATGTACAACAAAATGTACAACAAAACTGCAATGTCGCTAAAACGTAGTTTTGATGTTTTTGAGAAACTGGACCCCAAAATCAGTCTAACATTTACCTGGTAACTGACCAAACCTTGTGTCATGAGTACAACTTTCAACAGAGTTGTCAACTTTCTTTGTTTTTCAAGTTGAACATAACTCATAAGGCTAAGTAGTAAGTAAGATGCTGAACAACAAGAAAAATAACCAATCGCCGACATACTTTCCAATTCCAAAAAAAGAGCTTTCATTCATCAAGACCACACTACATTCACTATGATTTAACCAATATCGCACAACAAAAATCATCCATCATCAGAGGAACTTTATCACAAAATGGTCAATTTAAATGAAAACTGTAAACGAATTACAATTTCTACTGTTTTCCCTTTTCTGTTAAAGCTTTTCTTACACTGCATCACCTTCTTCAAAATGTTAATTCAGTTCCATATTTTACTGGCCTATTAGAGCTCAAATATGACTGAAATCACTTGTCAGTGTCTTTAATTTGATTCCATTCCATCTACACACAGATGATTACAACAAACAAAAGAGTAAAAAAGATTTTCACAGGAATCAACAAATGAAACAAACACTAGTGGAAGAAGATCACCACCTCCCCACACCCACTACCCCAAATCACTGTTGAGAAAAACTTTATAGTTGCTAGAGAGTTGAAAAATTTATAGGCACAAAAGATCATTTCTGATTAGAAAATGTTACAAGAATTCACACGGGTGCACAACATCACAGTCATTACTCCTTAGTCACGTTTCTTGTCGCCTCCTCCAGCAGCAACTTGTTGCGTATGTCCATTAGCCATGCCATCTGTTACCTCTCCGTTCTGAAAGAGAAATGAAAACTATGCAATACATTTTGACAGATGAGTTACTTATATATATCTAGAGAGAGAGAGAGAGAGAGTGTGCTTTTGCCAATAAATAATATTAATTCCTTGACTGCTTTTGACGAGGTAAGTCATCATATAATAGTGTGACGAAATATGCCAATGTCCCAATGATGTTTCATCTTGTCATTGTGACTTTTTTCCCTCAGTATATTTAAACAGTAACACAAATAGCATGAGTTGGAAAGCTCAGAACATTAGCTGTTTAACATTCATTTATGACATCCATTTTCATTTTTGCAGTCCATTCTACTCTACCCCACCCACATACCCGAGAAGCTGATCTATGTGCAAAACAGGAATAATTATAGACAAATGCTACATAATACCGCACATGCATAATACATTAAGTAAAACTTAAAAAACAAAGTAATTGCCTCCCTCTCTTTCTCACCATCTCCCCATTTGGACTAAAAATAAATATAATATATATATATATAAAAATAAGGTTAAAAAATTAAAAATGCCATTTTCTTTTTTCCAAAAGCATTTTTTTATTATTTTACGAAGAAAATTAAATTACCTTTTAAAAAATATATAAATTTACTATAATTGATACCGTTATTTCTAATACTGTTCGAGCTAGAATACTTTGTTAACTTTTACAATTATGATCCACATTTGCCTGGCAAATGCTGAAATGATTGTAACTCGGTGCAATTTACTTTTGCCAGAGAAATGGTATGTAGACTAGTGCTTTTTCTACATAAATAAAAATCAGATAAAAGCATCTTACCATCTGTACCACTCCCAAACAAAATCATCTCTTAAAAAAATGGTTAAAAACGATAACTGAATAAGTGATTATTATTGTTTTAATGTTAACTACTTTTGTATTTCTTACACAAAATAATTAATGTATGTGTATTATTACTATTAAAAGTTAAAACTAAATATGGTGATAGTGATGTGTATACAAGTTCACTGCCACGTTTTTAATTACTTTAAACTGCTAAAACGAAATGAAAAATTACCTATACATTCGTAATGTTTTACTTTTGGTTTCTCAGTTGCTAGCTTCGATCTAATAACCATATCAACTTCTATCACCTATGCGTACAAATTAAAACTAAAAGAGAGCGAGAATATTTTACAGCTGTTGTACACATGGACATTTCCTATGCGTACAAATTAAAAGAGAGCAAGAATATTTTACAGCTGTTGTACACATGGAAATTTATTATTTTGTTAATTTACTAATTTACTATTTTTGCACTCAACGCCAAAGGCAGTTTTAATCTTTTATGTATAATAAGAAAGTTGGACAATAAAGATGTATTGATTGTATTGTATTGTATTATTGTATTTAAAAAAACACACACACACACACAGGTTCTGAAGTTTTTTTTCTTACAATACATCTTTGTAAACTTGTAAGCCTCAATTACAAGTATAGGATGTAAATGAGGCCTACGAGTTTATAAGGATGTCAATGAGGCCTACCAGAATACAAATACGAAAGAAGAGACTTCAGAGCCTACTGTCAGTGTCACACAATGTGGAAAAAAAAAACCATGGTGAAAGATTCAGAACGTACCGTTTGGTCACTCGGTTTGAACGGACATTTCATTTTGGCTGACGAATCACCTCCTCCATCTGGTGTGCCCTCCACTTTCTTCAATGGATTCCATAATTTGACGATGAGCGGTTGAATGTATTTGTGGAAAAACCACAAAACAAATGGAATTACGATGCAAGGGATGCACACCATTTTCGATTGATTCTTCTATTGATGGAGGATGGTTTTGACGATTTCCGGAAATCTCTTTTAAAAATGTTCAATAAATTTGTTTGAAAGGTTTGAAAGAGAAAAGTATATTTTATATTAAAATATTATATTTTGAATATTTTGATTGAAATATAGTCAATTCTGTTGTATAGTGCAAAGAAGACTAAGATATTTCAGAATGTATTATTTTCTAAGGGAATTAACTTATGATTTGTTGATATGGATAGCACTCTTCCGGTTCCGTATTAAAGTTGTCGGGAAGATGAGCCTTTTGACGTGGATGCTGAGCTTCCTTAGGTCTGTCCGGCTGTCCATCGGCAACATGTGGACTTGATGAAGTAAAACAAGAATGGCCTCGCCAAGATATTTTGTAGAACATGGCTGAGGCACAATCAGTGAAGTTTGTGACCCATTGAATTATTACCCATGAGTGGCCACAGTCGCCCCTCCTTCAAAGGAAGAGAGGTCTATTCCCACATTTTGACAGATAGCAAGGGCCTGGTACAAAACGTCAAGGCAGCCAGAGTGTATGTCTTTGGCAACGATGATATTGTCGAAGATGAAGAAAATGAGAACGTTGAATTTGAGATGCCTGAAATCCGGGCAAGACGAGGACAGACTGATCTGTCCTCTGTTTTTAACTCTCATACTGCTGATGAAGAACAAGAAGTGTTCTACGAGAAAGAGATCTGTGAAGGCGACACTCTCCAGAGCCTCTCGTTGAAATATGCTTGTCCAGTAAGTTGACAGAGTTGGGGTATATTATGTTATCAATAGTACTGTTGTAATAAACATATATATGATAAAAATAAACATGAAATGTGAAAATAAAGAAGAATTGTTTATGATTTGTTAAATGAACAAAGAGAAGGTAGACAACGAGATTATGATGATGAGAATGTTGACTTAATCAGTTAATGATAATGAACAGTGTTTGCATGTATCCTGTGTCAATATAGAATGATAATGAACAATGTATGCACAAATCCGGTTTCAATATAGATAATTATATAATAAAGGGAGCTAGCGCCCTCAGAATTTCCTCACTAACAACACTGAATGAATGAACATTAAAGTTTAACATCTACACCCACCATTGGCGTTATTGCAGACCGGGATAAACATTCCAGGGAACAAGGGGCAGGGACCTAAATCAGCACTTGACCATCAGAGCAATCATACTGCTAAAATGGACAGTGTAAAATGGCCACATTTATCTTGCCCATCACGGGATTTGTACCTGGGTCATCGGTGTGCCAGGCGAATGCTCTACAACTTGAGCTACAGCGATGGGACTGTGACCGGACTATGCATTTTGATTGATATAATCTCATACTTAAGAATGTATGTTGTACTTTTCTTTATAAAAAAAAAGAGGTACTAAATTTAACCTTCACTGGATCATTTGGGTCCTGGAATCAAGCCAAATTCCCATTCAGGAGTAAAAATACAGTTTGTCACTAGTTGATGAGAAAACTGATTTTAAAACTTGCACAAAATCGGAAAACGAAGACAAACCACAGAAAGACACTGTTACGTTTTGCATGCATGACACACAGCAAACATGATGATTTTTAGGAAATGATTCTCTTGGTTACGTTCCAGGAAAACTAGATATATATATATTACGAATACGAATACGAATCTTTATTGTCCATAGTTAAAATACAATAACATGGAAATTTGTCTTTAGTAGCACAAAGACTAAGACAGAAAGATTAAAAACTATAAAAAAAAATATTAATTAACAGTTTTTGTTATATAAAACATTAAGACAATCATACGCATGACAAGTAGCTGACTTCATTGCACAACTCACATCATATTACATTACATAAAACATTAATTAAGACAATCATACGCATGACAAATAGCTGACTTCATTGCACAACTCACATCATATTACATTACATCATCACAGTACACAGAAGACAAATGTAGCCATTGTAGGTAACTGGGGGTATTACAGTTTGCTTAAATTTAAGATGCGGATTGCACTTGGTACATAAGAGTGGCCATACAAGTTTCTTTTCCAGGCCGGGGTTCTAAACCTCCGACCTGAGGGCAACAGTTCAAATGATCTACACATGGGATGACTGTTATCAGACATGATCTTTCTAGCTTTACTTTTTACCAAATCTTTATATATTTCTGTTATTGGCTTTTGTGTCTTTCCTATCACTCTGCTAGCTAGGTTTACAATGCGATTGAGTCTGTTCCTGTCTCTAACGCCAAGATTTCCGAACCAGGTAACAATGTTAAAGCATAGAATACTTTCTACTAGAGATCTGTAAACTATTTCTAAGATATGTACATTGACCCCAAAATTTTTCAACTTTCTCACTAGATACATCCTTTGATTGGCCTTTTTGCAAATAAAACCAACATGATCACTGAACTTCAAGTTCTTGTCTAAAACCGTCCCTAAATACTTAAAAGTTTCAACCTGTTCTACATTTTCAGATGCAATTTTCAGGGGGCGAAGCAGGGCAGGATCTCTCGCACGGTGTTCTTCAAAGCAAATTTCTTTAGTTTTAGTTACGTTTAGCTTTAAATAACTGTCACTGAACCAGGTAAGAAGCGTACAAGTAAAATCGAAGTATTGCGAGAGAGATTGTTCATCTTTCAGCCTGCCTATTAGAGCCATATCATCCGCAAACTTTATCAAAGTACAAATGCTGGTGTCGCACGTCAGTTCGTTGGTGTAGAGAGAAAACAAAACCGGCGAGAGGACACAGCCCTGCGGCGCCCCAGTGTTTACAATAATCTCGTCGGACAAGATACCGTCAATACTGACCCTCTGTGGCCTATCGCGGAGAAAGGAACAAATCCAGAGAACGAGTCCTGGACTAACGTCAAGGTCAAGAAGACGCTTGATTAGTAAGTGGGGTTGAAGCGTATTAAATGCAGAACTGAAATCCATCATAAGGCACCGGACAAAAGTACCTGAGGTATCAAGGTGTCTAGAAACAGAATCAAGTAAGGTCAAGGTTGCGTCCTCTACCCCGCGTTTTGCCTATTCCTGGTTTTCTTTGAAAGGTTGAGAGAAACTTCTGTATACTTGCAGTGAAAATGGCACCTTTATGTACTTTTTAATGGCAACCATGTGTGTCAGTTGTCTTCTCTCTCTCACTCTTTCTCTCTGCCATCTTAACAAGTGAAAGGATGCTTCTGCCCACATGTTTTACAATGTAATGTAGGACCCACATCATCTGGACAGGAATTACCACTAAAATCCCTCTTTCATACTACCCACGGATCCTATGGGACTCATATTATTCTGATAGAGTTGGATCACTCATTGAATATTTTGATTCTGTACCACCCACATCAACCTTTGTGCCCAAAGCGTGATCCAGGGAGGGTTAATTGTTTGGTTCTTGACATATATATAGAGAGAGAGAAAGAGGGATATATATATATATCTTTGTGCTTCCAGATGTCGGAGTTGAAGAGAATTAACAACTTGATGAAAGAGCAGGATTTTTTTGCCTTGCGTATCCTGAAAATTCCAATGAGGCGGCATGGTATTTTATCAGAAATAGCCAAGCAGGAAGAAACAGCAGCAGCAGCAGCTAAACCTACAAGAGCAACATTCTGCAATGGCACCTTGTTTTCTGACTCGGAGGTGCCATCCGATGTATGCTCCGATATAGATTTCAGTGACCCTGAAACACAGCTACGAGTAATGCGCACAGTCAGTATCAGGGACAACTTTTCTCGACAAGGTCGAGAGGCAGACCGATTTTTGAAAAAGATGGACAAAGATCTGCAAAAGTTCCGAGAAACGAGAGCGTCTGAACGTGAGTCATTGGAAGAAGTGGTGTCAATGTTGACAAACAGAAGTATTTATCCACTACAGCGCGGACAGCGAACCAACGGTGCGGATTGTGGGATTCGGTGGTGGGTGATAGTATTGATAGCTCTTTGTATAGCTGTCTTGTTGCCAATAATGTATCTTGTTTTTGCATACTATTTTGCTAAGGAACACTCTGTGCAAACAAGCTCAAATGTTACAGAAGACACTAAATTTAACGAGGCATTGGTATTCTGATATTGGTGATATCGACACAGACTGCAAAACAGCATTTAACTTTCAGGTTTGTGGTGTTACAACTTTTTTGTAATGGAAAATTTTACACATCACTCATTTTGTTGTTTCTGCCTGAGCTCTGCTAGGGCTCATGCTTTAGTATACTCACGAATTGAAGGTAAAAAAAAAGGTAAAGGTGGTCCCATAGCCTTGTAGCCGTAGGGGAGCGTGATGTTGGAGATCACACTTATCTTGGGCCAGCGTAATGAGGGTGATGCCCATCTCTCTCCCTCGCTGCTTTACCTTCCCCACCCTTAAGAGAGTATGTACTCAGTCACAATTTAGTCAACTGGGGGCGTTGTTATTTGTCGCTTCACGGTTTGAGGTCACCCATCCAAGTGCTAACCGCACTGGACGGTGCTTAACTTGCGACACAGTAGCGAGTGCTCCAACCACTGCGCTATCCGACACCCATGGTGTATTGAAACATGAACAAAAAAATAGATTCATCTCTCACAACTAGGTTGCATAAATCTAGACTGATCTAGCACAAAAGTTTTTAGGCTTTTTTTGTTTAAGTGGGGAAGTAATATCTTTTTAAGGTTTTCTAGAATTGTATAAAGCTTTTAGGAAATACATCTGTATGAGATTATATAAGATATTATGTCATAGGAAAAGATAAACATGCATCTGATACATATTTGTATATAAATATGTTGTTAATATTGCAATACCAGAGAGCTGTTTATGTTCTTTTTGTTTGTTTGTTAGTGTGAAACATTACTAGCATTAGATTTAGAAGGGTGATGGCAATGATGTTAATTATTCAATTTATTGTGATGGTGATGATGAAGATGATGATGATAATTACCTCCTATAGTTTTAGGTACTATACTACAGTGAATTAGATTTTTAGCTCCAAGAAGAATAATGGATTCAGATGATTGAGATCTTTTGTTTGCTTTGCAAAGATGAAATGGTTTGTAACTTTGATTGCCACAAATTGCCTTACAAGTTGATTAACTGAATTCTGCTTCATGAATCATTGTTTTATTCACATTTTTAATTGATTATTTCCCTAAAGGCGGTTCAGGTTGATTAATTATAAATTACTGATCTAATGTACTGTAGTAGATGTCGTGAGGGATTTGAGTTAGATCTGGTATAGGCCAATGCCTTGGCCTGGAAAAGCGCTTTCTAACGACAAGAAAGTTAAATAGTATTTGTGTAACCACAAGATGAACCAAATGAACATTTTGGCAGTCATGAATCAGCCATTCAGTTTGATCAATGACGAATGAGACCTCAAGTTGAACTATACCTAGATCTTTCTGTGCATTCTGTGTGTTTGTGTGTGTGTGTGGGTGGGTGGGTGTGTGTGTGGTTAGGTAGAAACGCCTTTATTCCGACATACACTTAAACCTCTACATATTTTCTTTTGACGGACCCCGTTATTTTGACATCAAAACAGTGTTCCGTTAGGGTTAGGGCTGTGTTAGGGTTAGGTTAAAAGTTAGGGTTTGGGTTAGAGTTAGGGTTAGCTTAAAAAAATGGACAAATTTGTAAAAATGTCATATGTAGACTAGAGTTTCATGAAAGTCATCACAACGGCGTTTCTACATGGTTGTGTGTGTTATTAAAATTATACTTTTTATTTGTTTTGTTAGTTTGTTGTTGATTTATTATCATTAAGTCGTTTGTGTATACCTAGAAACAAGATTCTTTCAAGTTATGGTGATACTTTGTGGTTTTGTACATGTGTGTTTAAGTGCTGCTGCCAAACACTTTAACAACTGACTGCGAAGTGTTCTATAATTTTTTTCTTATATTTTATGACTGCTGTTTGCAGTATATACAAATTTACTGATATAGCAAACAAGTGAAGCGTATATTGTGAAGCGTGAATACTTTACTAATATATGTAGGCTTTGTTAATATCTAATACAGTCAATACAAAAACAAAACAAGAACACATATTATTTATATTGAAAGCATTCTGACAAATGGATTGAATGAAGAGTTCAACGTTGCATGCATCATTTCATATACTGTACAGACAAGTTTAATCTTTTTTTAAAAAAACAACAACTTATGTGCATTGATCACGAACTTTTATTTTTAGATTATTAGTTTTAGAATGCAATGATAGCACGAGCGCTGCATTTCTATATGGCAGGTTTGCATATATCTGTGTTTATTAATAAATAGCATATTCATTTAATAACCAATTAACTTAAATTTTCAAGAATATTTTTTTAAATATATTTTTATTGGGGAGAGTGATTATGTATGTGCCTTGTTTGCTCGAGTTTCAGATATGTTGATATCTTGTTGCCACTGCAGAAAATTTCGAACAAGAAGCTGTGGATCTAAAGTAGATCTTTATTCCCCCCCCCCCCCCCCCCCCAATTATTAAGGATTATACTTTTATAGATGCCTTTTTTGAGGCTCAAAATGTGACATTAAAATATGCAGACAAGTAGAGTGATTCGTATACATAGGCTGCCAACATAATGTCTTTGTGCATCCCCGATATGTGTGTGGAACAAGTTGAAGTATGAGCTATTCCTTGTTTTTGAGACAGAATTCCCTGTGGAATAGGAGTGCCTGAATATGTACTTCTAGCCCTTTCTGATGTAAAGGAGGCAACAATATTTGTACCATGTACATTTAAGACAAAAGTCTGTGATTCACAGAAAAATGATAGCATTGTATTTTTCAATGTTATTTTTAACTACACATGGATTGTTCCACATTGATACATGTAAAAATTGAGTGACAAGTGCTGCAGTTGACATTATATCTGCATTAATATTTGGATGAGGTGTTAACAAACTTCATTTTGTAATCACACTGTGCTAATAATATCATATAATATCTTATAATTTTCAGCAGGCATGATTCAGGAGCTTTAACATATTCTCCTATTACATTTTGCTGTGTGGTGCATGAATATAAATTATAATGAAGTTTGCCTTACATACCATGGTTTAAAACAATAATAATTGTTCTTAGTAATTAACGCAACATTATTCTGTGCTGATCAAACTATTGATTATTGAAACTCTTAGGTCAACTCCCCCAGCTGTGCATGGCAATATTTCATTTATGTGGGATTTAAATTAGATCTAGTGTAAGTGTGGGGTTTTAGACAGCTGCAGCTTTCAAAATTGGGTGATAATGGTCTTGTAATTTAGTCGTGGATATTTTGCCTTGTGGTTTTGTAGTGGTGGTAGATTTTACTGAACATTTAAAATATATATTTTTAATGTATTAATACTAAAGGGAGATGCCAGTCAATTCTTGTACATATCAATGAAAATAAATATACAAGTATTACAGACACATGTACGTTTTTTTTTAAATTACTTTTTATCCATGTTCATTTTAATGCTCTTTCATCAAATATACAGCATTTTATTCATTGATAAAATCTATGCATAAAAAAATCATAAAAGAAGATGCACACAAAACTTGCTTAGCAACAGATACAGTTCAAGTTTATCCAATTCATTTTTTCTTTATCATACATATCTTTGCTTTCCATTTTTCATTCACTTTTACCCTGCTGCCACGACAATGGCAGGGCTAAATAAATTCATACCGAATATTCTTAACGACTTGCACATTCAAATGACTGAACTTAAAATCTAAGTCACCGCTAAGGGGCACTCTTTAAAACCCACTGCACTAAAATATTTACTATACAATCTGAAAAATACTCTACCATTAAATGATAGATAGATAAATAAAAAACATGAATGAAAGCTTAAACGTAGAACACTGACAGAACATTACATTATTACATTACATGATTATTGCTTTATATCCAGCGGACTCTTCCGAGCCAAATCAGGACCAGACAACCCCTGATCTGCATAAAAGATCTGCCGAAATAATCCTAGCGGTAAAACTGAAGGCGCTTCACCAGCCAGTCACTTTACAATAAAGACATCCCACGCAGGGACGCTGAGGCTATACTCTAATTTATCGAACACCCGTTTACAAAAACAAAATAGAATACAAACATCATTATAAATTATCAACAAAACACATACATATAAAATGCCTACATTGCTAAATAATAACATCATAAGAAGCCCTAGTGGCCACCTGGCAAAAAGCGTCCAATATTCCCAAGCTGATCCAACAGACCTCGCACACAAATAAGGAGTTTTGTCCCGGAAGAGTTTTCAAGAAAAAAGGTAGGCGACTGGTCTAGCGAAGAAGAAAATAGTATAGCATATTGATAGAACAGAGCAGGAATTAGAAAGATCAAATGAGAAAGACGGCGACAGTGGGAATTTAAAGCACTAAATTTCCAGAAAGTGGGGATACTATTTATACTGAAACCCCCATCACCCCAATGGGGGTAACTGACATAACGAGGGAAATGGAGATGAAACATGAAAGACCACCATCCTTATCAGTTGAAGGATGATGATAACGGAATTTAATGTGGAACAGAAAACCTGCATTGCAGCTGCAAAACGGCCAGAAATTCTCTTTTGAAACTCATGCCAAATGAGATAATTTCATATGTAAAAAAAACACTAATGAATTTTGAATACTATAAGCAGAAATAATGTGAATTGACACAAAAGTTATAATTTACTTTCTTACTATGATGATGAATGCGTCAAGAGGTTGGGAGAGGGGAGGGGAGGGAAGGGTGGGGATGGGAGAGGAGCGTGCGTACGACTGTGTTGCATGTGTGTGATTGTGAATGCATGTGTCTTTGGGGGGTAAGAGGGGGGTGCTTGCTTGTGAGTGTGTTTATCACTTTATGTGTGGTCGTAGCCTGTAGGTATGTGTTTTGTTATACTGACTGTTGAGTAGCAATATCACAAGAATTTTCTGTTGGCATTGAGCGCAAACTTTGCATAAAATAGTAAATGAACAAAAATGAAATTTTCCGTGCATACAAAAGTAATATTTCTCTCTCTCTCTCTCTCTTTCTCTCTCTCTCTCACCTTTATTTATGCTCACACGTCCACATATGTACATACACACTAAATAATCCGTCAATGTATAAGTAAATACATAATAAATACACACAATAATAATATAATAATAATCATGTTTAAATTAAGTTACACATACACACGTACTCATAATAATGAATATACAGACCATATATAATAATAATAAGTGTTCCAGTCTGTATACAATTACTATAATTTTACAATCATGCTGAACTTACTTGTACTATTCTACAGCACAAATTATAAAATCATGAAACATATTTTTTATATACTGCTGCAAAATAATAACCTGTCTCGATCACATTAATCTGGCATTTACATTACTATACTGACTACGCCTAGCTTGTTTACAATTGCAGCTCACCAAAATGATGTAAAATAATGAAAACATTTTCAAAGTACTGATCTCGGTACACTCATTAAACCTTCACAAGATAATCTCAATTAATCCTGCTAAGTAAGTAGGAAGATTTTATAAAGGTTAGGTGAAAGCAAAACCAATCTCAAAGAATCTATTCAAGTCATCCATGTGTTTCTCTTGCGCCGGAAGTTCGCTTTGCTGGCAATGTGAGGCGGCTACTGGACTATTGGAGTGAATAGGAAGAGTGTTTCACGAGAGAAATACTTGGTTCTCTCTTCACTGAAAACTCTCTTGTTTGTATGGCAGGCCAATATATGGTCAGGCGCGTGTAAGTAGATAGTGGTGTTGTAAACAATGGAAGCGTGGATGTATTATGCCTTGCATGTTCTTACCCATGGAAGGATGAAACATGTTTTATGTTCTTACCAATGTGAGTGTATGTATATAGTTGCTTATGTCTACCAGAGATCCATGAATTGCCCTTTTTGTGGAATACAAAATGCTTTGACTTTGCCTTCAGCAGCTCTTGAGCAGGAAGAGCGCTATATAAAAACGATTAAATAAAATGGTGACGTCTTCATGATTACTTCACTCAATTTGCACGTTTGGTTTTACTTGAGGCATAGCAAAGGTCTACATATATCAAACTTGAACAAAATCCCTTAAGTAGTTTGGGAAAAAAATAGGATTATAAAAAAATGTATAGAAATTATGAGTCACCATGACGACGTCACTCAACATACCATAGTTTTGTTTAATGCTCAAGGCATCTAATTGCATAAAAAGTTTGTAAAAAATTTAAATTTTTCATCTGGTAGGATTCACTATTTCGTCAATAAATACCATGTTTCAAAGAAATCCTTCCATTAGTTTTAGAGAAAACGGCGCAAATGCCACCTCCCGACGGAAAGACAAAACCAAAAACAACAGCCTTCACGCTGATCTTAAAACTCATGAACTAATAATAATAAACATTTGTACAGTGCCCTTCCTTACTAGAACTCAGTGCTTTACATAAAATAATTTTAAAAAAATTGTATATATATATAATATACATTAATTTAATGCAGAATAATCAACATTCATCAAATTGAACACACCCATCCATCTACATACACACATGAAAATATCAGGAAAAAAAAACAAAAAAAACTAAGCTTCTAAACTCATTAAACAGTTTGTGAACACACACAAAACGCAAACATACTGCTTACACGCTGCATTTTCAAGCAAGCGAGGCAGCTAGAAGACCAGAGTCTCCAACACTGTCCTCTTCAACTGAATGCTGGTTCATCATCATCATCATCATCGGCATAGTCTTCTCCATTGTCAAAATATGTGAAATTATAATCCGTTTCCTGAAAAAGAAGAAGCAAGAATCTTGATTTTTAGTATTGTTTAAATCAAGTCCAGTCAAAGCATCTTTATTCCACAAAAATGAAAATTCATGTGTGAAAGACTGGCTGCCAACTCCGGAGAAAAATGCGGAGATAGAAATGTGGTAGGAGAAAGAAAGCTAAAATGTCTTCACTTGTTCAACACACTGTTATCGCCAAACAAAGAGTTGAGCTTGTTGTAAGAGACCGTGCATGTGAAGATAAAACTTAACACACCTCAAGCACCACGTCCTTGGTGATAATTATTATGCATTGTTACACTCAATTCGATGTTGGTGTTTTCTATCAGTATCTGATTCAGCCCCGATGCTTGAATTCCTGATAGTTGTGTAACTCAGATTCGTTTATTCACACAGCCTGCTCAATCAGCATACAAGTCACGAAGTCCACGTATGAAGTTTTCCGCTTTTATTCAGCACACATCAACAACTGCATACAATTCTCAATTCAACTCAACAACTTTCACAGCAACTCTCAGTTTCACTATCAACAACTTCTACTCTCAACAGCGACTCGGCTCACGATTAAATAACCTCTCTCTTTTCTGGAACGATTTGGTACGTGGTAGAAATGACGTACTGCCACCAATCGAATAAAAGATCGTCATCACTGACTTACGTCAATACATATTTTTATATCTTCCAGAACGACCTCTTGCTTCTACATGTATCGGGAAATTTCTATCAAGAGTAAACACGCATATCCAGAAGATTCTCAAATAATATCGACTAACGCAAATTATCAACGTTATACAAAGCCTCTCCTAACAACAATGCAAACTCAAATCAAAGGTAAATAAACACCATTATTGAATACTTTGCAAAACGAAACGATTAGATCTATCGTGCGCGCTTCCGACATACTTTCGTTCACGTTTCAACGTAACATAACCCCCCACTCAAGAAGAAATTTACCCAATTTCTTTCAACAACGTTGAAACGTAATGCACAAACAAAGTTCAGAATTAAAACTTATTTAAGACTTTCTGAATACTGTAATTGCGCTCAGCTTATCTACACAGAGTCAATGGTTTTCATCTTCAAATCCGTCTGGATATTGTCAATGTTCACAGTTCATCCACCCAATCAACGTTTTTCATTTTCAAGTCTGTCATTACCAATATTCTTAGTTCGTCGACACAGTCAATGTTCTTTCGTTCGCAAGGAATCGACGCCCTCGTCAGTTGCGGTCGTCATCGGCCCAGGGTCAAAGACGATGATCACGTGGGCTTCCCTGGAATCAGTGCGTCCTCCGTTGTCTCCTTCTTCCATCGGATGTCCGACGCAGTCGACGTTGTCAGCTCCCAGGATGCATTCGCTGGGTCTCACGGTCAGGTTGGCTTCTGCGGGACGGTGGAACAGCTCCCTCAAGGTCTGCAGATGCTCCTTCCAGGTCTGGGTGTGGACTTCATGTTCGACCAAAGTCGTAGAGCCTGAGACATCATTGAAGTTATGGGGAAACTCGCCCATAAGGTCCTTGAGCTCCAACTTTTGACCTTCCGTCAAGCTCGGTCCTAGCTTAACATCATTGATGCCTTCTTTGCTATGGAAGTCTCCCAGTTCCAACAGTTCTTCGCTGTCAAAGCTGTCGTCGGTCACAGCTGCTGTGGCTGCGTGCACAGTCTCTGATGGCCTTTCCACGTACAGCTTAAGGAGGTTGGCGTGGTATATCTTGGAATGCTGGCCGACCTTCACCTTGTAGTCGTTGATTCCCACCACGGTCTCCACTTCGTACGGGCCTTTCCACTGCATCAGCAACTTATTGTGATCGGTAGGTAGCAGCACCAGTACTTTGTTGCCAGGTTTGAACTTCCTGTTCACAGCCCTACGGTCATAGTAGTGCTTTCCACAGTCTTGGGACTTCTTCAGGTTTTCTCTGGCTATCTCGAGAGTCTGCTCCAGCTTCTCCCGTAGCTCAAACACGTACTGGTAGCTGTTCTTCACCTCTGGGGTGTCTACTTCTTTCGTCCACAGTTCTTTTAGGATGTGCATCGGCCCTCGGATGGTTCTTCCGTACAGCAGCTCGAACGGAGAAAAGCCGGTGGACTCCTGCGGTACTTCTCTGTAGGCGAAAAGTAGGGCGTTGATGTAGCGATGCCATTGTCTGGGCTGCTCGCTGCACAGTTTCTTCAAGGTGGACTTCAGCGTAGCATTGAACTTCTCGACGAGCCCGTTGCACATTGGATGGTAGGGTGTCGTAGTCAAATGCCGGATGCTCAGCAGTCGGTTGACCTCCTTCATGCAGTCAGAGACGAACTGCGTCCCGAGGTCTGTCAGAATTTCTTCAGGCACTCCAAGCCTACTGAACATGTCCACCAGTGCCTCTGCTACAGTTTCAGTGTCAATCTTCTTCAGTGGCACTGCTTCTGGGTACCGAGTCGCATAGTCCACTAAAGTCAGTACCCATCGATGACCTTCTTCACTCGGAGGTCTTATTTCGCCGATTAAGTCTAAGGCCACCCTCTTGAAAGGTCGGTCGATCAGAGGCATCCTCTGCATAGGCACTTTCGGGACCCTTCCTCGAGGTATGGTCTTCTGGCAAATGTCACATGATCGGCAGAATCGGCTGACGTCCGCATGAAGTCCTGGCCAGTAGAACACCGCCTGGATTCTATCCGACGTCTTCTTGATACCCAGGTAACCTCCCATGATTGAGTCATGCGCTACTTCCATCACCTGGCGCCTTAGGGGTAACGGTACCAAGACTTGACGCAGTGTTTTCCCTCCGTTGACCCTCGGGTGCTGGAAGATTCGGTACAGGATCTTGGCCTTCACCTCAAAATAGACCGTACCACTGCCTTTGGTCACGTGGTCTTGGCGGTTCCTGTACTTGTTTAAAGTGCTATCAGCTTCCTGGAGCTGGATCAGCTTATCTCTGTCCACGATGGCAGCTTTGGAGTTGTCGGCGACCTTCAGTGGCGTAGACATCTTGTCTCTCTTGGCCTGGGCCCTGGTAGTAACAGCACCGACGATCTCTGGTCGGCAGGGCTGAGCCGGAGTAACCACATTGTCCCGTAGCAGCTCTGTAAGGTCTCCATCGGGAAACGGCAATGGATCCTCCTCCACAACTTCGACGTGTTGGGTTGAGGCAGGACTCCACTCTGGATCGGGGTCGTCGGGTCGTCTCGCGCCGTCGATATTCCCGATCATCAAATCATACAGCGGCTTCTTCAGGCAAACCGCTTCGACTTCGCCTATGTAGAAAGGGGTGTTGACATGAATCTTCGCAACTGGCGCTCTCACACATTTGCTGTCGGCCATAAGTGTCCATTTTGAATCGCCAGTGAACTGTTCTTTAGCGATTAGGTCTTCTCTGACGATGACCCCACTACAGCCAGAGTCTCTTAAGACAGTCACTTCATGATTTCCGACGCGTCCTTTTGAAACAGGCTTGTTCTGGACGGTCACAGCTGCGCTGGCGACGACGGGGATGGATTTTCCGTTGGCAAGGAGAAGTTGGCCATCGGTCATGCACTCTTGCACGTCCGCAGGAGTAGCTGTGCGTTCGGTCTCACTCGGAAGAATGACGCTCCCGCCGCACACCTGATGGTCAGATCTACTGGTTTGCCGTTGATTGGAAAACCGCCTCTGCCGGTTGCCCGCCGCTGCGTTGTCCGTACTGCTCCGCTGTCCGCTATTTTTGTTTTGAGGACAGTTAGAAGCTCTGTGGTCTGTAGCGTTGCAGGTGAAACAGCCCCTTGAATGCCCTTCCCTGGGAGGAGGCGTGGAGTCTGTCTGTCTCTGGCTCGTCTGGCTTCCCTGGATCTGGTTCACATGGTTTCCAGTCTTCTGAAAATGTTTCGTCGCGCCGGGTGGCCCCAGGGTTTTCCCATGAGCGATAAGATATCTTTCCGCAGCCTCAGTCACATCTTTAAGCGTCTGCAGCATTTGTTCTTCTAAGTGGGTCGCTAGGTCCTTGTGACAGGCATTGAGAAATTGTTCCTTCACGATCAGGTCATGGAGACTGTCGTAAGACTTCGTTTCGCCTGATAACTCCACCCACTTGTGTAGATATGACGACAGGCGCTCCACAAACTGCTTTGGCGTCTCGCCTGACTTAGGCCGGCATTCACGGAAGCGTTTACGGTAGCCCTTCTCTGTAAAGTTGTAGCACTGCAATAGGGCCTCTTTCAAGACGTCGTAGTCTTTAGCGTCATCGTCCGACAATCTGGTGTAGACGTCGAGTGCTTCTCCCGTCAGAAGTGCACTTAGTCGAATCGCCCAGTCTTGAGGTTGCCAGTTAGAGCTTTTGGCAAACCTTTCAAATCTCGCCAAATAACTGTCGATCTGGTCCTTCCCGTCGACGAAAGCTGGCAATTTTGGAGCCATGTGGTCGCTGACGACTTGTGGCGCATGCTGATTGTTTTGGATACGCGCCAACTCCAGCTGGTACTGACGCTCAGCCTCTAATTGTCTCTCGTCCATCTCTCTTTCTTCTCGGCGACGCTGCGCTTCGAACTCTCTTTCTTCTCGACGTCGTTGCTCTTCTTTTTCTTGACGCCGCTCTTCTAGTTCTCTTTCTTCACGGCGACGCTGCTCTTCTAGTTCTCTTTCTTCACGGCGACGCTGCTCTTCTAGTTCTCTTTCTTCACGGCGACGTTGCTCTTCTAGTTCTCGTTCTTGTATTCTCTCCTGGGACTTGACGTACTCCGTCAACTGTTTCCCTTTTAGATTCAGTTGAATCCCTTTCTGCCAGAAGTCAGCCATCTTGATGCTTCTGGAAAGTTCTGGAAAGTTCTTTTCTGGAAAGTTCTTTTTCTAGAAAGTTCTTGACTGTAGAGTTCTTTTTCTGGAAAGTTCTTGACTGTGCTGTACCTTTCTAGACTGTTCTAGAACAGCACGCTTTCTGCAGTAGCGCTGATGCTTGTCACTAGTCGCCTTCGTTGACGCAGGCCCCGCTGTCCTCGTCGTATGCGACGCTGCACCACGCTGGTGTTGATGTATACGCTCCTGTGCTGAAGTATACGCGACGTCCGCTCGCCGCTCTCTGTAACACTGGCGATGTAGCTCCGAGACTGTCCCTCGACGTAGTCTTACGGCAGCTACGTAGTCCCGATCTGTTGTTCGCTCACGAAGCAACTCTTCAGCGACTACACGCCCTTGCAGTCAACCCGAACCTATCGGTGATGTAGTCCCAGTATGTTGGCCCCTCTCGACGCAACTCGTTGGCGGCTACCTTCGATGACTGCCTCTCGTAACGTTGACTCGCTTGTTGTAGCAGTTGAACCCTTGGCTATGGCGTGAATCGCGGCTTGACCCCCAAAATGTTACACTCAATTCGATGTTGGTGTTTTCTATCAGTATCTGATTCAGCCCCGATGCTTGAATTCCTGATAGTTGTGTAACTCAGATTCGTTTATTCACACAGCCTGCTCAATCAGCATACAAGTCACGAAGTCCACTTATGAAGTTTTCCGCTTTTATTCAGCACACATCAACAACTGCATACAATTCTCAATTCAACTCAACAACTTTCACAGCAACTCTCAGTTTCACTATCAACAACTTCTACTCTCAACAGCGACTCGGCTCACGATTAAATAACCTCTCTCTTTTCTGGAACGATTTGGTACGTGGTAGAAATGACGTACTGCCACCAATCGAATAAAAGATCGTCATCACTGACTTACGTCAATACATATTTTTATATCTTCCAGAACGACCTCTTGCTTCTACATGTATCGGGAAATTTCTATCAAGAGTAAACACGCATATCCAGAAGATTCTCAAATAATATCGACTAACGCAATTTATCAACGTTATACAAAGCCTCTCCTAACAACAATGCAAACTCAAATCAAAGGTAAATAAACACCATTATTGAATACTTTGCAAAACGAAACGATTAGATCTATCGTGCGCGCTTCCGACATACTTTCGTTCACGTTTCAACGTAACATGCATAGATGTGCAAACATGATGCACAGAAATCAAGCTGTGAGACCAGTGCATCTTTTTGATGCAATCTTAAGCTACAAATCATGGAATTCCCGCAGGATGCACAGAATTCCTGCAATACACGTTCAACTTTCATACTGTGCTCCACATAACAGCGGAACATTCCGTTTACCACGTAAAATCAACCACGAAAGCAGCAAAAATCAACCACGAAAGCAGCAACAGACTGTCCCTTGCAATTAGCTTCTAAAAATTTAATTATACATAATTATAGTGTTGTGTGACCGTTGATGTTATCCTCTACATTATGGTGACCTCCTCATCCTCAAAAAAAATTTTCATGGTAAATGTAATTACTCATGCCAATTGTGATCCTCCTACTTTTTCAGAAAGGATTATCACTAATCTATTCCCCCTCTCATCCTGAGTTGTGCTGCTTAGGCTGAGAGGGTGCTATGTTTTCACTGAGAAGGCAACCCAACATTTCCCCATGTGCGATGAATATTATCCCAAATTACTTTATTTCCATATTTCAGGGTCAAATAATTGGTACACTGGGTGGACACTTCTTCAAGTACTAACTGCAATCAGCCACTCTTAACCACTAGGAAATAAAGCTCTCATTTTTATCACTTGGCAACTGTGGGCCCCTCACTGTAAGTTTTCAGGTTATGATGTCATTAGAGTCTCATCAAAGAACCCTACTACAAATCTTTCCACTCATCTTCTCAGTACCATTCATACAATGTACACAAATATTATTTTAAAATAAGAGTGCCTTACCTCATCAAGTATCTCATCCTCATCCTCTCCTTCTTCCTGCTCTTCCTCCTTCTCCTCACCATCAGCTTCATCGTCATCTTCTACTGCTTCCTCTTCGCCAGGAACTGTCTTTTCTAGCTCCTGTTACACATTTTGTAATTACAGTTACAATTTCACATTCTGCAGCTGTGCCTGACCAGGAAGGCTACATGAAAAAAAAATTAATTATTATTTTTTAACTTGATTTGAACTTTCCTGGAAAGACAGAGACAGAGAGTCAGAGAGAACTATATAGAGCTGTAAACATTACCTCTAACTTGGACAAGACCTCTTCATCAGGAGTTGCGGCTTTTTTAGCAGTATTCACATTTGGTCTGATGTTTTTCATTGCTACTGGTATCTTCTTTTTTTTCTTTTTAGTCTCCGGTCTCAGCTCATCAGGAAACTGACTCCAATCTGTGATAATAAATTTGAAGCATGATTGTTCATTTTATACAATAGTCTTCACTGTTCATCTTCAGACACTCGATTGTGACTTCAAAAGTATTATTATTCGCTTTCATAAAATAGCACCTGGAATACAGAACAATGCAACAGTTTAAAGTTATTAAAATTAAGCCCTTCCCCCCCCCCCCCCCCCCCCCCCATAAAAAAAAACAAAAAAAAAACCTTGGATTGTCCTATACTTTTAAGAAGTGTCATTATGAAAAATACTATTACTAAGGATGGTAGGAGCTACAGTTCATCAAAAAATGTATACAATTTCATATGTAGTAAACAAAAAAATGAATTTGTTTGCTACAATACAATGTAAACACTGACAGAAGGATCTTTCAGAAAGAAGAAAACAGGATTTTATTAAGAATTCAAAGTAAAACCCAGCAGAGCACTACAAACCAGGTGTCCATTCATTTCCCACTTGTTGGTTCTGGTACTTGTCAGAATAGCGCTCAACATCACGCTTTTTCTCTTCCTTTGTCACGTAGAAAGGGGACTGTTGAAATTTCTTACGTATTTTCACCTTCAGAGCCAACAATGCCTCGTCGATTTCATCTAGATCAAGGGGTTGTTTCATAGGCTGAAAATTATTTTTACAATAATATAATTGTAAGGGAATGAAAACAAATATTGTAAAAGAGAACTGGTAAAATTACTGTAGCGTAATTGTGTGTGAATTGATTCCGATGTTGGTAACTATATAAAGCTTGTTCAATCCATGCTAGTCCACTATACGCTATTGTGTCCGGGGACGGTAATCTACCCACTGAACTGAACTGCTAAAGTACCATGGTCATGTTTGTGAATGTGCATGAATTTGATGTTTGGTTGCCTTACTCAGTCCAATAATTAAAATCAACATTTAACATGTAAATTGTAATTATACAGTGGAGTGGAGCAAATGTATTGCACTATAGTAAGGCGAACAAAAGCCTCAGGAATTCAGGGAGGGGATTAAAGACCTTTAAAATTTATTTTAAAATACAAACACAACAAGCATAGGTGAAGCTACGTTCTGTGCCCTCAAATACCCAAATAATCCTACATCCTACTAGAGTCTGCATCTTCAAAATCATGGGAATGTGCAGTGATCATTATTACACATGGAAATAATAAATTAAAATAATAAAATCCAAACACAAATAAACAGAAACAAAACAATCCATCCATCTACCTAATCTAATCTAATCCCATCTTATCTTATCTATCTACCTACCTATCTATATAATTATATTAATAATATAACAATACTGGGTGCTATACACGCTTTATTCCTAAATCAGACTCAAAGGGCGGCGATCTGTAACCAACATACATGTTCACATGTCACAAACACTCCTACATACACAACAAACACATATTCATCACTCAAAACATGTGGTGTAACGGAACGTTTCTATAAGAAGACAGAAAGGAAATCAAATTTGTATTTGTTAAATTTTAGATTGGCTGCACACACACACACACACACACACACACACACACACACACACATATATATATACTACTCAAAATAATTGAAGGGCCACTCTCATATTTCATTTAGTTTAATTATTTTTTGCTGCTATCAATAATATCGCTTAAATTGCTTATTTCAAAATTATCCTGTACAGTAACATTCAAGACAATCTTATTCTGACAAGCAATCACATGTGTGAGTTTTGAACTTTCTGCACTGAGTTGAAAAACAAACCCAATTTTTACAAAAAAAATGACCCTAATTTACTGTTGTCTTGCTAATAAAGCAAAATTTTCAACATTAAAAAGTGATTTGCACGCGAAATGTTTGCATTTTCTGAGTTCAGTTCAACAATCAGCGCTTTTTTCTGGCAGCGCTTTTGCTGCTTTTCTAACCATGTTCCCAAGGCGACAATTGACTGATGCGGATAGAGGCAGAGCTATTCCATGGCTTCAGGAAGGGGTGGTGGTGAGAGAAGTTGGCAGGTGGCTGGGAGTGTCCCACTTCGTTGTCCAAAGTCTGCGGGAGCGCTTTAACAACACTGGAAGCGTCCAAGAACCAAGCAGGTCCGAACGCCCCTGCGTTACCACTGCAAGACAAGACCATTTCATCACCCTGTCAGCTCTGAGGATGAGGTCCGCTACAGCAAACACCATCAGAAATCTTCACGCAGCCAGCAATGTTAACGTCAGCGACCAGACAATTCGCAACTGTCTACACGAGGCAAACCTGCGATCAATACGACCAGCAGTACGGACTTTGCTCACCCCAGCTCACCGTGCAGCGCGTTTGGCCTGGGCTCGGCGTCATTTGGTGTGGACTAGGCAACATTGGTCAAGGGTGCTCTTTACAGACGAGTCTCGGTTCTCCTTGTCTTTCAACGACCGTCGAGTGAATGTTTGGAGGCGTCCACGGGAGCGTTTTGCTGATGCGACGGTGCGCGAGCATGACCGCTTTGGTGGTGGATCAGTCATGATGTGGGGTGGCTTCGCATTAAACTTCAGAACACCCCTGCTCCAAATTCATGGCAACTTAAACGGTATTGGCTACAGGGATGACGTCCTACAACCTAGGGTTCTCCCAGCTCTACGGGCCATTGGGGAAGGTGCCATATTACAGGACGATAATGCCAGACCCAGTGCTTCAGATTGTTTTCAGACATCATGGGCCCAATGACCCATGGCCATGCAAAATGATGGGTCAATTTTGAAAAAGATGGGTCATTGACAATCGAAGGTATTTGTATCGTATGTTCACCTAGTCCTTCTTGATTTTTATGACACGCCAGGCTGGCGCATTCACGTTGACTGTTACGCGCCATTCTGATAAAATATGCGCCAATGGCGCGGGCGCACCAACAATCTGAAGCACTGCAGACCCACCGAGCGCGTAGCGTCAATGACTTCCTGCAGCAACAGCACGTCATAAGGATGGATTGGCCAGCTCGATCACCCGATTTGAACCCCATAGAACATCTGTGGGATGTCTTGGGTCGACAGACACGGGCAAACCTCCCTCCAGGAGCTAACCTTGAAGTTCTGGCCCAAGTTCTCCAGCAAGAGTGGTTGGCCATCCCAGGAAACATCCTCCATAACCTGATACGGTCCATGAGACAACGATGCCAAGACTGCATTGATGCAAACGGTGGCCACACCCGATACTGACTCTATAGATTTTTGGTTTCTAAAGTTTTGATTTTGTAAATGAGGGGTATGTCCAGTTAAATTGAATTTACTCGAATTTTAAGCGACTGATGTCTAAAATCTTTTTTGTTATTGATGCAAAAATGATTGCAATAAAATATGATGAACTAATAAATTGAATTTGTGTTTCTGATTTAAAGAGAGACCCATATGTCCAAGTGGCCCTTGTATTATTTTGAGTAGTATATATATATAATCTACTGACCGACACATACTGAATATTGATCAACTTGAGACAGGACTTGGGAGATAATCCGGTGAAAGTTCACACTAATTTAGCCAGCATCACAGTGTGTGATAACTAAGTTGACCATTAGCAATGATTGGTCACTCAAAATGAACACAAAAGCCACAGAAATACCAATACCATGCACATCCATAGGTGCTTCCTCCTTAATTTAATTAGGCCTGTTGAGGGTCTTAATTTTCAGACTCCTGTGTCTCCAGCAGTTCATTAGAACGCTTGTTGCCATTAACTTTTGGTTTAATGGATTACTTAGTTGAGGACTGATACTACTCTACCAGATGCCTATCTAGATGACCTATAAAGGAGTTTAATTATCGACCTGCAGCTTGAGCTGCTCTTGTGCTGGAAATGCACTATATAAGACATTAAAAAATAAAGGATAGGGCTTTAACAAGTTACTGTCTGCGGGCAGGCTGTTTCAGAGATCAACCCCCCACAGCTGTTTCCGATTTCAAGGTAAGCTGATTCAGCAATTGTTTCTTTAGCTTGTCTCTGTGACCTCTTTTGTTCTCTCATCTGTACTGGAAAGCAGATCTATACTAGAGATAGTCCTCAAAGTTTACTTTGTAAATTCCATATGTCAATTTTCGGGTATCAGCCCATTGGTAAAGGAGGATGGCGATATAGCAGGGAGTGATGTTGATAAAGCAGAGGTATTAAATAAGTTTTTCTCCAGTGTTTTTACGCAGGAGGATCTAAATAATTTACAATTTTTAGACCTTGCATCTAGATCAGACAATGTTACTTTAACCGAAGTTCTTAAAACCCCGAAAGCAGTTCAGGAGAAGTTGAGCCAGTTAGACTCAAGTAAGGCTTTTGGCCCATATGGTTTACCATCCAGAGTCTTAAAAGAAGCAAGTAAAGAGTTATCAGTACCACTTTGCCAACTTTTTAATAAGTCCTTAGAGGAGGGAGTTGTACCATTGGACTGGAGAAGAGCCAATGTCACAGCCTTATTTTAAAAAGGCAGTAGAAGGAAACTATAGACCTGTCAGTTTAACTTGTATCCTATGTAAAGTGCTTGAATCATTAGTCAGAGATGCTATTGTTAACCATATGACTCTTTGCTCTCTGTACACGGAATGCCAGCATGCATGGTTTTCGTAAAGGTAGGTGATGGAAGACTTTACGAAAATGGTTGACAGTGGGGAGAGTTTTGATGTGCGTAACTTGGATCAAGTGCTTTCTGGAAGGAAGAACCCAGCGTGTCAGAGTTGGAAATTATTTCTCAGGTGACGAGCCAGTTCTGAGTGGTATACTGCAAGACAATATTTTGGGTCCCATTCTTTTTACAATTTTTATAAACGATTTACCTGACAAAGTATCTAGTAATTGTAGCATTTTTGCAGATGACACTAAACTATATAATGTGACGTCTAAGTGCAATAAATTACAAAAAGATATAGATAGTCTTCTGATTTGGTCAGATACCTGGCAATTGCATTTTAATGCATCAAAATGTAAGGTACTCCATGTGGGTAAGAAAAATCCTGGATATGACTATTTGATGACGATAGGTGACGACAAAGTCACGATTGACCATAATAGTGAGGAAAAAGATTTGGGGGTTACTTTTGATACGAACCTAAACTTTGATAAACACATAAACAATGCAATTTCCAAGGTTAATAAAATGCTCAGTATCATACGCCGATCTTTTACTTACTTGGATAGTGATACCTTAACCCGCTTGTATAAATCGCATGTAAGGCCACATCTTGAATATGCAAATGCGATCTGGTTTCTTTATCTTAAGAAGCAGTCGTCTGCCTTGGAGAGACTCAGAGAGTTCAAAGAAGAGCGACTCGGATGATTAAATCACTGAGACAATTACCATATTCAGAGAGATTGAGAGTTTTGGATTTGCCCTCTCTGAAATTTAGAAGATTGAGGGGTGACCTGATCCAAACTTACAAGATTTTTAATGGGATTGACAACATTGATGTTAACACTTTGTTTCAGTTGAATAGTAACTCTAGAACAAGACATTGCCACACAAATAAAAGAAAATACTCATTCTCCTACAGAGTTGTGCCCGTATGGAATAAATTGCCAGTTGATACTAAAAGACCTGAACACCTTTTAAAATCTTCTGGAAAAGGTCATTTTCATACAGAAATCAAAATTTGATTATGATGACTAATTAGCATACTATCTTTAGCATTTAACTTTCGAACAACCGCAAATGGAATGGGATAAGTAAAAATGCCCAAAATAAAAGGGACATTCAAAACGTCGCGAGGCTTATAAAAGTCCCTCTCAACTAAACTAAACTAAAACTACATCTTGATGAGATCTCCCAATACAGCCACAGACATGTACTAGTAGCAGCTGTAGTAAGAGGCTATCATTTTAGGTCATTTTAGGCCCTGGATCTTATTCCACACCTCTTATTTCAACACTTTCATGCGCAGGTCAATTTGGCACAATTTTGATGAAACATGAGTCATGACCATCATTTTCTTTAAATGTAAGATCTATAAATTTTCGGTTGCTATCCAGAACGTTCTTGAATCAGTTGATATTTTCTGTGAATTGTATGCTAAATGGGAGAGCATTCCAGTTATCCACTACCATATTTGCATGAGTACAGTACTTTCGAAGATTTCTTTGAATATAGACTAGATAACCACCAATCGCTTTAGTCTTTACATTTCTGGACATTAACAAACAATTTCCTGTTTCTACTTCCCAGACCCTCTTGAAGTTTGTTGAAGCACAGGCTCAGAAGTCTCTCTTTTCGTCTTTGTAACTTTCAATATCACTACTTTCATAGAATAAGTAGGTAGCATAGTGATATTGAAAGTAAGAAGAAGTTTCAGAGCCTGAGGTTGCAATTAAGTTCCTTTGCATAGTGAAATGACTGAATAATAAAATAAAATTATTAAATAATGAAATAAAGACTGAATAATTAAATAAAATGATTGAATATTGAAATAAAATTATTGAATAATGAAATGAAATGATTGAATACATGCCTTTCAATTACATACAGCAAATATAATAAATAACAGAATGATTACGAAAATACAAAATTGGTGTCCCATGTGTACACAATACTTTCAATATTTCACACAACAAACCGGTTTAATGATCACGATGAATGAAGTCTGTTATGCCTCATGGATAAAGCAATAAACGCTAATAGTAATAATAGCTTACACAATGAGCACTTACTGGAAAGTCTGTAACTGGGCGACCAACATCACCTCTCTGAATTCCCAGAGCTTCGTAGTTGAAAGAAAGACCGCTGCCTCTACCACGTCCCCTTCCTCGCCCCGCCATGCTGTTTGTATTTATAGAGTTTAACTTTCGATATCGTTTCAAGCTTGAGATAATCACCTCCTCGAGATGTTCTTTAAAATTTAGTCAAAACTTTTAAAATTTAGTTTTGAGTTATGTATTTTACTATAATTGTGTTTATTGTAAGGAAAACAATTACTGAGTGTGTTTTGGTTTATTCAAAAAGTCATCTATTCTTGGCAACAAAACTTGTTTACAAATGGCCGATACCCACCTCCACATTCTTTCAAAACTGTGGTAGCCATTGCACGGATTTTTATACTCAGAGAAATACCAGTCACGCCGTCCATCCATGAGTAACCAGGTACATTTTGTAATTTGGAAATAATGAATTATTTAGTTTCTTCAACAGAATGGAGCTGGCTGCCCACAACAACGTCAAAGGCGTTTACATATATTTTTGTTGTCATTAATTTAATTCCTTAACCCTGAAGATAGCTAGTTTAGGCTCAAAAAAATAAAAGAGAACATAAATTCTCTTGGACTACTTCATTGCTAAAGCATTCTATATCAATTCTCGTTTCTAAAGTCAACATATTCAGCTCAAAATGTGATGCGCTTATATATTTATAAACAGTGAATATTATTTTTATAATGAATTAAAAAAAAAAGGTAAAGGTAGTCCCATAGCCTTGTGGCCGTAGGGGAGCGTGATGTTGGAGATCACACTTATCTTGGGCCAGCGTAATGAGGGTGATGCCCAACTCTCTCCCTCGCTGCTTTACCTTCCCCACCCTCAAGAGAGTAGGTACTCAATCACAGTTGAGTCAACTGGGGGCGTTGTTGTTTGTCGCTTCACACCTTAGCGGTCACCCATCCAAGTGCTAACCGCACCGGACGGTGCTTCACTTTCGACACAGTAGCGAGTGCTCCAACCACTGCACTATCCGACACCCCTGATGAATTATAAAAAATAATGTTGGAATATGCATGCTATACCACAAACTTATTATTATTATTATTATTATTATTATTATTATTATTATTATTATTATTATTATTATTATTATTATTATAATGAATTATAAAAAATAATGTTGGAATATGCATGCTACACCACCAACTTATTATTATTATTATTATTATTATTATTATTATTATTATTATTATTATCTTTCCTTTCTATATTCCATCTATTTTTTAATAGGTATTCAGGTTATTATGATATTTATTTACTACTACGGAAGTACATACGCAATTATACATACAGTTATGTCAACCAGTATGGCCATGTATATTACTGTGGGATTTTTTGTTTTGTTAATTTTATTATATTTATCTACTACATATACATTTGCAATGTTATATGAACAGGTCTTCTTCAGATTGTTTATTGTGGTTTTATCTATAGGTGTGTGCTATTGTGTTATATTTATCTACTTTGTACGATTACGTATTGTTATACCCAGGTATGACTATGTACTTGTATGACTTTTGTCTTGAAAAGAGTTTAATAATGGAAACATTGACAATTGTGTAAATAACTTGCGTTGACGTTTCCACTTTTACTTTCTCTAGCCTTTTACCTTGTAATTGTGAGTATGTGAAGGATAAACTTGTCTATTTGATGTGTATTTATATATTCGTTGCTTCATCATCTTGTAAAGCAAGCACGGGGAGGTGGGGCTAGAGGAGGAAAAGGAGGAAGAGGGCGTGGCCAGGATGCTGGACCTGAGCCTGGACCTTCTGGGACTAGCAGGGCAATGGTCCCAAGAGGGCAGAATCCCCTTGCCGCTGCCGCTGCCAACCCTATCCCTTTCAAGAAGGTTGGGGATATGCTGGTTCCTGAAGGTATTGTTTCAATAATAGTATTATGTAGAACCAACTAGCAGTAGAACTTTCTATATTTACTATACCGAAGTGGTAGTTTTATACAGTACTGTTAACATAAAGCCAGAAGTGGTACCTTCTACAATACAGAGTACCAGAGTTCTTCGCAGTTTTCTCATTGAATTGTACAGTATATAAGTGGAATATAATTATGTATGTTTAGCTATATGTCACGTTTCAGTGAGTGAGAGTGTGTGTGGGTGGGTAAGAGAGTAAGAGGAGGGAGGGTATTTTAAATTCTTGAACAGATGCCTGCAAAATGTCTTTTCTCAATATTGTCTGATTAACCTTCCTCTCTCCATCCCACCATAAAACATAACTAAATAAATAATGTTATTTATAAGTAAGCAGAAAATATATATATATATATATATATATATATATACATGAACCTCACCTATTGTGGGGTTTTCTGTCTGGTGTTGGTTTGTGGGGCATTCTGTTGTGGGGCATTATATTTTATATATATATAAAAAAATTAAAAAATAACCGATTTAAGCACAGGCTCTCTGAATCCTCGTGACACCATTCTCGTTGCAATCAATATAAGTAACTCTCCTTTCAAATTGAAGAATAAAATCACCATGGCGGACAGATTGAAAAAAAAAAAAACAAGGGAGGCAATCCAGTTATTTTGTGGGAAAAATTTTATATAAAACGTTGATGTGAGATTTGTACAGGACAGTAATCAGCAAGCCCGCGGCAATATTGTAAACAGGTTAAAATTGCGGGGCGTTTTACAAGCCCCACAATTTTTTTATGGCCCACAATCAACTCCAATTTTGGAAAATGCCCCACATCAGACCAATCCATGTCTATATATATATATATATATATATATATATATATATATATATATATATATATATATATATATATATATATATGTAGTCAGAGTCAATTTTCAAAGAACTACTTTGTCTCTTCCTTAGGGTACACCATGCGTGAAGTAAAACCAGCAGACAAATATGACGTAGTTTCCTTTGCCCGTGCAATGAATGATGACTTCGCACCCAAACTAAAAAAACTGTTCGACTATGAGACCGAGGCGGCAGTGGAGGCACAGAAAACAGGTAAGAACTGAGATGCTACTAATGCATTTGAGTATTAAATTTCTTGTACTGTTCATGTGTGAAACATAAGGAGTCGACAGAACATAATTATTTATTGCAATAACAATAATGTCATAAGTGTTATAATTATGTTGTAATAACAGTAGTAATAATTTTATTATTTTATAACAAACAAAATCCACAATGATCTTAACAACAGCCTGATCTGGGAATTTGCTAGCGATAATATAGCCCAAATCTTTTGGGGACAGTTGACAAAATTAGACGAGAAATGTGAATAAACATTTGAGTTTTACATCTACACCCAGCATTGTCGATAAGCATCCCAAGGAAGAGTGGTAGGGACCTAAATCAACACTGAATCACCGAAGTAGCTAAGATGGACAGTGAAAATGGCCATTTTTATCTTGCCCACCAGGGGATTCCAAACTGGGTCATCAATGAATAAAACTATAAAAATCACGTGAAGTGGAAACTGTTAAAATGATGTGCATAAAATATTTTTCCATATTTCATTTCATTCTCTTTTTTCAGGCATTTACATTGGATGGCGTTGCCCTGACTTCAAGCATGACTGCCAGCGAGTCAACAGAAAGTCACGATGCTTTTGTGACCATTTGCTGGATGAGCATGCCAGTTACAATGGTAGGGTTATTTGGCAATTTTTACATTTCAGTTGTGCTGTTGAAGGGTTCATTTAGTAGTTGACCAGTCAAGGCATCTGATATTGTTTATATAGGACTAATGTTATATCAGTTATCTTTTAGTATTAACATTTCTCAATATTTCTCATGTCATGAAAAGATAGATACAGGTAACAATAACTACTAAAAGTTATTACGTATAACTCAATTAAAATTATTTTCTGTTTCTGTAGGAAAGAGTGTGCAAGTGCCTTGTCGAGTGCCTGGTTGCACATGCAAAGCATATGCCTGGATTCCAAATCGACCAGAAGATATTGGCGAATTTTGGTTTCAGCGACGACGTAACTTCGACCCAACTAAGTGGCGAGCTAAATGCAAATGCAAACACACTCATGACGTCCATGACCCTGTCAGCAGAAGATGCAAAACACCAGGTTAGGACTAACTGATGCATGTCTGATAACACATAAGAACAAGATGTTTTAGAAGTCTCCTTTTCCCTGTTATTCAGGGTGAGATATTGGTGGGATATATTCATTTAGAAACAGCATACTTGAAAGAAAAATTAAACAACTTGCCAGGACCCTTGATTGTTATGTGTGAAAATATCAGAGATCTGTTCTTTTTGTTTTAGGCTGTGGCTGCAGTCAGTTCAACTCTGACTTTTTGTGTGCGGCTTGTGACAGACACTGGGAGGTGCACGAGACATGTTTTGACACTGAAGACTCCAGACGACAGAAAGGACTGCCAGTTGGTAAGTAAATTAGTAAAAAATAAAACAGTTGTTATTTACCATGGTTGCAAATTATGTTGTATGCATTTTTAGGATAGTGATTGCATTCATGCATGAACTCAAAGAGCTACAGCCACCCTTGTTTATTATCCTAGAAAGAGCTAAAGTCACCCTTATTTATTATCCTAAAAAGAGCTAAAGTCACCCTTGTTTATTATCCTAGAAAGAGCTAAAGTCACCCTTGCTTATTATCCTAGCACTAGCAATGTTTCTGCTGTGTTAATTCTCATCTTAGTTTTCTCATTTTGACAGCATTAAAATTAAAAGCCTACATACTGTTTTCTTGTCAGTGTAGACTGTATTTCACAATGCTTCAGGTATACAATGACCACCAGAAACATAAAGAACTTACATTCAGCTGACATTTTTATCTTTGTTTGTACAGGCCAAGACTGGCTACCATTTGCGGAAATGCCTGACCTACGTAACATTGCGCTGACTGGACAAGAGCAAGACGACTCTCGCTATCTTGCTCTTACTCAAGGTGAAGGGTCCATCCCACAGTACGTCAGACCCCAAGGCAATGATGCTGTTGTCAACTTAGGTGCTAGTGGCAGTCGCGGACGCGGTACAGGTGCTTTTGGTGGTGGTAGAGGATTCAAGCCAGTGTATGACTGAATGAAACATGTACAATTTTAAGGGGGAAAAAAATCTTTTGGCAGATCAAATATGCAATTAAAATGCAAAGTAAAGAACAAAGTTAAATAGTATAGTTGAATTGTAAATCATTGGGATGAGACTCAGTTATTCTTCATGCAGTCTGTCAATTCTCTTTGAAATATAATACATTTGTTTCTTTGAAGTATTTAAATTTGCTGTCATAATTTTGTAGATTTTTATTCAGCTATTCATTTTTACACATAATGACATGACAACCTTGAATGACAGACATTTTACACTTTCATCATCACATTGTCATTGAGAACTAATGCTTATATGGAGGGATTATCTATAGAAAACGCTAAATGTTTTAAGAACTGTGATACAATTCATGTATAATCCAACTGCTTAACTTAGCCTAAAAATATTCCAGCAATAAACGTTAGACTTCTTGGTATTAATTTTGTGTTGTTGCGTTAGTGTATGTTAGAGCTCACCTGCAATACCTATATGTGTACAGACAGTAGATACAAGACATATCAAGCACACACACTCAAAATTACATTTTTGTTTCTCTCATTTTACTAACAACAGAAATAGGCACGTTTGCAATATAGAACAAAACTACAAAGAACATTTATATTATTTTGGTGCTTAATTAATAGATGTGATTGGAAAATACAGTATTACTGAATCTATTGAATTTTTACAAACCCCATTTTTCTCTCACCTCTTACCTTCACATTAAAAATTTTTGTTGTTGTTGATTTTCCCATTATTTCTTTTTGCTTAAATATTCTGTTGTGATTGTTGTATCTTGCTGAAAACATTCCTGCTAGAGCTTTATTAAAATACAATATTTGACAAACTTTGTGTTTGTTAATTAGTTTATTTGATATAATTAATATGCCCTCATCGTTTTTCTTCTCCGTGCCCCTTCTTCTTCCTCCCTCCTTTCCCTTCTCCTCCTCCTTCCCTTCTCTCTCCCCCCTTCCTGTTCCTTCCCCCCATCTCTAATTCTTTCTATCTCTCTCTTTCTTTCTCTCTCTCTGTTTCTTTCTCATTCATGTGGGATCATTAGCATATTCCAGTGCTTTTACAAAACCACATACAAAATATTTAACATTCCACATTTAATTTTTTCAATTGCAATTATAAAACTTTTGAAAATCATACAAACTAGAAGGGCACAGTCTATATGACTCACGTGCTCCTTATGGAACTCGCAATATTTAACATGAAAATGAGTGCCAAAAAAAAACCAAAATAAAATGGTGGCATTAAAATGCAAAGTAATACTGATTTTTTTCTTTCTATGGTCTTGACCTTGAGATGACTTTGACCTCCTGCTCCAAATACACTAATGTACTATCAAATAAACTACAGCAAAAGTTGTAAAACCGAAAGCTCTCCACCAGCCAGTCACTTTACAATAAAGACATCCCACGCAGGGGACGGCTGAGGCTTCACCCCAACTTATCGAACCCCCGTTTACAAAAACAAAATAGAATACAAACATCATTATAAATTATCAACAAAACACATACATATAAAATGCCTACATTGCTAAATAATAACATCATAGGAAGCCCTAGTGACCACCTGGCAGAAAGCGTCCAATATTCCCAAGCTGATCCAACTGACCTCATACACAAACAAGGAGTCTTGTCCCGGAAGAGTTTTCAAGAAAAAAGATAGGAGACTGGTCTAGCAAAGAAGACGATAATATAGCAGATTGATAGAAAAGAGCAGGAATGAGAAAGAGCAAATGAGAAAGACAGCGACAGTGGGAATTTAAAGCACTAAATTTCCAGAAAGTGGGGATACTATTTATACTGAAACCCCCGGCACCCCAACGGGGGTGTAGCGATCTTGTTCATGGCACAAGCTGGTCAGTATAGTATGTTTGCTGTTGTTGTATAATATGTGTTAAATAACAAGCCATTTCACTGTACGATGACCAATTTTTTAAAAATGTTTGTGCAAGGTCTTAAATGACCTTGACCCTCAAGATCAATGCAAAAATGGCAAATATATGAAAGATCAATCCTATCTATCCTATCCTATCCTGTCCCGTAACCCTGAGGTCGTAGGGGCACCACAGATGATCGTTTAACCAGCATACTCCATCTTTCTCTGTCCTCAGCAGCCCTGATGGCTTCACTCAGTGTCAAACGAGTCTATTCTTGAATGTTGTCCACCCACCTCTTTTTCGGTCTCCCTCTTCTTCTACCCCTTTGCACTGTGCCTTGCAGAATAGTCTATGCAAGGCCATACCATCGGAGTTTCCGTTTCTTCACCACTGTTAGCAGGTCATCGTGTTGTCCAATGGCTTGTGTGATGGTCTGTCGGACTTCGTCGTTGGTGATGTGTTGAGTATAGGAAATGCCCAGAAGTCTTCTGTAGCACCTCATCTCCATGCTTTATATTCTTCATTGGAGATCTGTTGTGAGAGTCCATGCTTCGCAAGCATATAGGAAGATGGAGGTGACAAGGGAGCGCAGCAGTCTTACTTAAAGATCAATCAATCATCTCTAAATACAACAAAAGTTTGGACTTTATATCTCTCATAGTTTAGGGTCAATATCACTTCAAAGTACCTATACTAATCGCTTTGGACAGCTCCAGTAACATTGACCTTGGAGTGAGGTTGACCATATATGTATAATATGTGAGTCTCATTAATATCTATCATGCCTCAAAGAATCATAAGTTCAATATTAATAACCTAGAAAAAAAAGTGAAATGTTAAGAAACATTTTCATTTTTTTTACTAACATTTGTTGATACTGTGACCTTGAAGTAAAGTCATTCATCATTTATAGGTTCTGAGATATAATAATCCACTTGCAATTTTTGCACAGACAGACGGCATACAGACACAATTTTGTATGTCCCTTTTGTACTATTTAGGACTCATCTCATTCAGATTTGCACAAATCTTGATTTTTGTTTGCGGGGGAGGGGTAAAGGGGGAGGGGGGAGAGGGTGAATACAAAGATTCACAATGCTATGCATTGCCTAGTGGCAAATACTTTTCATTCTGCACAAAGTTAAAAATCTAATAATAGTAATATGATACATTTGTTATGTGCATCTTTGGATTTGAATTTCACTTTACATTAAGTGAAAAGAACAAATTATCACATAAAACTGAATATTGCACATGACTAATACGAATAGTAATTGCACGGAAAAAATATTTTACAAGTGGTAAGTACTTATTAAAATTAGAAGAATAAAGCCTGGATAACTCACTGACTCTAAGACAGTGTGGTCTTAAGTTACTATGATTTTAGGGCTTACCTTGAACATTTTTTATCAGATATGGCAGCATTAAGCCAACATTACTATTTATAAAATTAGCAAAGATAAAGCTAACATATTGCAATATTAAGGCAACATAGCCATTTACAAATTTTGCCAAGATAAAAATGTGGATACTGCCACATGATACCAACATTAGTACATTTACAACATTAACAAAAAATTCAAGTTACCCATAGTGTGTTTTTACAAAATTGTCTGAGCAAAATAGGTAGTGAGTACACTGGCTCATTATCAACACATGAATGAACAACAAATATCACAATAATACAAAGTATTCCTTATGTCCACAATTTTTTTTTTTAAATGTACAAAGCGACTGATCAAGAGATGTAATACTAATATGGCACAAAAACGTTGATACTCCATGGAAAGGTATTTGCCTTGTAAACAACTGCATTCACTACAGGCATCACATTACACAACACTCTTTGAATACAACAGTGGCTGAACACAAAACAGTCGGTAACTGACTGAACATGTATGCAATCACCGAATTGCAACACATTTACAACCAGAAAACTACACCATCAATACTACTCATGTACAATGCATGTTTCCCATGGTGGGGGTGCTGAAAGACAGATATTACAGCTAGCCTACCGGGCTAGTGGCTCGGGCAAAGTTACTCGCTTGCAGCATTTTTCTCTAGTCTGTAAACAACTTTCACAAAAAGTAACAGAACATCATTTGCAGTTTAGTTAAACTTAAAAAAATCTTTGTAAATACAATGAGTGGATGGACAGCAGGGCAGCATAAAGGGTTGCCTGTTGGGTGAGTCAGCAACAACGCATAGGTCAACCGAGAGGAGTTTTACCCTCATTCGGTGACTGGGCAAGTGCTTTTAGCCTCCATGCTAAGGTAATATATATTATGTTGTTGTCCCAACAGCATAACTTTCAGCTTCGCGCTAGAGAATTGCCAAGAGAATCTAAAATGAGGCTTTCCAGCTCAAAGACAGTGGTTAACAGTCCAATACTGCTGGAGCTGAAGCGCTTCAGTTTAGCCAGACAATCCAGGGCATCAAGGGGCCTCACACGTTCCAGAGATCCATTCCCAGCTGATCCAAAGTAAGACAACCCCTTCGAAGATTCACCACTAACAGAGTCAGTACCTGGCTCCTGTTTGATGCGCCCACCAGAAGCATCTACCAACAGTGCATTTTCCCACTCTTCCATTTCACCCAAATGGCACTGCAGCTGAGAGTCAAATTCAGCATACACATCTGGTGACATGGGAGTGAAATGGAACACACGTCCAGCCTCTTGCACAAGACGTAGGTAGTCGGTAGGGAATGGGCCAATCTTACGAGGTACAGCCAGAGCTGTGCTTGTCTGAAAAGACTGCATGAAGCAAGTATTTTGGAAGCATGTGTGAACAGTGTCCAAGCTCACTCTTCTCCAAGCCTCCTGAAACAGTAATGTATTATATAATTAAATGGTGAATGAAAAGAGCGCATTGCACTAACAATCTATTGTCCCACCGCCATAGCTCAAGTGGTAGAGCGTTCGCCTGGCACACCGATGACCCAGGTTCGAATCCCGTGGTGGGCGATATAAAATGTGGCCATTTTCACTGTCCATTTTAGCAGTATGATTGCTCTTGTGGTTCAGTGTTGATTTAGGTCCCTAACCCCTCTTTCCCTGGGATGGTTATCCCCGTCTGCCATATTGCCAATGGTGGGTGTAAACGTTAAACCTCAATGTTCATTCATTCATTCACAATCTATCAAACCATTTTTAAGTTTTTAAAAAAAGCTAAGTGGTTCAATCAGAGCAAATCTTTGCAGTACAATCTGAATTTGAATGACAAATTAAATGCCAACCTGTATCCAAAACAAAGCATCCAATTCTGTAACATTTTTGACAGCTTGTTCACCAGCATCTCCATTACTGCGACCCGTAGCCAAAGCCGTTTGCAGCAAACGACGTCTAAAGCCAGCTTTAAAATCTCGGATGATGCCCTGGTTGAGGGGTTGTAGTAAGTGAGATGAATTGTCCAAGAATACTTTGAGGCTGACATGCTTCAGAAGTGTGGATGACAGGTGGGTAGGTGTCATCTCCATGAAAAGGGCAATCTGTACAAATCATGTTATAACAGAATTAGAAGAAACAAAATTGTGTAAATGATCTCAGATATTCAGTGATATTCATTCACAACTATAAAGCGCAGGACAAAGAGAACAAAACTCACATGTCGTCTTTCCTGCGCCATGGAGGCTTCCACAGTGAGCAGCCAGCCAGCAAAGATGTCTGTTGTGATGACGGCATTAGGCTGATGACACCAGACAACAGGCAAGTCACCTAAAGGTACACCTCGCAGTGATGTAGGGCAGGCATTGTGTGAGACAACCAGGGGCTTCATGCGTTCACCCAGCATGTTGCAGCATAACAGCACAGTGAAGCGATGCTCCAGTACTTCCATGAAACTATGAACATTCTGTAATATAATGTCACATTCTAAAAGTAATAGTGATGAGCAGGGCAACATCTGTTGAAATTTCAGTTAAAAATTAAATGTTATTACCAGCAAAAACACAACAATATTTTTTTTTTTAATAAAGCAGACTTTATACCTAGCTAAACAAGTTTTACTATATAAGTCTTTGCAGTTGCCTCTTTGCTTTTGTCCACTTCTAATTTCAGATAGAACACTTACCTGGCACAAAGGTCCACCAATGTAGCAACAGTCAGGTAGACACTTGTAATACAATGTTGTCTCTGATACGCAGAAAACATTCTCAGGCTGGTATCCCTGGACCAGAAATGGAAGCATCTTGCGCCATGAACCCATTATGTTGGCATCATGTTCATCTGGAATACCAACTGGCATGGCTCGCAGAGGAATGTCCATGGAGTGACAAAGATCTTCTAGCCAAGTTGCAGAAGTGCTGAAAGTTGTTACATTCATCTTAGTAGCAAATTGTTTGGCTTTTTCCAAAACAACTGGCCATGTCAGAGGCCTGATCTTAGTTTTGGCCAGTTCCAGCCACCGCATAACCAACACCTGTAGCTCACTGTACATAGACACTTTAGCAGACCGACGAGCCACCTTGCTGATTCTGCTGGGGATGTCCTCATTTTTTTCATATGCCTCTCTATACTCATGCTTGCGTCTCAGGATATTATTAACTGAACCAACAGAGATGTTAAACTCTGCAGCTAAAGATCTTTGACTCTTGCCTGTGGCCTCTGACACTCCAATCAGTCTAACTTTGTCCGCTAAGGTGAGATCTGTGCGAACTTTCTGTTGTCTTGGTATGGAGCCTCTGGAGTTTGAGCTATGACCAGAACGCCACTTGTACTTGTCAAGCTGATCCAGAAAACTGATTTGTTCATAGCCAAGTGAGGATGCATACTGACTAGTGCTGAAATCACAATCTGAAGTTGATGATTCCATAAATCCTTTGGCTTCTCCTACATAGCTATCCAGAACAACATCCATCTGATCTCCCACAACAAAAGGGCCACTTGGAGGGCCAAGACCTGCATGAGAAGTGCGTCTTTCTATTTTGTCAGAGTTATCAGACTCAGACCGGCTTCTTTCATGCTTCACACTAACAACAACAGATTCTACTCCACTGCTATCTCTGTCTGATGTGTCTCCACTGCTACTCTCGGGATGGAAGGAATTTGTTACAGGGTTTAAGTCCAGGAGATTGCCATTTGGAGATATTTCTGATATAATTTTGTCTACCATTCCAAGTATACTAATACTATTCTCTGAAATATTTACAACTTCTTCAATTTGTCTGTGCAATTTATCATCACCACATGGGGCTAGAAGATTTTCACAAGCTTGAACAATTCTGTCATGTTCAAAGGGTGAATCTTTGTTCATCAGGAATGTGCTGGAAGATGGCATTGGTAGGATGGTTCTAGCAACATCTATGGAAATCCCTCTACAATCCTCAGTCAAAGGAATATCTTTTTTATCAGTAGCTTGGTCAAAAGCTTCATCACATTTACCATCCATGTTGTAGGATGTAATGAAACTTTCGTCTGTAATTTCTTATAATAACCTCACTTTTCTCATTTGGAAAAGACTCTCTTCACTCCGATTATGAAACTGAAGGGTAGGTTTCCAGCCATCATCTGTGGAGGTAAAAATATTAAATATGAACATACAACAAGATGGCAAGCCATTCAAATGTATTTCCAGCCACACAAACATAGCCAAAATAAGCATTTTTAAAAGTGTTAATTTTCTTGGTGGTGTTTGACTCAGCTTTATCCTAATGAACCAAAAGAAAAACATGAAAGGCCACTATCTGAACTATCTACACGCAAAATATTATCAACATCGGATCAGCCAATTTTTTAGATACAGTGCAAAACGTGTTTAGAAAATGGTGATGCACAATGACTTTGACCTTTAAAAAAGTACAAATACCAAAGATCTATCATGCTCAGAAGTTGTATAAAGTATCCCCAAAGATACTAAAGAATTTCAGTTTAGTTATTGTTAAGATAAGGCCAAATGTGTGTTTTGAACACAAAAGTAAAATTCAGTGTGACAGATTGACTGATTGAAAGACTGACCGACAACTGTACTGCTACTGAAGATGCCCCATAATTTGGAGTACCAGTAGACTGATTGAAAGACTGACGACAACTAGACTGCTAGTGAAGGATGCCACATAATTTGGAGTACCAGCTGTATACCAAAACTCAACAAAATCGCGTAAGCCATTTTCGAGATATTAACTTATTAAGCAAAACTTGTTTAACAACCAAATGACTCCGGTGGCCCTGAACCTTGACCTTTGAGGTAGAACAAATATGATGGGACAAGAGGCAGGGCAGTAACCTAGGTAATTTTCCTATGAAGTTTGATCACAATCCGTTCAGTAGTCCCTGAGATATGGCGTCCAATGGACCGACCAACTGACCAGCACACTCAACGACATTTCGCTCGTTCTGATTCCTACTATTTCAAAGTATTTCCAGATAAGTCTGAAAAATACAAAAGATAGATCTGTATTCGTTACATCAACATCTTTTAATTTGATGTCAGTTGGAAGGTGAGCACTCAAGTTCATTATTTTATAAACTCTAGATGTAACAGAACTTGGTACTATGTAAACTAGGATGTTTCAAAATTGATTTCCGAAGATTTTAAACAGATCTAAAATATTGAGAAATACCATATTTTACAAGGTGATTTTCTTGTTCAACTTTAACCTATGCATCTCAAAATACATAGCGCCTAATGAGTGGCTAAAATCTGTCCAAACGAAGTCAAGATTTAGAATTGTATCGAGGTTAACCTTTAACTGCCAGAAGTATGACTCTCAGAAAGAAACACATGAACTAGAATGAAAACGACTGACCCACCTCTGCTTGAGTTGTGCTCCTGTTCATCAGTGATTCTGAAGAATCAGATTTTTCTCGCTTTTCAGAAGATGAAAGTGGCATCTATGAATTAATGTATCAGAATGTGTATGTAAGGATCTGAATCCAAGTTTGTATGCTTTTTGATATTCTTTGGTGATTTCAGTCTCTCTTGCACTGTCTCCATTGTTTATGTGTAATTGTTGATCCTTTTTTTTTTTTTTTTTAGTGGGGGGGGGGGGGGGGGGGGCGTTTGGTTTATCATTTTTCTTGTGCATCTTATAATATGCAGTGCCTTATGTATTGTAAAACATTTTATTGTTTATTAAATTAATTCATTCTATAATCCAAGGTAAGGTTGCTGCACTCCCTTTTCATCTTTATCTTCCCTTGCGAAAAAATGGATCCTCCTACTCACAGCAGGCCTACAATGAAGAATACAAAGCATGGAGATGAGGTGCTACAGAAGACTTCTGGACATTTCCTATACCAAGCACATCACCAACGATGAAGTCCGACAGACCATCACACAAGCCATTGGACAACACGATAACATGCTCACAGAGGTGAAAAAACAGAAACTCTGATTGTATCATGGCCATATTACCAGAGCATCAGGCCTTACAAAGATTATGTTGCAAGGTATAGTGTAAGGAGGCAGAAGAAGGGGGAGACAGAAAAAGAGTTGGGAAGACAACATTCGAGAATGGACTGGCTTGACACTGAGTGAAGCCATGAGGGCTTCTGAGAACAGAGAAAGATGGAGTATGCTGGTTAAACAACCATCTGTGGTGCCCCAAAGACTTTTGGGTTACGGGATAGGATTGGATAGGATATATAGGGTGGGTGGGAGTGGGCGGTGGGGATTGTATAATGTGTTTCACCTTGTAGTGAATAGTATATATATACTGCCTCCTCTCTCCCCCTTTCCACACCATTATTTGACACAAATTTCAGCAACTTGCGCTTGTTTGGGTTAGGCTTGGTGTATGCTATCAGTATCACTAACTGTTGAGGTGCTGGCAGTATCTGGTTTTATGCCCAATTTGTAGGGAAATAGAGCTAACAGGTAATATTTTAGTTTGTGTACCAGTTTGACTTAAAGAGGTGCTGATCTCACCATGTTTATAATAGATGTAAAATAAACATGTTGTATATCTCTGCCTGTGAACAGTATTTCATGAATGCCCCTGAAGTAACAAACTGACATAACCAAAAATAATCAAGCATAAAAATCGACAAGTAAAAACTGATCCTAATCAATCCATCAGGCATCATAAAATTAAAAGACATCATATGATAATGTAGATTGTACTAGCATGTAGGCAAAACTTGCTGCTAGTGCAAATGCTAGGAAAAACGACAGTTCAGACCAACACTTAAGCAACCTCAATACAACATTAACGCAATAAAATGTTGACCGGTTCAAACCATTTTATCCAAAGAAATGCTGTCAGAGTGCACAAACAGAAATCAAATGTTCTCAATCGATCAAGTTACAGTATAAATTATGCTCGCATTTAGCTGGTTTCTAAAAGTGAAACAAGGTTAAGCGTACCATTTGAAGATTTAACTGTTTGCACGAATCTGAGTATATTAGATTTTGAAAGTCCTAGTTGAAATTACTACGATCAACATTAATTTGAAGAGGAAAAAATATATTCGGTGTCATATTTTTGGCTGAGAAACTAATGACTTCAAACTACCACATTTATTCCGATTACTTATAATGTTTACTTTTATTTTGTTTTACGCAATGAGACGTTCTTATTCATAGCAGAGGACATGGCTGCCAGTTTGAGAACATTTTCAGGTCAGTAGTTTGCCGTTTATTTTTATAACGACTTTGACAGTGACATTTGTTGACGTCACAAAATTTCAGCATTGTTTCGTTTCGTCTTTGTTCTTGTGTGCAGTGTGACGTTACAGCCTGTTTGTGACGGTGGCCGATATCAGTGTATGTTTGTTTATGTAAGACACACTGGCAAGCACACATTCTTTCTCATAGACCCACAGGCTTTGAAGTCTTTCGTCTTCGTAAACACGTGGGCCTTCTACATACGTATGTAGTTTGCTATGTAATTGAGGCCTACGAAAGACGAGACTTCACAGACCTCAGACACACCTTATTCTTGCTGTCATCTTTTATTCGCATCTACATACCGGAAACAAATACTAAATACCGGATTGTATACAAACACTGTAATCCCTCCTTTTTAAAAAAACAAAACAAACAAATATAACTTCTATAGCCTTGGAAACACTATACTCCAACAGACTGATACTACCCCCTACCTAGGCGTCCAAATTTCTGCGGACCTGAAATGGGCTAACCACATCACAAGCGCCTGCAAGAAAGCTGGATCCACACTGGGCTTCCTACGCCGAAATCTCCGGAACTGTCCACAAGAGTGCCGACGCCTAGCCTACATCGCACTTGTTAGATCCACTCTCGAGTATGCCGCAGTGGTGTGGGATCCTTACCTCCAACAAGACATCGACAAGCTGGAACGCATCCAACGCCAGGCTGCACGGTTCATTATGAGAGACTACAGATCCCGGGACCCAGGATGCATTGGCAGGATGCTTCACGAGCTCCACCTCCCACTACTTGCAAAACGTCGCCAACAACTCAGGCTGACCATGCTCTACAAGATAACCAGAGGACTAGTTACTGCTCTCCCTCCCAACACCTTCCTTACTGCTGCAAAGAACAAACGGAAAATCCGCCCCACCACCTTTAAAGGATATGACACACAGAACATCATAGAGAGGCAGATAAACAACAACAACACATGCTTTATCTTACCACCCTCATCATCAGATCTCTACAGAAACTCCTTCTTCGTAAGGACAGTAGTGGAATGGAATAGCCTTCCCGATGACATCATCAACCTATCCTCACCTAGCTCATTCTCCTCTGCAATCGGGAGGTACAGGGATGCTGACTGTAAGTTCTTATAGAGTCAACATAATAGAACAGTGATTTTAAACTTTTAATTGTACACATATCACCAGGCTTCCACAAGAGGAGCCCTTTTAAGAATATAATTAAATAAAATCAGAACTACAATAGGCAATATGAAGTTAGTACAAAAAGAACTATGAAGCATAATTTTTTTTTCTTTTTTTTTTTTTTTTTTTTTTTCTTTTTTTTAAATCAAATTAATTAGCGCGCACACACCACCACCACGTTAATAGCCATCTATGGCTCCTGTGGTGTTTTCTGCCAACAACATCATCGGCAGTATCCAGATCCAGATCCAGAACTTTTTGTTGTTGTTGTTGTTGTTTGTTTGGTGTTACTCTAGCGTTCATGATGTCTGCGACTTCGGATGTTGCAGGATTGATACCATTACCGTTCAGAATGAAACCCATGAACTTCAGTTTAGTCATCCTGTAAACACATTTATTCGGGTTCAGGGTAAGTCCGCTGTCCTCCAGCCTTTTGAGGACCTTTTTCAGCCTAGCGTCATGTTCTGCCATTTTCTTGGCATAGACAAAGATATCGTCTGCCATATTTCTGGTTCCTTCACAACCCTGCAGAACTTGTTGAATTGTATGCTGGTACCTGAGCAGATACCAAACATGTGGCATTTGTAAATGTAGAGTCTGTTGTGTGTAGCAAACATTATGATGCCTCCTGACTCTTCGTCCAGTTCAAGTTGGTGAAATCCCCATTCGAGATCTAACTTTGTAAAAATTGTACTACCGTACATTTCAAGAAGGGTTTCTTCTGCTGTTGGTATTGGATCTAGCGCTGCCGCTCCACTGCCTCGTTTGCTCGTCGCATATCAACACAGAGACCAATATCGCTGTTCAACTTTGGAACAACCACAATGTAGTTGACTTTCTTGATAATTTCAGCAGCCTCAAGCTCGGCGATATTTTCTTCTACTTTTGAGCGCAGGCTAAACGGGTTTTACGTCTGCCTTGATGTACAGGTGAACCTTATGATCTTTCAGCTTGCCCAGCCCATCGTACAGTTTCTCTTGATTCTTATCTTGATGAACGGTCTCGACTGTATTCACCGATTCTGGTAAACCAACACGAAGGATGTAAAGAGCTTTGAAGCTATCGTCTCCTAACAGGGAATCTCCATCACCATCGAGGACATCTATTTCTGCAATAATTTTGTTGCCACCGACCTTCAGTTCTGCAATGAATTTTCCTTTTAGCTTCAGTGGCACATGTGATCCAAATGCATAAAGTTTCTTGTGGGATTGTTCTTTGGTACTTGATGTTCTTCTGTTTCAGCCAGTTCCATGTGTTGATGATGATGATGCAGCTAGCACCTGAGTCAACCATGAAGTCAAGGTCAACGCCTCAACAGTTAACTGTTACTTTGTTTGTTGTTGACTTCTTTCTCTTGATAATGAAAACTTCGTAGTCATCTTCTTCATCCGTGTCATTGACTGTTCTCACTTGATTGTTGCGTCTCTTGGTTCGGCAACAACGTACACTATGTCCCAACTTGTGAAACACTTGCACTCTTTCCCGGATGTGGGACACTTTGGATCTTTCCCATTATGATTAATAAATCCACACCTGAAACATGCTGTTTCTGTCTCTATCAGCATTCTAACCACATGCTTAATTGTTCAAAATATTGTCCTTCTCAGACTCAGCTGATTGTGTTATTCGATACTTATTGTTCTGGCTAGGAGACCGACGACTAATTGTATTTGCCGTTTCAGATTTAACACCTCCAGTCATCTGCTGTGCTTGAATTTGTGCTGCTTCATGAGCTTTAGCTGTATCTGATAACTTTGCTAGTGTGAGATCCTTCTTTTCAAGTAACCTCAAGTTTTTGCATGCGTTGATCACTTGATCTCTTGAAGTTTTTACAGAGTCTATCACCAAAACCACAGTTCTTTGCCTGTTGACGTAAACGTGTGATACACTGATCTACATTTTCCTTCTATTCTTATTGCATGAAACGAAACACATGTCTTTCATAGGACTCATTCTGTTGGGGAACAAATATCTTGTCTAGTGCATCTAGTGACTGTTTTAGTGTTTATAATTCTTCTGTTCTGCATACAGAATGGTGTCAAATATGTCTTGAACGCCCATACCTGCAATGTGAAGAAGAAGTGCCTTTTTCTGTGCATCAAGAGTCTTTCCCCTAGCCTGAACTGTAGAAAAAGTTCAAATCCACGTCTCCAACGTTTCCATTGCTGGCTTATTTTGGAGCTGTCATTATGCGGGTCAAGGGTCGGATAGAAGGAACATAGGGTGAAGAAGGAACATAGGGTGATGTTGTCATGATGGTGAGTCATTTTGATGCTTGCTGTATTTTCCTCATCTTCAAAAAATGATGGGTCAAAGTCAAACAGCAAGTCCATATGGAAAGAAGAGCACATACTAGAACGTCTCTGGAACACACTGCGATGGGTCAAAGTCAAACAGCAAGTCCATATGGAAAGAAGAGCACACACTAGAACGTCTCTGGAACACACTGCGTCATAAAAATGACCAGCTAAGAAAACGCTAGAAACTGCGTCATGTATGATGACGTCAACTGTCTTTGATGTAAACACATCATACTACGCGCCTGAAATTTTTTTTCATTGAATCAGAACAATTTTGTAGTTGAATGAAATGACTCAAAACTGTTACAACAGTTTTCCTCGTCGCCAAATTGCGACGGTGGCCGATATGATGTGCATGTATGTTTGTGTTAAAAGCAAGGAAACATTCTTTCTCATAATAATAATAATGGATACTATATACGCGCCTTTTCCCAAATCAATTAGGCTCAAAGCGTGGCGATCTGTACCAACATACACGCTCACCTGTCTCATCCACCTTCACACACACACTCACACACAACAAATACACATCCATCAAACAGGTGGTGTAAAGGCAGGGAGATCGCTATTAGAAAGACGGAAAGAAAATCAAATTTTTATTTTTGAAATTTTTATATTGACTGCGTCCAGTATCATTATTGAAGGGAGGGAGGAAACCGGAGTGCCCGGAGAAAACCCTCGGTGACCTCAATAGTCTCGTACCTAAGTCACATACGTTCGCCCCTTGCGGGAACATAGACTGCAGACACACCTTATTCTTGCTGCCATCTTTTATTCGCGTCTACATATTAGAAACAAATACTAAATACCCTATAGTATTTAAACACTACATGCAGTAAAACTTGTGGTGATGTAAAAATGTTTAACTTAGAAGCTTCTTCGCAACAGACATATTTTTCTGTTTATCGAGTGTAAGAATGTCAAATCAATAATCATAATCAAATGTTCTGTTGTTTCGGTACTACTACTATTACAGTTTTTTAATCATTAATGCCGATGACTACTACTGCTAATACATGTATGTATTGATACTTAAACATAAGAGGTCCTTATTTTTTCTTCAGTTTCACCATCTAGTTTTAGTTGTCCGTGATACATTTTAAACAAATGTATACAGTAGAAATATTGATTTATATCTAAAGTACAAATTTCCTTTACAGTACGCCTGTTAGGCTTGGTGAGGCAGCATCTGGCACAGTCTGCTGTTGCTGTTCGACACCATACCGAAGACAGTGGGGCAGAGAAAGCAAAACCCAAGCTTCGGAAGGGAAAAACCCCAGCAGGAAAATTTGACGAAGAATTGGAGATTGAAGAACAGGAAGCTCAACCTCAGCAACTAGAAAAGGAGCCTTTGGAACGTTTTCCAAATAACATTAATCCAATCACTGGTGAGATTGGTGGTCCTCGAGGGCCTGAACCCACAAGATATGGCGACTGGGAAAGGAAAGGAAGGGTGACAGATTTCTGATGGATTTTTTTTAGCAGTAAAAAATGTCATACTTGAATAATGTTTCTATTAGTTTTGACCCTTGTTATGGTAATGGTACAAAATAACATATTATTTTAAAAAAAAACAAAAAACATCAACATTGCAGTCAGTTGGTTTTGTAATTATGACCTGTTTTTCAGATCAGTAAAAACATGATACCAATATTTTGTTTGTCATATGGAATTTGTTTTATGTCAATTATAAATATGCTGGAATATGAATGCAAAAGTATGTATACATTCTTTCTGCTCAACATTATTGTTCAAATGTGTGTATGTTGTCCATGTGAGCACATCATTATTATTTCTCTAATATGAGAAGACTCACTCTCACACAATTGTGCATACTAAAATAACCAACAGCTTTTATGTTTACACTTTGTATTACATTTACTGTATGTGAAATCACTTACTTCTGTCAAACATCAAAATGACTTGGTGATACAGCAACATGTACATAAAAGTGGTAGCAGCACATTAGATAGCAGAGACAGAGACACAATAAAAACTGTCAACATCACTTACCACATACAAATATAGTCTCTATTTATTTTAATAACATTTAACCAGACATTTTCAAATATGATCAGAATTTTAAAAACAACAATAAAATAATTAAAACACATTCATGGGTTTTTTCACAAATCAAAAGGGCAAAGCCCATGTGACTCCCATGCTCCTTATGAAACTTGCAATGTTAAACATAAAAATAACTGCCCAGGAAAAAAGACCCAAAAAAAATAAAATCCACCAAGATAAAATAATGTCATTAAAATGCAAATAATACCGACTTTGATCTTTCTATGCTCTTGACCTCGAGATGACCTTGATCTCTGGCTTCAAATACACTCGTGTAATGTCATATAAACTACAGCAAAAGTTGTGTTATGTCAAAAGAACAGTGACCCTGGGATGACCTTGACCTTCATGAATCATGGATGTCCTTGACTTTCATGTGACCTTTCATGCTCATGTATGAATTAAAAAAAAACCAATGTTGCATACTATGGGTTACGTTAAACAGAGTCATTCCACTGTACAATTACCTATTTTTGTGTATGTTTTTGCAAGGACTAAAATGACCTTGACCTTCAAGATCAATGCAAAAACGGAACATATATGAAAGATCAATCGATCATCTCTAAACACAACTAGTTTGAACTTATATCTCATAGTTTAGGGTCAAAGTCACTTCAAAGTACCTATACTGACTTTGGACAGCTCCAGTGACCTTGGAGTGAGGTTGACCATATGTGCATAGGACGTGTGAATCATCGATTCCTATTATGCATCAAAGAATCATAAGTTCAATATTAATAACTTACAAAAAACTAAAAAAAAAAAAGTGAAATGTTAACAATTGTCATTTTTTGACTAACATTTGTTGACCCTTTGACCTTGAAGTGAAGTCATTTATTCACTGATCATTTATAAGGTCCTATGAATATACGCCATCTTACCAAGTTTATTTGTGATAGCTGAAACAGGTTGTGAGATGGCAATACACTTGCAAGTTTAGCACGGAAACACAGATGGAAAGACTAACATTATTTTTAAATGTAATTTTTGGACTTTTTAGGAGATCTCACACAGATTAACAAAAATCTGGATTAAAATTTGGGGGGGGGGGGGGGGGGGGTTGTTTGTTTATTTATGAGAGGTGAGTGGTGGTGGAAAGGGTGTAAGTACAGACTGAAATTGCGGACACAGGCGGACGACAACAAAATTTTGTTTACACGTAAATTTTTTACTATTTAGGAATCATTTCACACCGATTTGCAAAAATCTGGGGAAAAAAGGTTTGGTCGTCGAATTCTTGGACTCACATTGCGAGTCAAAAAGTGGGTACAGAACAAATTAAGAGTTAACTCTTTCTATACTTTGCTACGTTAATGTGTTGGGCCACCTCACAACACTTTCATGCTGACGTATGCATACCTCTACTTTCGAAAGCAGCCGTGAGTAGACACAACATAGTATATGAAACTAAGCTAAGGTGAAAAAAACTCTTATACGCTTGCAACGTTTGTCTGGCATTTACTATTGTTTTAAAGAGGGTGAGCTTCTAACTGAACGGGACGCTGAAAATGATAGGAGTGGTGAAGAAGAAAGTGATGAAGATGATGCATAATTCCAGCGCTGTAGGTACAATTAGAGGGAGATAACAGTTTTCCACAACAATTAATTGTTGCCTTCCTTACATTGCTTGTAGCTTATTTTGTGAGAATCGGAAGTGCAAATCTTTTCTTTTGAAAGAGAGCGAGAGAGTTTTTAAAATTTTATTTTAAATAAATCAGTTGATAGAAAAGACAATTTTATCAGACTTGGCTATTGGATAGTCCTTTCTAATTTCTTTATGGACCTAAACTTTCAATTTTTTGTTTTGTAAATATTTTTTTTTAGCAACTCATACAAATCAACCAGTATTAAACAATAAGCAACGCATGCCAGTATGGAATGAGTTAAACTGTGCATCTATACAGCGCTTTACCAACTCAAGGTGCTGGCCCAAAACAGGATCTAACTCTAGCAACCCAAAGCATCAACTTGATTCATGAGCATTATCTAACTGCAACTACTAAATTGGTAATTTTGTTAATTATCTGTGTACTGAAAGGTTGGGAGTAGTTGACAATAAGCTTCTAAACAGAAACTTCAAACAGAAACTATACCTGAGCAAAAGTCAGGTGGCTGGGTGGGGATGGCATTTGCTAATCAGCACAACGCTTAACGCTGAGTGTGTTTACATTCAAAAATGTAATTTTGGGCAGCATAATTTTAAGTAACATTGTCAAAAACCGCTTTTTAAAACTAGAGTGGCAAAGCCTATCGGCCCCACATGCTCCTTATGGCAATATACTACATAAAAGATAGTGCTCAGAAAAACTTAAAACGGTGGTGTAAAATACAAATTAACTCTTTCCCTGCCAATCGACGATATATCATCGATCTGAGCCGCCATGTTTGTGCCAATCGACGATATATCGTCGATTTCAGTATTCCGTTTCGTTCCGTTTTTTTTGCGCAGTCCAATCCAAGTTTTATTTTAACCAAAGAGAGATAACTCTTTCTACTTTCGTTCCCGATCGACAGGCGCGTTTTTTCTTCAAATTGATTCGTTTTTAGAGTGTTTATTGTGCATTTTACTAAGCATAGTGATGGGCACAATCGACAGTGTGTCAAACTCTGTGCTAATAATCAAAATAATTTCAAACTGTAAAGTGTATTTTGATCCTAAATAAATTTTCTTTCTGGTGTGTGAAGCTGATTCAGTGATTGGAATTATTCCTCCAGATTTGTTTTATCACTGTGGTATGTAGAAATATTTTTATTTTATTTTATCATTTCAAAAAGATCAACATGCTTTCAAAACACATATTTCAATAACATAATCAAATTAACATTTTTGTGGTTTTTTTTCTTATTCTTCACTCTTTTACCTTTAATTTGATATGAAATATGTCTATTTAACAACTATTATTGAAAGAACAGTAGCTTAAATGCCTAAGGTACTGAACTTTCTTTCCGGTGCCAGAGAAATGTCTGGCACAAACGTGGAAACATGCCTGGCAGGGAAAGAGTTAATACTGTCTTTGATCTTACCTTCTTATTTTGACCTTGACCTCAAAAAGGAATGTATGATGTATGTACAGCAAAAGTTGCATTATGCCAAAAAAGTGACACTTGACCTTGACCTTCAATGACCTTGACATTCACATGACCTCTGATGCTACAGAAAGAAAAAATAACCCAATGTTGATGCATTTTATGGGGCAAATATAGAGCCATTCCACTGTACAATGACACATTTTCTGTTTTTGTAAGGCCTAAAATGATCTTGACCTTCAAGATCAAAGCAAAAACATCACATATAGATTACTCTATTATCTATTATCTATTAATACAAGTTTGGACTTTTTATCTCTCATAGTTTAGGGTCAAGGAGCGAGGTTGACCAAATTTGCACAATGAATATGTGTGTCACACTTATATCTATCATGCATCAAAGAAGCAAAAGTAGAATGTCAATAACCTACCAAAACAAAACTACAATTTTGTGAAAAATTGTCATTTTTTTTACAAACATATTAGTTGACCCTGTAACCTTGAACGTAAAGTAAAGTCATTCATTCACTGATCATTCTGATAAATTAAGCCCCTTGCAAGTTTTGCAAATGAACAGCGGTTAGACGGACAGCCAACACATTTTTTTTTTAAATATCATTTTTGGACTATTTTAATTTAGGACTCAACTCAGATTTGCACAAAATCTGGAAAACATTTTTTTCGTAGATGAGTACACAAGACTTACACTGCTCCACATATGTGAGTAAAAATAAAAATCACTGTTATTTCAAGTAGATTGTAATTATAACTATAAGAATGTAAAAATAAATCAAATGGCCCACTTACGAAGTAGTCTGGACTATACAGCTGCATACTACATTACACCCATGACTTTTTACATTTACAGACCTGTGCACACTCAAAATGCTCATCAGTAGCAAACAAACCAAATTTCAGTAGTTTTTAAAAATTTTCAGTAGCAAGCTGTAACGAGTAAAAAAATTCAGAATTTCAGAATTTTAATAAGTAATCCGTATTCTGCTCATGAAAATCGGAGAAAATACAGAAAATCCGTAGATGTGCACAGGTCTGCATTTATCGTACTTATAAAGCCGTTTGACATTATTCTTAGTTTTCACTTTTCTAACACAAATCTATGAAAAAATAACATTCTCACCAACTGAAAATACATATTGATTTTAAGAAAGCAACAACAAAACGTTACCCTCTCATTAATTTGTTTAGATGTTAAGAACAAACTGCTTCTTACATGAAATACACATACGTCCACATACGAATTTGTATTTGTCAAGCAACATGTTTCCACAGCCTTTGAAGCCATGCAAAATGAATTCTAACAGTAAAAGATAACAATATATACAATATCAGCTTAATGATATACAACCTGCCAACTAGAAATAATACTACTATATCTCGGTAGTACGAAACAGTGAAACAGTGTTATTTCCAAGCAGTGACATAATCTCTCACATTTGGTTGGTTCATGTTTTTCAAGAACGCAGAGCACAGAACTGTTGGAAAATCTCCAAGATGTGAATATCGATATCTGAGGTGAAGAGAAGGCTCTCCAAGGTGTTGATATATTTGAAGACCAGCTCATGATGCTGAAAAAATACAAATAGTTTTGATCAAACAAAATGTCTTTTTGTCTCAAAGCTTCTTCATAACTTTTTTTTATTGCCAGTCAATGGATACAAGATAACCAAATAAGCAAACAACATTCATGTACAAACATTAATTTTGCGCAGATTTTCAATTAACAAAAGTCACAAGGTAGGAAGACGAGGCCGTTTTCTCACACAATCTGCTATATGACAAAATACATAATGTTGTTCACTCCATACATTAGCATTGGCACTCCACTCAATAGGCAATATCAAAACATTAGCATTGGCAGTCCACTCAACAGGCAATATTAAAATAATAAACAATGTTCTTCATCCCAATAGTAAAATTAGAGAATTAAAGTTTGGGCTTTTTAAATTCAATTTGTATCTGTAATCAAAAGTCTACCTGGAGGAAAATGTGCTGCAGTCTTTCAATCACCCATTTGTACCATGGAGTATTGTAATCTCGGTGTGTTGATTCACATTTTACCAAATGCTCTGTCAGCACCATAATGAACCTCTGCAAAATAAAGAAGTAACTGCTGTATTTTATATTCTATGTTAATCAGTACATGTACTTCTCAGAGAATTAAAGTTGCCCATCATTCAGTGAAGGAAAATCTTACATAGCTTTCAATCTGGTGCAGATTGCTAACACATATCCACACATTAAAACCAACCTGGAAGATGATGAGGAAGAGGTTTTTCTGTTGGCTAGTTGCTAGCTCCAGTCTTTCCTCCATGCGTTCAATCATTTCCTCTGTGGGGACCTCTTCGTTGGAGAAAATCTCCATACCATCTGCTTCCTAATAGCAAAAACAGAAATATTAATTTCAACGGAATAAATTGTTCTGCTACCCCATTGCATTGGTTTCCATAGTTAGTTACACACTTGAGGTTCAAATTCAGTTCAAGAGAGTGTGTGAGTGTATTTCATTGTGTGATTTTTAGGGGGATTGGGTTGTGTATTTCCCCATATGATTATGGAAAATGTCGTTTCACTATTGTTTTATGATATTTGATGTTGATGTTGTGGAGAGAAAAGAAGGAAATTTGCTAATACAAATTTTCAAACTATAAGGGCAAAGCCCATATGGCTCACATGCTCGTTATGGAACTCACAATATTTAAAATGAAAATGAGTGCCCAGAAAAAACAAAATGAAATGGTGGCATTAAAATGCTAAGACGGACTTTGATCTTTATATGCTTTTGACCTTGAGATAACCTTGACCTCCGGCTCCAAATACACTCATGTACTATTAAATAAAATACAGCAAAAGTTGTATTATGCAAAAAAAACACAAAAACACGGTTATCTTTGGATGACCCTTACCTTCAATGACCTTGACCTTGGGATGACCTTTACCTCTCATGCATGTCTGATCAAATAACCCATTGTTGTTGCATTCTAAACAGCCATTCCACTGTAGGATGACCTATTTTTTGAATGTTTTTCAAGACCTAAAATGGCCTTGACATTCAAGATCAATGCAAAAACTGAACAAATATAAAAGATCAATCTATCATCTCCACAAGTATATCAACTAACAAGTTAGTATCTCATATTGCCCCCAGTCGACGTGCGGTGGTCCCGTTGCCATTGGTTTTAGCCACAAGCTGAGACGGGAATATCCCAAACCTAAAAATAGAATAGAGAATTCTGGGAAATCTGTTCTCGCTGAAATGAAACGAAAGTTGGGAGAGGAACTGCATATTTCTGGTAGTGAACAAAGGCAGAAACTTGTCAGCAGTATTATCAGCGATGGAGTTATAATGGACGAAGTGCTTCATACCTATGAGATTGCCTTTTCTCGAGCAAAGAAACTAAAGAAGGATTTGGCCGACGTCATTTCAGAAAAGCATTTCCCTACCCATAATTCCCCTGGGTTTTGAAGTTTCTAAAAAGTTATTTCAGGCCGACGACGGTCTATGGAGCGAAAAGCATGTAAAGGGAAGCAACCGGTTGTACGCGCACGTCGATAGAGACATAGAAGAGAGATACTAACTTGTTAGTTGATATACTTGTGATCATCTCTAAATACAACAAGTTTGGACTTTATACCTCACACAGTTTACGGTCAAAGTCACTTCAAAGTACCTATACTAACCGACTTTGGACAGCTCCAGTGACCTTGGAGTTAGGTTGATCAAATGTGTATAGTATGTGTGTCTCATCGATATCTATCATGCATCAAAGAATCATAATCAATTCAATATTAATTACCTAGGGAAAAAAAGAAATTTTAAGAAAATTGTCATTTTTTGACTAAGATTTGTTGGCCCTGTAATCTTGAAGTGAAGTCATTCATTCACTGATCATTTATGAGGTCTCAAGTTTGGTTTTGATAGTTGAAAAAGGTTCTGAGATATTAATCTACTTGCAAGTTTTGCACAGACAAACGGCAGACAGAACGACATTGTTTTAAGATGTAATTTTTGGATTATTTAGGACTCATCTCGCACGGATTTGCCAAAATCTGAATTTTTGGTGGGGGTTTGGAGGGTGGGGGTGAGTACATAGACTCACATTGCTATGCATGAAGGGAAGAACAGACCTTTCTCTTGGCTGCCTCCAGCTTGTCACGGGCCTCATCAACATCTGATTGCAGCTGGGTCACCTGTTTTGTCATTTTCTTGATTGTACCGTGAAGAATCTCCCATACATAAAAACTGAAAAATAAGTTTAATTTGTAAATTTAAACAAAATTACTATTCCCAAAAAAAAAAAATGTAAATAAATAAATTCAAGAGTGCCTACAAATGTAGTAATCACTGTACTGCATTTTGGTAAGTTTTGTTTCACTACTTTCCAACATTAGTCAAAACTTAAATAGGGAGAAAAAAGACCATCCTACAATATACTGAGTGATATCGATCAATATCATGAAGTGTTGATAAACAATATGTATGTTCAATAAATAAATGTAATAATGACAAGTAAAGGCAAGAAAACCCTTGAGTACCTGGTGAAATCTTTCTGCATTTCCTGAGAGAAAATCCAGTTGGCCACAGCCTGGCACTGAACAACTTCTGTTCTCAGCAACTTGTCCACAAGTACCACCATCATCTGCATCAATGAAATTGTAGGCACAAAATTATTTTATTATTAATTCCTCAAACAAGTTAAGTCTTCTATGAAATCAAGAAATAGAAGGATATAATAAATCACTGTCTTTCACAATTTGGAAATCATATAGCAATTTGTGTGCATCAACTTGACCATCTGATGTAATCCTATTCAAAACAATGCTATAATCAAATGTAACAAAGAAGGCATCAATCTGTGGAAAATATGGCAGTCAATAAATGAATAACTCACTGCTTTCAAAGACCTGCATAATTTTTGTCTTCAAATGTGTACATAAAAACATTCTGAAATGTATAATCAGGAACACTGCATGTAAAATTCTCTGTTCACTGTAAGCAGAAAATGTCTCGAACAGAGAAAGATGGATAACGCTGGTTAAACAATCATCTATGGTGCTCCAACGACCTTTGAGGATATGATAGAAAATGTCTGCAAACTGTGGTTTGCTGAATCAGTGATTTTTCTAGTTTATACTAAAACTTTCAAAAAGGTCCAATATTAGAAGTCTTCACAATTTGTGACTGACAAAGACAACGAACATAGTTCATCTCACCTGTTGGTGTGTATGCCAGATGCTGTATAGTGTTTTCAGCATATAGATCTGCCCTTCCTCTGGCTCTGCCAGTGATTTTAGGTTAGGATAAAACCTGCAACACATTTTCTATAGTAACATACAATTTTTGCACAGATAAATACTACAGCAATGCTTCAATTTTACTTCAGGCTCTATAAATATAATTAGATTTTTGGTGCAAATTATGCTTTTGTTTTTTACTCTTTGCCTCTATATTCTCACACATTTCACAAGAACGGCCAACATTATTTTCTTTATCCTAATTCCAAACCAATGTTATATTCTAAACAATGATTGCACCCTTCAATAATGGTATTGGATGCAGTAAATCTAAAATATTCCCCCCACCCCCACCCCCCCACACCCCAAAAAAAGATGTTGATTCTGTCTTCTAACAACAACTTGCTTTTATACTACAATCACATATTTAAGTGATGAATGTATGTTTGTTCAGTATGTAGGCATGTTTTTGGGTTACAGATCGCTGTCCTTCAAGTCTGGTTTAAGAAAAAGGAGTTATATACATAAGACATAAGAAATTCATTAGTCCAAGAGTTCACATTGGAAAAGTTTCTGGCCATGCAAATAGCATCCACTGTTATTATTATTATTATTATTATTAACCAAAGCTTGAACTTGAAGATTTAATAATTTAACATACACAAAAACACAAACTTCCAAGTAAACAAAAGTTTGTTAGGTCATTGTATAACAATACAACATTTACTTGCTGACATAAGAATAGCACGGCTGTTCATAAGCAGTACTTTCAGGCTATGGCTAAAAATAACCCTTTTGCTGTCCCTTATCGCTGGCAGAACTGCTAGTAGCCAGAACGGAGACGCTGGCTGTGCATGGGTTTCACACGGCATGGCCTGCTGGCGTGGCTAAAAATAGCTTACAGCTGGTGGCTGAAAGTTTACTTTCAGTGAAGAAGTTTCAGCCGTGATAGAAAACCCGTAGAAATATTAACCTCTTTCGTTTCACTTTCATTGCAGCAATTATAATTATTGTGATAAAACAAGTGGTTTGTATTTCTCTTTAAACAAAATCCTTGCAGAATATTGGTTACTTACTTTGCAAGAGCAGCAAAGGAATGGCTGAAGGATTTGGCTCCCAGGTGCAAGAGTGTTGACACAAACACATCAATTTTCAAGGGGTGAAATGCAGGGTTATCTAGAGAAGAAAAAACAACAACAAAACTTTAGAGATCATTGAACCAAAGAAAAAAGACCTCTGTTTTAAACTAAGTTTAAAATGTACACCACAAATCATACATAAAACTTATAGAATATCTATTAAATTTATAAACAAACAAAGGCTTTTTTAACGATTGGAAAATGGAGATAATTCTAACCCATAAAAGCAATTCTAACCCATAAAAGCAATTAACATTGCTGTCAAAACTCGCACACCAAAGTTGACGTAGCCTAGCTTGTCCTCTAAATATTTTAGATGAATTTACTCACCATTGTCTTCGCCATTGGGAAATTTGTTAGGTAGCTCCCTCAAAAGCTGTGCTGCCTCATCTGGTGTACACTTGCTCTTGATAGCGCTGATCAGGGAATGGGCAGCCATAGTACCTGGCAAAGGTCCTGTAAGCAAAATGTTGTATGAGATTTTCTGTTAATGTTTCACATACTGATACATGTGGGCATGACAAACATGTTTCAGTATGTGAAATATTAACTGAAAACATGAACTTGTTAAAAAATGTTTGCTTTTGGATCGAGGCACACACTTTATTTATTTTTATGCAGATTGCTAATGCAAAAAGAAGTCGATATTACGAAAATATTTAAAGCTAAGAATTGTAAAAATTGAAAAGTATTCACTACATGCGTGAGCACCAAAGCGTCTACAGGCTCAGGCAAGTAGTGAATAATTTTCATTGCTTTACTCGTTGTTGACGTACCGCAGCCTAAGCTCTACAGCTCTGACCTCTCGCTGTGACGTTTCTCAGCTTGAGCTGCGGAGAAAATGTATTTTTGTACCTATACAGATTGTACAGTAATGCATGGGAGAGTAATCATCATCTGAATTTTTTCCTTTTTTCTAACTCTAATTCCTTCCCTTAAACCGTGTATTGCTTTTTATGGTTTCCTTTACAGTTAGTGAACAGAAGTGTTAGTTTTTCTCTTCGCGACAAGTTTACATGATTATTGCTTGTTTTGGGACATGATGAATATGATGATGATTTTACCCTATTAAGAATCCTTCTTCATGTTCTCTTTGATTGCTACTAGCTTACCGATCACAACTCAATTTTGAAGAAGCTGAAGTAATTTCATAATCAACATGATGTCAGATTGTATAGGTGAGGCTTTGTTTTATAACATCGCAAAAGATTTTATCCATTCCATATGTCTGGGCAGAGAATTTAGATCTGAAAGTCAGCAATGAACAATTGCTTCACATAGGCCTATTCACAAAAATGAACTCAGATTTTGGCAATCGCGAGTTTTCATTTGAGTTGACATTTACACAAATGCTGATAAATGCCTCCCAAAAGAAATTTTTTTTGCACTAACTTGCCATGTGTTCAAAAAGATTTTACTGTAATTTCTTCAGACGTAAAGACGATGGAAAAATCTATTGAATAATAACTGCGACATGACGAACACTTGGATATAATTATGAATGCACAAAACGATGCGCAAATCCACATACCCAAGTACCTTAAAATTCTTAGCTTTCAATATTTTCGTAAAACTGACTTAATTTTGCATTAGAAATATGCGTACAAATAAACAAAAGTTTGTACCTCAACTCCAAAAGCAAACTTTTTTACAAGTGCAAATATATTTACTTTTCTAGATATTTTCTAGTTACGATCCATGACAAAAAAAATGAAAATATCATGCACACAATCAACAAACATAACAATAACAACAAAACATACCAGCCCCTTCTTTGTCATATTTGTAGTCAGGTTGAGGCTTCGCTGGCAAGAACTGTTCAAAGCTCTCAGGGACAGATTCTGCAATTCTCTGGTGATAAGCAAACCTGAAAATACACAGCTTCATTTGTGAAAGTGTGAACCTAATACTATGCTCTGTCTGTACTGGATGAGACCAGTACACAAACATTTGCACTGTGGGCAGTAAGAGTCAACTTAAGCTCACACATATGGTGCAGATGAATCTGAATTGTCTTTTAAACAGCCATACATACCTCATACACTTGAGGAGGACTTCTTGAATGAACTTGGCTTTGGGGGAGTATTTATCCATCTGAAGTGCCTCAGACCAATCATCCCAACTCCATCGATACTGGAAGTTGCTCAGGTGATAGGCAAACCAATTCACCAGCCTGAAGAAAGAAATTGTGCATAATTTCTACAATGTGTACCTTTTTATTTTTATTTGAAGCGAGAGAGTATTTGTTTGTGGTGGGTGGGGTGCGTGTATTTGTGTGTCTAATAATCCACTACAACAAAACAAATCAGTCAAACGTGACTCACAATAAGGCCCAATTTAAATCATATTTGATAAAAGAAATAATATAAATTAATAAAACTGCACATACCTTTCAATGCAAATTGTGTGCATGTGGTCAATTCTCTCAAACAACATTTCAGATGCTTGGGCCAGCTTTATCAAGTAAAGGCAAACTTCTAAAAAAGTGTTTATATGATAGCATGAACAACATGCACTATTCTATCATTTTCATACAAGCATTACAGATTTTCCAATAAGAAGTTTATTTATAACAATTTATAGCAGGTAGTGGCAAGTCTAGGGCTTTAACAATCACGAGTACGTATTTTATCAACGGATCTTCTTTATTTCTCTGATGACAAGCCCTCTCGACTTAAAATGTTGAGTCCTCGGTTAATCCACCAACGTTCCCTCACCACTAGAACATGATTTTACAACTCTTTTATACTTCTGGCACACTTATAATCCCTCACAGAAAACACCCAATATCCTGCCCCTTTTTTCAACCAGTTTTCACATACAATCTTAAACATAATACACCTAAATGCCATAATAACCATACTCCTATTTCCTCTCCACCCTCATCCTCTCCTTGCCACAATTGCATTCATTTTAAAAGGATACAACTTGAGGCATTGAGCTGGGCTGCAGCTTGCAAAGCTCAATAAGAGTGGACCCATAGAAGAGCTCAAGGTATGGTGCACAAGGCAACTGGAAGAGCTGAGCGAACATCACCTCCACTATCATATAGTTCAGTGGCAGGTTCTTCACAGGATAGCTCAATAGCGCGGCAGCACTGCAATACAATATCTGATGTGTAATTAAAGTTAATATTAACAGCTAAAATTATCTGTGGGTAATCAAAAGGATCTTTTGAACACGAACATACAAAGCATTTTATGGGGACATGTTAAAAACTGTAGGAAAAATTGCTTACCTCACCAAAAATACTGCAAAAAGAATTCCACGCACAAGTTGTTATTTTCCTCACTAAAAGCACAATACACTACAACCAAAAAACCACTTCACAACAATATTAAAAGTTATCTATATGTGTTTATTCAAAAAATAGCTACAAAAATGTAATAACAATAAACAAAAAAAAAAATAAAAAAGATGCCCCAAACTGACCAGTCCTTCCTCTCCAAATGGTTGGTGTTGATGATGCGATCAATTTGCTCTTCAATTAAGTATCGCTCGATAGCATGACTTCCAGGAAGCACTGTGCCCTGCATACAGAAAGTTCCAGACATGAACACTGAGTGATCACTCAACTCATGTTTGTCAAAAAGAATTTCCAAGTCACATATATCCATAATGCCATCATGTTTCTCCTCTTTTCCCTCAAATCTGATTTTTTTGTGTGTGATGATGATGAGCAATATTTCCATGAAAGTCAGCCAAGAAGAAATTTGACACCTCTTGCCTCTCCCCCTCCCAAAAAACCAACCCACAAACACATACATTTATTTTTCAAAAACATAAAAAAACTCTCCTCCACCCCCACCCCTTGCCTTCCCTCTAACACCTTATACTAACAAGCATTAAACCTGACTAACCAACTCAAACAAAATACCTACCTCTGGCACATCCGTGTAGTCAAACAGGCGAAAGATCACCCTGGGAAGTGGGTAGACCATTTCATCGTTGTGTGAGGGAGGGATGATCTGCGGCAGGGTATGCTGTAGGGCGTCACACAGTACACTGTCAAAGGCGACATACGGGCGCGTGATCTGCTTCTCCTGCCACTTGTTGTTACGCAGGTTGCGAATTTGTGCCCACAGGCAGTCCAAGTACTGTGCAAGAAACAAACTCAAAGTCACCCAAATTGGCACAAGTGAGAAAAAAACAACCAAAAAACTAATTTAAAAAATGTAAAATAACAAATACAATTAAGAAAACAATAAATAAAATATAACAAAAGAAAATACTAAAAAGAAAAAAGTAACAAAATTTTCTATTGAAAACAAAGCAAAACAACGACTAAAACTACAGACAACTGTCTATGTCCATATTTGTTTTTAAAGTTTTTTATTCTGGCTGAACAGTAACGGTAAAAATGTTCAGTATCTTTGCAAAACTTGTACCCCACTTACAGCATTTACAGGAAGTTAATATGAGATCTTTGTAAAGTCAGGAATAAGGGGAAATAACAGCAGCAAAAACTCATTTCCTTTCCTTTTTCAATAAAGACCTGTATTTCATCAGACTTGTACCAAGAGGTAACAGGCATCAGATTTTATTCAGACTATATATATTATGCAGTGCCACCTCTATTTGTATTACACATGCCAGTTTTGAAAACCTAAATCATTCATATTTTTACACGGACACACTACAGAAGATGGTAAGTACCTCTTCTTGAGGGTGAGGTTCATTCACTGACCAAACACGCAAGGCTGGGACATGAATCTTCTGCCGCTTGCTGAAAGAAAAACATAAGTGTTAGATATTCAATCATTTGATGATCACTATAAAATTAACTCAAAGGAAAAATTTTATGTGGGTACCTTTTAAAAGTGGCCCAAAATTTAAACCTGCTTTTGGAATGAAACATTTTTCCAAACCAAAAATGGAAATCAAGAGCTACCATTCACTACTGAATAGTGATGATACAGTAGAGGGCATGTTAATTAGCGCTAGTGCTGTTTCTTATGACAATACTGATGATGCGCATTAAAATCTCACCTCAAATATCCTTCAATTGAGTCCAGGAGTTTGTTCAGTTCATTTTCTTTCTTTTCATACAGCTCACGTCCAACCTTTGCATAAACAAGTAGGAAACAAGAAAGTAAATAACCAAAAAAATCAATCATTCAATCAAACAATCTTTAACTTACCCTATTTGATCTGAGCACACACTAAATTCACATGTGCCTCGTGTCATTGAGAGACTAGAAGGGCAAGGCCCATATGACTCACATGCCCCTTATGGAACTCACAATATTTGGGAGTGAAGAAAGTATTCCGCGAATTTTGTTTCGTGGTGTGAGGACTTTTTATTGTAGATGACGCAGACATTTTTGTACATACAGTTCAAGGGGTCAAAAATATTTGCAGTGTAGGTCAATGAAACTTTGTAGAAAAGTTTCTTTCTTGTAAATTACCTTTGTGAGTATACATTTATATTTTAAAATGATGACCAACAACGCCAACACGGACATTAAAGTCCAAGGCCAATCCCTCAACACAGTGCATAGCTTCAAATATTTAGGAGCCTTCGTATCAGACAATGGGTCCCGACAGGAAGTCCTCTCCAGGATGGCACAAACAACTGCTGCCCTGGCAAGGATGAAGCCCATTTGGAAAGACAGTACCATCAGTCTACATTCCAAGGTAAGATTGCTGCGCTCCCTTGTCATCTCCATCTTCCTATACGCTTGCGAAACATGGGACACTCACAGCAGATCTACAACGAAGAATACAAAGCATGGAGATGAGGTGATACAGAAGACTTCTGGGCATTTCCTATACCCAGAACATCACCAATGACGAAGTCTGACAGACCATCACACAAGCCATTGGACAACACGATGACCTGCTCACAGTGGAGAAGAAACGGAAACTCCGATGGCATGGCCATGTCACCAGATCATCAGGCCTTGCAAAGACCATCCTGCAAGGCACAGTGCAAGGAGGTAGAAGAAGAGGGAGACCAAAAAAGAGGTGAAAGGACAACATTCGAGAATGGACTGGTTTGATACTGAGCGAAGCCATGAGGGATGCTGAGGACAGAGAAAGATGGAGTACGCTGGTTAAACGATCATCTGTGGTGCCCCTACAACCTCCGAGTTATGGGATAGGATAGGATAGGACATGTAGCATTATAGCAACTTTATTTTTTTTACATTTAATCTCTGCTGTATTATATTTACGTCAATACTGGATACTTATTTGCAATGGGCATGCTTTAAGTAGGCTCAGGGTTATCGCTAAAGCTGTCATGGCACTTGTTGTACACGCCGCGCTTAATTTGACGGCATTTACCCACGCTGCCTGATCCCTGAAAACAGCCGGCTTTGACCACAGATAGCCAGCATTCTGGGAGTGTTGGTTCCAGAATCCTTCAATGGCATCGAGATAACAGAAAAAACGATGTGCATTTTTCTCATCCTTTTTGCTTTGTGTAGCAGCATTTCTTAACTGCTTGATTCAGTTTGTGTGTTTAGTTAACTAGAAAATCAATCTCAAAATTGTAATTTTTGGGTGATTCTGAATGATTAAGATTTTTTAAAAATTATTTTGTTGAAGGAGACAGGGTTTATTTGAGATTCTCCTCTTTGCTTTATAGTATTTTGGTTGTGCATCGGTTCCCTTACTTTTTTTAATTTAAAAAAAAAATGTTTAGAAGGTTCTAAAATTATGTGAATCTTAATTCATATTAGTATCAATTCTTTGAAGTGTAAACATGCCGTTTGTTAAGTATTGTCGGACTGAATCTTATAGAACCTTAAATTTTAATTTTTTAAAAAACTTGTGGTGCGTAGGAGTAACCAAGTTCACTTGAATGTTGTTGGATGTGTACTGCACGCCACGCTGTGCTGGGATAGTGTCGAAAGAGGTCTGACAGTGGTGGCCTATGCTGCCTGGAATGCAAGGAACCTCCATAAAGAAAGGGGAACTGAAGGGAGTGGTTGGAAAGGTAATAGTGGTGTGGCCTTCTATTTTTATCTCCATCCGTAACCACAGACGGATGGCGGCCAGATGTCATCTTTAAACTATTTAGAACTTATCTCGAACAGGTTTGCAAAAATCTGAAAATTTGTTTGGGTGGGGAAGCGATGAGGGAGGAAGAGGGAGGCGAGTACATAGACTCATTACTGTGCGTTCAAATTTTTAAAAATACATATTATGCTGATTATCTCCCCTTCCCTTACAACAAAAACACAACTGACTGGTCAATATAACATAGAAGCCAATCTTGGCTCAAATTACTATTATTAAGGATCCAATGATACATATACACAAGGATATGCCTTGCTTGAAGGAAGTCTGATATACATACACAAGGATATGCCTTGCTTAAAGGAAGACTCATTTCAGTATTCCAACTACACTACTCACCCATGGTAAAGACGACAGCACCAGGTAGATATAAACATCAGATCGAACCTGAAAAATAAAAAAAACTAATTTTTCTTTCTTTTAAAATAACAACAAAGCAACGTTAACTCCAGGAATTTCAAAAGATGCAGAAATATATGTAACAATAACATATCACGCAAACATCACATACTATTTGTTTTTACAAAAGCAGCACTATGCTGTAAGGACTACATACATAATCAAGCAAGAACTCACATCAGCAGCTATAAAATGCACTTGAAGAAGTGTGAACAATAAATTGAGGCAGCCTTTCGAGGACAGCTGGACTCACATAAATTCATAAAAAGAATGAAAAGGCATTAAGCCTCAATTACCTGAGGAATGTTATCCTCAAGAGTCACCTCCACAAAATTATCATACATCTGCAAAACTGATGCAGCCACAAGGACATGACAGTTCACCAAGTCAGCCAAAAATCTCACCTAAAATGTAAAAAAAAAGAAAAAATCATTAAACTGATATCTCACATACATTATTACACATTATCATTTACCACACATGTAACTACACTGTTAACAATGATGTATAAATATTCTCAAAGAATTACACAGTAGTTTTATTACAGTATGGAAACTAATACAAAAATAATTTATATTATAAAACTTGTAATTCCTATTTAGGAAAAATGAGAGCATTTGAAGCTAGCTTACATTCAAATATCACTAATATTCAAACCCTGCAATATTCAAGAAGACTAAAATATATCTTGAAACCACAATACATAATGTAAAACATTTAATCATGCAAAAATTCTCCCATGAAGCCAGAAAATGTATACTTAAGTGTTATCTACAAGGCACAATACAATATATAATACATACCATCATGCGAGAATTCTCCCACTCTCCTGATTTTAATGATTCCTTCAGATTCCGAACTAACATCTCCACAAACTGAAAACGAGTGGTATCTTCATTTACTGAGCAACAACAACAAAATAGTAATAAGTTTCTGTATTGTTTTTATATTTAAAATGTACACGGCACCCAACATTTTCAAGTACTTGCCAACTACAGAATCTTTTCAATTATTAAGTGAACACACAAGTAAAACTAAAGACATCTCAACTATAACTAATCAGGCAAGTTGAGAAATCTTTTGTGGCCACCCTTTAACATGGTTATAACTTCCAACATCATTTAACTGTAGACAAGTCTGATCACCTCTCAAAATCTTGTTTCTTCATACATTCTTGTATACAAACACATTCAGGGGACCTAATCCATGTATGAACTGAAGAATCATGATAGATTATAATAAGCAATAAGGCCAATACTTCTGCAGCTACAAAATAAGTGCACTCATTTATATTTCACGAAAGTACATAATGCTTGCCAAGATGCTACATGCTCAAAATACTGTGTGATCAGGTACCTCTCCTCCACAAGTGTAGTTCTTGGCATTCAGAAGCCCCACCAGTGTTGTGTATACAGTCAGTTTCTCTGGCAAGGCTATGACACTGAAACAACAATTGCCCAAAAATAGACTGCGATGTTATATACTTCTAGGAATAAAATACTAAGAAAACACAATGGATAGCCTTAAGCCCTATCCTAGCCTTTAACTAGGAGGTCATAGGGGCACCACAGATGATCGTTTAACCAGCGTACTCCATCTTTCTGTCCTTAGCAACCCTCATGGCTTCCTATCCTATCCGGTAACTCGGAGGTTGTAGGGGCACCACAGATGATTGTTTAACCAGCGTACTCCATCTTTCTCTGGCCTCAGAAACCCTCATGGCTTCGTTCAGTGTCAAATCAGTCCATTCTTGAATGTTGTCCTCCCACCTCTTTTTCGGTCTCCCTCTTCTTCTACCTCCTTGCACTGTGCCTTGTAGGATGGTCTTTCCAAGGCCAGATGATCTGGAGACGTGGTCATACCATCTGAATTTCCGTTTTTTCACCACTGTTTTGTCCAATGGCTTGTGTGATGGTCTGTCGGACTTCATCGTTGGTGATGTGTTAGGTATAGGAAATGCCCAGAAGTCCTCTGTAGCACCTCATCTCCATGCTTTTGTATTCTTTGTTGTAGATCTGCTGTGAGGATCACGGGTCTCAGACCTCTGTCATTTGTCTCGTTGTTGCAGTAGGGTCCATATGTGTCTTCCCAGTTGTGGTATGCATCTTGTCCAACCTTGGCATTCCAGTCACCTTGCACAATGAATACGCCCTTCCTCGGAACTTGGTCAAGAACAGCCTGCAGATGTTCATAGAAATTCTCGACTTCACTGTCGTCGTGGTCTGATGTTGTGATGTTGAAAGGAGCTGCTCTCAGACGGATGGTAATGAGTTTACCAGAGACTGGTTGGCAACCCATGACAGTGGCTAGAATCTCTTTGTGGACCAAGAATCCAACGTAGTATATAGTGTTCATGCCTGTCATCTCTAGCGTGTGGCCTTTGTCGGTCGTTGTTTCAACTAGGCCTTTCCAGTGCAGTTCGCCGATACCTAAAATGTTCCATCGATAGCGGTACAACTCGTGGGCCAGTCCTTCTAATTTTCCCTCCACAGTTAGGGTCCTGACATTCCAGGTTCCTATGACGATGTTGTCTCTCGTGTGGATCTTGCTAAGTTGTCCATCAGCAATCCACTTATCACCTCCGTCCTGGTGGCCAACCCAAGGCGCGGTCCTTGGTGACCCGGGCGACGACTGATCCTGTATGGAGTAAGTGGTTCTTTTCATCAAATGGTGCGTCTTAGGCAAGAAAGACCTGGCGGGGTCCAACCAGGCTGTTAGCCATAGCTGAAATCCGTGAGTACAGTGTGGCTCGCCTTGGCCCCGAGCACAAGCTTGTTGAACCTTTAGTAACCTGAGGTTACTCCGCCCTGGTGGCGACTTCTGTGTAGAAGACTTTCGCCCAGTGATGCTGTGCTGACATCACCATGTTAGTCGTCTCCTATGATACGCCGGGAAACGCTCTGTCTATTCTATTCAGTGCCCGAACCCACAGTAATAGGGTTCCCTATTTCCTAACTAAATACTTTTTCATACCTCCTTTATAAATATCATTTCTTTCTTTCTTGGAGTTCTGTTGGGAAGTATTGTTTTGTTGTCTCTTGTGTTTTGTCCGCCTGATGAAGAGCTTAGCTAGAAAAATTTGCATTATGTCATTTTATCTTATCTTTGTCAAAATTAGCATTCCTTGACTATTATGTACACATCTGTTTCTCATTAATTAAATACCAAGTTTCAAAGAAACACGTCCATTAGTTTCAGAGACAAGTGCGCAAATGTCACCTCTGGACGCCAGAAAGAAACAACCAAAAACAGCAGTTAACAAGAAAAACAATATGAAAATAATAATAAAAACATACCACTGGCAAAGGATGCGCATGATCTTCACTTTGTAGTTTGGAAGGTCTGCCTCTAGGACACTTGCCAATCCCTCCAGGTTACTCTCCAATGAAGATGTACTCTTTCAAAAAACAAACTTTGTTCAATTTTCAGCAAGAAATGACAGATAACGGCTATGGGAGATGAGGGTGAGAGAGTAAAGATGCATACAAACAATGTACACCACTAAATATTTACATGGGATGTTATAAATATAGAAACACACATGTTTATAAAAAAAAAATAGCGTCACCATCCAGTATCTCTTAACTGTTCTCTGGAAATTGCTGACACTGCATGACACAATTTCTTTACTAATAGAAGAAATATTTATGCGCCACAACCTAGTGAACCAAGTACAATATTTAGGTCTAACTAAAACTAGTAAAAGACTTAAAGAACAAGTAACTCTCTTATCATAACTTATAAAGCTTTCAAATACATCTACATTTCAGTTCATTGCTTTACAATTACATAAATATTAAACTCTCCTGCAGTTTTGCAGTTGGAAAATAAATATTCTTATTATGATTTTAGCTAACTAAACAATGAAACATGGACTCACCTTTTCTCCAACACGAGTGATCAAGGACTCTAACCTGTCTTCAATGTCCACGGGTTCTGTTCTGCGCCGTTTTCTTGACCTCTCTGCAAGTGCAAGACAAAGCAAAGTAAAAGAACCTTTGACTTACCACTGTCAATAGTGGTTTAAGCACCTAACAAGCCTTCCTATGATTCGACATCTTCATTAAATAGAATGATAATCCAAGGATGCAGTTCTTTTCTTTCTGAAATTTGTCTCCGTCTATATGTCAGCAACATCAATTCAATGAATTCACTACAAATTGAACTGAAGGCTAAAAAGTAAAACCAATGAGAATCTAATTATAAAATAAAATATATATACTAAAAATTGAAAAGACATTCTCTAAATCTTGACTCAACCAATAAACAGAATCTATCTGTCTGTGTGGACAAAATAGTTGTAATGAAGTTGTATAAAAAAACAACAACAAAAAAACACTGTCAAGTGTTACTGCCACTTTTACTTTAGCAAAGGTTTTCCCCCATGTGGCTTACTCGATAAGAATTTATTAACCTTGGAGGGTAATGTAAGATATTTATTTTCTATATCATATAATACATGCACAACTTTATAGTTATTCAAGCTCGACTTCTTGTTTTTGTCAGTGTTGTCTATTCAGTTGCATGCAAGATGTCACCGATTTATTTGTGTTCTTTATTTAGCTGTGTGACAGTGCTTCAGATTGTTGGTGCGCCCGCGCCATTGGCGCATATTTTATCAGAATGGCGCGTAACAGTCAACGTGAATGCGCCAGCCTGGCGCGTCTTAAAAATCAAGAAGGGCTAGGTGAACATACGATACGAATACCTTCGATTGTCAATGACCCATCTTTTTCAAAATTGACCCATCATTTTGCATGGCCATGGGTCATTGGGCCCATGATGTCTCAAAACAATCTGAAGCGCTGGTGTGAATGCATACTGGTTGTGTATTCATGTGTGCGTGCATGTGTAATTTGCTACTGATCTAATTATAACATTATATATTATATTAATTATTATACACTCCTTATGACGACAGTACAAACCTAGGCCTAGTCTGTGCACGCGTGCATTTCATTTCATGTCCTATATAGGGGAGGAGTGCCAGTTGGTTACACAACACATCCTACAAGCACAAGGGTCCCTTCTTCGGCGGCAGGGATAGCTCAGTGGTCAGAGCGCACGACTTGTGTGAGTGCGTCTTGGGCGACGTGGGTTCGAATCCTGACTTCAGCAAACTATTTTGTGATTGCTGGATATTACGGGCCAGCGCCTTGAGAAGCTCTCTGAGCTTGTAAGTGCGCTATATAAGAGAAATCTCTTTCTTTCTTTCTTTCCCCATCCCCACTCACAACCCTGGTCACTCAGGATTGTGCTGACTGCTCAGTTGTCTGGGGTGTTACACAAAGCATCTAAGGCAGCAAGTTGTCGTTTGGGATTAGATCCTATTATTAGCCAGTACCTTCAGCTATATTAACTTAAACTCTACTGCAGTACTGGCCGATTTTGTTCTACACTTTTCTGTTTACTGGCTATTTGTACGATTTAGTTTAAAAAAAAATTCATTAAAAAATAAAGTACTTTACAAAAGAACATGACAATTTCTGGAGTTATTGTTGACATAGTTAGTCATTGTTTATATTGGTACATTATATTGCAAAGTTTGAAATGTTTCAAATGGAAAATACCAGATTTAAATGGGTGGTATAAATTATCCTATTTTTTGTCGAAGTAGATGATGGCATTTTGGTTGGCAAAAAGCACACAAAGCCAGTAAAGAACACTATAAAACAGCGAACAGTACAACAAATTTGAAAGCTAGAACTTTAGTTTTATAATAAAATTGCCATCATTGAACAAAAAAATGGTCACATTTGAAAACTGCGATCACAGTGGTTTGTGGGGAAGCAATGTGCAGGGGACCACTGTGATCGCAGTGGTTAGTATGGACTCGAGTGAGTTAATTGAATGTAACAATAATAATAATAATAATAATAATAAATAAATAAATAAAAACTTATGTTTGTTATCAAGCAATGTGCCAAATGTTCACTGACTTTCAGTCTGTCTTTGTGAATAAAGATGTTTTTAATTTTAATTGACCTGAATCATTACATTTCCACACTAAGTAAATAAAAGTTAAAACCCACCCACGTATCTAGGGAAAAATTAAAAATCTTAGGGGAAGGGCGTAAAATCAGGGATTGGAATATTACAGCAAATTTCTATGTTTTCCAACAAAACAAGTGTCACAAAGCATCAGTTTGGCCCGTTGTCCAAGACTTGGGTTCATGATTTACAGACTTACAGTACTGTACACTACAGGCTACACTGTACACAGTACAGCATCTAATCCCACGTTTATTTGAGCACACCAGAAAAGGAACACTTTAGAGCAACTTACCATCATCTTCGTCGTCGCTGTAACTCTCCCTTCGTCTTCGAGACATTGCCGAACGAAGTCTTGCTCTTTAACGCAACGAACAATTCCACAAATGATCCAAATCCAATTAACTCTTCGCAAAGCGTTGATCTCCGTCGTCAATTTACCGGAAGTTGCCTACGGAAACTCAGTTGTCTATCCACACAAATTTTATTAGACAACGCTTTTTCGGTATTAGTTGCGTGTTTGTGTTTGGTGTGTTTGTGTGTGTGAGAGACTGAGGGTGTGTGTGTGTGTGTGCGTGAGAGAGAGAGAGAGAAAAATAGAGAGCGTGCGTGTATATGCTGACGGGGCGGGGGGGGGGGGGGAGTGAGGGTTGGAGGGTTGTGCGTGTTCATATTTAATATAATGCTGGTGCATATTACTAACTCAATAATTTTCAGGAAAAAAAACACCTTGTTCTATAACTTTCGAGTTTTATTTTTATTCTTTCAATCGATATCATATCATCAAATAATCAATTGTTAAAACTGGATTATGTACAAATATCACACAAATGACACATTTAATATAATCAAAGGATATTGAGGTGAAGGGTTCTTTTAAAATTATAACCCCTTGGGGTCATGAGCAATCTTGCCACTGTAGATTGTTCTAACCTATAAAGGGAAAAGTGAAAGCCCCAGTTGAAAACCTGTCTTGCCTTTGTAGGCATGACTGATTCACTGCGGCAACAGTACCCCCGTTGGAGTGCCGGGGGTTTCAGTATAAATAGTATCCCCACTTTCTGGAAATTTAGTGCTTTAAATTTCCACTGTCGCTGTCTTCCTCATTTGCTCTTTCCCATTCCTGATCTGTCCTATCACTCTGCTATACTGTCTTCTTCTTCGCTAGATCAATGACCTACCTTTTTTCTTGAAAACTCTTCCTGGACAAGACTCCTTGTTTGTGTATGAGGTCTGTTGGATCAGCTTGGGAGTGTTGGACGCTTTCTGCTGGGTGGTCACTAGGGCTTCCTATGATGTTATTATTTAGCACTATAGGCATTTTATATGTATGTGTTTTGTTGATGATTTATAATGATGTTTGTATTCTATTTTGTTTTTGTAACCGGGGGTTCGAGTAGTTGGGGTAAAGCCTCAGCTGTCCCCTGCGTGGGATGTCTTTATTGTAAAGTGACTGGCCGGTGGAGTGCATTCAATTTTCCCACTAGGGTTGTTTCGGCAGATCTTTTATGCGGATTGGGGGTTGTCCGGTCCTGATTTGGCTCGGAAGAGTCCACTGGACCTAAAGCAACAATCAATTCTAAAATTATATTCCTGAACCACAGAACATCTGCACCAGAAACTTGTTGCATCATGAAGACTTCTGCAATAAAATTCTTCTCTAGCTGACTACAATATCAAGAAATTCTGTATGTGACATATTTCAGGCATGCAACCACATTGCACATTAAAAAAATAATTTTAAAATTATTTAGAAGTAAGAAATAAATAAAAAGAAGGGGGAAAAAAAGATGTTAGACCACAGTGCGCAATCTTTATATCATCATGTACTTATTAATTATATATTAGTTTTATTACTATTATTATTGTTCTTTCATAATTATCAAACAGTATATATTGTGTTTAAACCCGTTGTTAATGCTGCTGGCTGCTACTCTTGTTATCACAATTTTTGTGTTTGACCAGGGTGGGGAACAACTCATTGAGAAAAACTCTGAAAAGGCAGGGGTCCAGGGGCCGCCTAGGCCCCGGCGGGGTCAAGGGGCAGGGCCCTTGTAGTGGGTCCAGGGGGGCAAAGCCCCCCGGAAAATGTGCACGTTTTTAAGCCATACCAAGAGTGGCATAGTAACAGTGCAGTAAATGTATAGTGAACTGAACCAACCAAATATGAAAGAAAAGTAATAATTATTAGAAAAAGCTTGAACAAACACAGGAGCACACACACACACTTGTGTTTTATGACAATAAAATTTCGTATTCGTATTCACACACACACACACACACACACACACACACACACACACACACAAAAGCAAATACCACTAACCTTTACATTTTGGATGTCTGTTTCTTCTTGCACATTTCAGTCTTTCACAAGTTCAATTTTAATAGAAACAATCTTCTTAGCAAATTTTCAAATAAGTTTCTGCAAGTTAAATTAAAGAGGTTTCATTTCAGCACATTGTCTAATTTTAGCTTCCACAAGTTCACTGTTGTTTTACTTCCTAAAAAAGCTGACAATTGAGCTTTGCTTCATTAATTTTGCTGGTGATGGACACGGATGGGTACTTGTAATAATAGGTCTACTGGATTCGGAAACGGACAAATTTTTTTTCCTCTGAACTCTTTTTTTTTTTTCCTCTGAAATGGCTGCCGATTTCCTCTGAAATCAGCGGATCCGAGGAGAGTTCCCCACCCTGTTGACGTGTTAATTAAAATGTGTGTACATTGTGCCAGTTTCTTCTGCTATATGTTATAACTTCCACTCTCTTCAGCTATAATCATCAATCACCAGTATCATACATGTATGTAATTATGGCCAGCTTATTTATTAAATTACAATGATACAGCAATGCGCCCTACATACGTTTTACTGACTTTCTAAAGTATTCTTTATTTTGTTTAATGTTCATTTTGCCTTGGATCCATGTAAAGTATTTGTCAGAACTATATTTATTCCTCACTATTCTCCAAAGCTCTTTTTTTTCTGTTCCCTGTTCAGGATGCAATGAAAAATATCAGCATGCAAATAAATGTATAAAAATGTAAATGTATGGTCAGCTAAATATAAGAGCATTAGAATTTTGATGAAGATCGGAAATTCAAGTATGCCAAATCTATTCAAATATTATTTACATATACATGTATACAGTGTTTGATTTCTTCTTCATTTGTTGTTTATCAGCTTAATTATAATACTATTTTTTTATGTCCACAATATTCAAATATTAACTCATTGATTTTGCTTACATTTATTTATTATTTTATTTAAATGGTTGGTGATGTAAGCTGTTTAAAGATGTATATATAATTTTGCATCAACTTATATGGCAACTGCTGGTACCATGCCACGGAATTGTTGTGAGGTGCAAGTGTTCAAAATTGAAGGTTAAAAAAAAAAAAATCCAATGCTGCAGGTTTCTGCTCTCACTTGTATTCTTTTTTGTTACAGATCTTAACAAAAACAATTAAATAATAAAAGTAGGAAGCAAGTGTGAGCAGCGTCCAATTTTTTTTCCTTCGATTTGTATTAACTCTAATAAAAAAAAAAACTTTTTATATCTATGTTGTCCTCCCACTTCTTTTTCTGTCTCCCTCTTCTTCTGCATCCTTGCAGGATGGTCTTTACAAGGCTTGATGCTCTGATGAAGTGGCCATACCATTGGAGTTTCCGTTTCTTCACCAATGTGAGCATGTAGCAAAATAGTTAATTGAAATAACATCTGAGATCAGTAATTTGGATCCAAATTAATTTTTTCCTTCTGTTTTTTTTTAACCTACAAAAGATAAAAAAGTATATATTTTAATGTTTTTTAACGTAAAAAAAATTGAATGAAAAAATCAAAAAAATCAATATGGATCCTTTCCCCCTTCCCCCCCCCCCCCCCTCCAAAAAAGGAAAAAATTAATATGGATTAAAATTACTGATCTCAAATGTTATTTCATAAACTATTTCGCTACATGTTCACAGTGGTGAAGAAACAGAAACTCCAATGGTACATGTATAGCCACTTCATCAGAGCATCAAGCCTTGTAAGGACCATCCTGCAAGGCAAAGTGCAAGGAGGCAGAAGAAGATGGAGATAGAAAAAGAGGTGGGAGGACAACATTCGAGAATGGACAGGCTTGACACAGGGTGAAGCCACAATGATTGCTGAGGACAGAGAGAGATGGAGTACTCTGGTCAAACGATCATCTGTGTTGCCCCAACAACTTTCGAGTTACGGGATAGGATATTATTTAGTTATTTATATATTTTCTCTCCGGGTGTACTCACCAAATGGCAACTATTTGCCCTTCATACAATTCATACCATTATCATTTTTTCTTATTGCGTTCATTCCTTCTATACTTGCTCAGTTTTAGTTGTACTTTTTAATTATACCGCAGCATACAAAATTCACTTTTTGTGTGTCCAATTGGAATTTATAATGTATAGCCTTTTAATTTTATTAGTTCTCCACCTCCCTTGAAGTAAAGCTATTGTTACACTTTACGTTTCTTTCAGTTGGAAAGTGTCCATTCACTGGTAGACCACTTATTAGTTTGGAACATGTTTCTTTCACGGTACACAACTTATAATTTTTTTTAATAATATCTTCAGTAAGTATTGTACATGTGACTACATTTTATGTTGTAGAAAACTATTTTGTTTTCATTAAGAAAGCAGTATTGACAAGAAACCCCTTTCTGTGTAAGAAAATTAATAAAGCACTCGAAAGAGAAACAGATGTGCAACATGCAGTACAAATAAAAGTGAACTCAACTATAAAACTAGACATTCACAGATACAGTAAAGAAAATCTAGAAACAAAGAAAACTATGAATTCCAACAAATTCATTTCAAGATTTGCATTATTTATTTGCCTCTTTAAATTTCTTGTTTTGCAAATTTAACACATTCGTGGTACTTTTCAACAAGGTGCATGTACAAACATTATGACATGTTCACATTCAGCACCTTTTTGGAAATAATAATGTTATGCAAAGGTCAACTATTGCAACAGAAGCCAATTTTGTCTCTACACTCAAGTGTTTTGTCCATAACATCTATATAAGCTATCACAAATAAAGCATTTAAAGACCGTCAAAAAGAGATCCAATAATTTTAATTTTCAAGAATTTGACAAACATGTCAGGTATTTACTCAGTCCAAAAGTTAATTGCCACCACGCAGACGGAGCACAAGGTGAAGTGTGGACTCTTTCTGGATGTTGTAGTCAGACAGGGTGCGACCATCTTCAAGCTGCTTGCCAGCAAAGATCAGACGCTGTTGGTCAGGTGGGATACCCTCTTTGTCTTGGATCTTGGCTTTGACATTTTCAATGGTGTCAGATGGCTCAACCTCAAGGGTGATGGTCTTGCCAGTGAGGGTCTTCACAAAGATCTGCATACCACCACGCAGACGCAAGACGAGGTGAAGAGTGGACTCTTTCTGGATGTTGTAGTCGGACAGGGTGCGACCATCTTCAAGCTGCTTGCCAGCAAAAATCAGACGCTGCTGGTCAGGTGGGATACCCTCTTTGTCTTGGATCTTGGCTTTAACATTTTCAATAGTGTCTGAGGGCTCAACCTCGAGAGTGATGGTCTTGCCAGTGAGGGTCTTCACAAAGATCTGCATACCACCACGTAGACGCAAGACGAGGTGAAGAGTGGACTCTTTCTGGATGTTGTAGTCGGACAGGGTGCGACCATCTTCAAGCTGCTTACCAGCAAAGATCAGGCGCTGCTGGTCAGGTGGGATACCCTCTTTGTCTTGGATCTTGGCTTTGACATTTTCAATAGTGTCTGAGGGCTCAACCTCAAGGGTGATGGTCTTGCCAGTGAGGGTCTTCACGAAGATCTGCATACCACCACGCAGACGCAAGACGAGGTGAAGAGTGGACTCCTTCTGGATGTTGTAGTCGGACAGAGTGCGACCATCTTCAAGCTGCTTACCAGCAAAGATCAGACGCTGTTGGTCAGGTGGGATACCCTCTTTGTCTTGGATCTTGGCTTTGACATTTTCAATGGTATCAGATGGCTCAACCTCAAGGGTGATGGTCTTGCCAGTAAGGGTCTTCACGAAGATCTGCATACCACCACGCAGACGCAAGACGAGGTGAAGAGTGGACTCTTTCTGGATGTTGTAGTCGGACAGGGTGCGACCATCTTCAAGCTGCTTGCCAGCAAAGATCAGACGCTGTTGGTCAGGTGGGATACCCTCTTTGTCTTGGATCTTGGCTTTGACATTTTCAATAGTGTCTGAGGGCTCAACCTCAAGGGTGATGGTCTTGCCAGTGAGGGTCTTCACGAAGATCTGCATACCACCACGCAGACGCAAGACGAGGTGAAGAGTGGACTCTTTCTGGATGTTGTAGTCGGACAGGGTGCGACCATCTTCAAGCTGCTTGCCAGCAAAGATCAGACGCTGCTGGTCAGGTGGGATACCCTCTTTGTCTTGGATCTTGGCTTTGACATTTTCAATAGTGTCAGATGGCTCAACCTCAAGGGTGATGGTCTTGCCAGTGAGGGTCTTCACGAAGATCTGCATACCACCACGCAGACGCAAGACGAGGTGAAGAGTGGACTCTTTCTGGATGTTGTAGTCGGACAGGGTGCGACCATCTTCAAGCTGCTTACCAGCAAAGATCAGACGCTGCTGGTCAGGTGGGATACCCTCTTTGTCTTGGATCTTGGCTTTGACATTTTCAATAGTGTCTGAGGGCTCAACCTCGAGAGTGATGGTCTTGCCAGTGAGGGTCTTCACAAAGATCTGCATACCACCACGCAGACGCAAGACGAGGTGAAGAGTGGACTCTTTCTGGATGTTGTAGTCGGACAGGGTGCGACCATCTTCAAGCTGCTTGCCAGCAAAGATCAGACGCTGTTGGTCAGGTGGGATACCCTCTTTGTCTTGGATCTTGGCTTTGACATTTTCAATAGTGTCTGAGGGCTCAACCTCAAGGGTGATGGTCTTGCCAGTGAGGGTCTTCACGAAGATCTGCATACCACCACGCAGACGCAAGACGAGGTGAAGAGTGGACTCTTTCTGGATGTTGTAGTCGGACAGGGTGCGACCATCTTCAAGCTGCTTGCCAGCAAAGATCAGACGCTGCTGGTCAGGTGGGATACCCTCTTTGTCTTGGATCTTGGCTTTGACATTTTCAATAGTGTCAGATGGCTCAACCTCAAGGGTGATGGTCTTGCCAGTGAGGGTCTTCACGAAGATCTGCATACCACCACGCAGACGCAAGACGAGGTGAAGAGTGGACTCTTTCTGGATGTTGTAGTCGGACAGGGTGCGACCATCTTCAAGCTGCTTACCAGCAAAGATCAGACGCTGCTGGTCAGGTGGGATACCCTCTTTGTCTTGGATCTTGGCTTTGACATTTTCAATAGTGTCTGAGGGCTCAACCTCGAGAGTGATGGTCTTGCCAGTGAGGGTCTTCACAAAGATCTGCATTCCACCACGCAGACGCAAGACGAGGTGAAGAGTGGACTCTTTCTGGATGTTGTAGTCGGACAGGGTGCGACCATCTTCAAGCTGCTTACCAGCAAAGATCAGCCGCTGCTGGTCAGGTGGGATACCCTCTTTGTCTTGGATCTTGGCTTTGACATTTTCAATAGTGTCTGAGGGCTCAACCTCAAGGGTGATGGTCTTGCCAGTGAGGGTCTTCACGAAGATCTGCATACCACCACGCAGACGCAAGACGAGGTGAAGAGTGGACTCTTTCTGGATGTTGTAGTCGGACAGGGTGCGACCATCTTCAAGCTGCTTGCCAGCAAAGATCAGACGCTGCTGGTCAGGTGGGATACCCTCTTTGTCTTGGATCTTGGCTTTGACATTTTCAATAGTGTCAGATGGCTCAACCTCAAGGGTGATGGTCTTGCCAGTGAGGGTCTTCACGAAGATCTGCATACCACCACGCAGACGCAAGACGAGGTGAAGAGTGGACTCTTTCTGGATGTTGTAGTCGGACAGGGTGCGACCATCTTCAAGCTGCTTGCCAGCAAAGATCAGGCGCTGCTGGTCAGGTGGGATACCCTCTTTGTCTTGGATCTTGGCTTTGACATTTTCAATAGTGTCTGAGGGCTCAACCTCAAGGGTGATGGTCTTGCCAGTGAGGGTCTTCACGAAGATCTGCATACCACCACGCAGACGCAAGACGAGGTGAAGAGTGGACTCTTTCTGGATGTTGTAGTCGGACAGGGTGCGACCATCTTCAAGCTGCTTACCAGCAAAGATCAAGCGCTGCTGGTCAGGTGGGATACCCTCTTTGTCTTGGATCTTGGCTTTGACATTTTCAATGGTATCAGATGGCTCAACCTCAAGGGTGATGGTCTTGCCAGTGAGGGTCTTCACGAAGATCTGCATCTGCAACGATTAAAAAAATGACAAATTACTTGAATATTTCTTCTGTTGAACAATTAACAGGATTTTCATTTCTATTCAACATTTGGGCCACCTTAAAGAGCATCTTCAATCTTGGAAGATTCTGCAGCTATGGGGAAGTTTCAACAAAACTGTATATAAGAATAGCAAAAAAATGAAATATTTCCAGAACCTTCTGGACAGAGATCCAAAATTTCTAGTTAAGATTAAGTATGAGGATTAAATGTCGTAAAATTGTGCTAGTCGCCTAGTGTGATCCTCAGTTGAAAGTATAAGGAAGAGGCGTTGGATAGGCCGCGAAGCCTAAAAAAAAGGCATCTATAACTACTAAACTACTTGACAGAGTTTACTACAGTACCTTACTACATAATATATATATATATATATATATATATATATATATATATATATATATATATATATATATATATATATATATACTATATAGTACATAGCAAAAACTTTGAAACAGTAGATCTGCGAAGGGTGATGGTAGATTTGGGGGAGGGGACAATAAGTCAATATCCAGATATACTCCCTTCGATATTATTAGTTATATATTTCCGACGGAAAGAAGGTATATTGTCTGCAATGTGGGTGTTCATGTATATTAGGCCGCATTCGTTGTGTAACTTACAATGATCATGATGAGGGGGCTATATCTGGATATTGCCAGGGAGGGGAAAGGGGGGTCGCAGCGTTTTATCTGGGATCTGAACAATTACCAGCGGAAGGTTCAAATCACTTCAGCTGTCAGTCACTAGTCCTTGACAGTTAGATGGAAAAATTACTGTTGGCGGTATTTTTCGCGGCAGGATCGAAGCTCGAGACGAGCTCTTACAAATATTCTAAACTTGATCTTTCCTTTAACTTAACTATTCTAAACTTATTCTTACGCAACATTAACGATATTAGCCCTCACCACTATGATCTCGGGTCTAATCGTTGATAAAATAAAACAAGATTTACAAAATCTTTCGAAATTTAAAAAAAAAAAAAATTCAGGTGAAGGAACGGATTTATAAATTGATCAAGGTCAAGTCAACTGCGCACTTCACGTTCGTCGCAAATACCATTATTCCCTGATGACTGTAAATTTTTTATATTGTTTCTGATACTATATTATATATATATATATATATATATATATATATATATATATATATATATATATATATATATATATATATATATATATATATATATATATATATCATTATATCATATGTATGGCAATCCGATTCACAATTTTAAAGTACATAGTGACAATTGCCAAACGAATTCTATCAGCGAGATTCCGAGAACACCACCAAAAAACCAAGTCACCGATTTATGAAAATCTAGACCACCCATCGCAGAATAAAGTTTACAACAAGAGTAAGAAATATTCTGTATTGTCCATAGAGCACATACAGATCTAACAAATAAACGGAGAACTTACCTTCAGTTCAGCAAATTATTTTTTCGAATTACAACTTCTATCTTCTCTGTGTGCTTCGATGTTAGACTGCAAACTCAACCCGTAAATATATAATCAAGCGTAGCTGTGTCATGTGACAAGTGAACGCAATTCTTATTGGATCTTCACGGGCGTTCTGGAAAGGTCTCCTACTACATCAGTTTCTATAAATAGTTACCAGAATTCCTCTAATAAAAGAATATTTCAAAGATTTTAGTATCCTCCAAATTATTGCAATATTTTTCTGTTTACACTTCCAAATAAAAAAATGTTTTGTAATAATAGTGTATTAGCTAAAATAAGATACGTCTTTTCCGAATATTTCCAAATACACGTTCATGAGCAAATTCTGTTTACTGCTAAGACTACGGTATTGTCACAAGTTGCACCGTCACTACCGCTCGCAGGCAACGCATAATCTTCTTGATTGCTTACGTGTTCTGTATGGGCTAGGCTGTGCTTTATCATGAAAAATATTCTAAAAATAACTCGATACGTTTGTGGACTTTGTGTGCAGGTTTCTTTGTTTGTTTGTTTTTTTCTAAGGGAGGCGCGGTGGCCGAGTAGTTAGCGCGTTGGCTTGTGGATCTGAAGGTCCCGAGTTCGAGCCCAGGCCGGGGCATTGTGTTGTGTCCTTGGGAAAGACACTTTACTCCCGTTTCCTACTCCTTCGGATGAGAGTATAAACCGAGGTATAGTCTGTGTCGCATGCATTCCATCATAACGGACTTTAAAGATCCTGACGCTCATGTCCTTGACGGGTGAGTGCCGGTAACAAGAACACACCCAGCATGTACCTTGGGTAAAGCGCTTTACTTGGGGCTGCTGTACTTTAGAAAATGAAAGTGCCCAAATTTCACCTCGGTGATAATAAAGTTGTTAAAATTAATTTTTAAAGAAATGAATAAAATGGTGGAAGGAAAATAATGAGTTTTAATGAATATGATAGCAAAATCATCATGATGGCTAAAATTATTTCTTCATAATTATCTTGCCCCCATCACATGACGAAAGCTAGCAATTATCGATGTCAGTATCATGTGCATGCATGATATAACTAGATAATGATGATAGTAAAAATAATTACTATTAGAGTAGGCCTAGTATATAACAGTACGTCCAGAACAACAAATGAAACCAGCTGATTTCTCAGTGGGACTATAATGTAAACAAAGAAATGTCGCGAACCGATCAGACATGTAGCCTACACGCGCAGGCACTCACATAACAAGCGCTCCTGATCATGCGGACGTCCTTCAGTTGCTGAGACGACAAATGAAAGGACGTACAAACACATATACTACATGTAACAATAACAAAGATTTATTAATACAAACTCAATCTCACTTTTATTCATACAACTAAAACAACCAGATTTTCAACCTCAGAATAATCTGCGATAAATACCTACAGCACCAACAACATCTATATCATGTGTTTGTAGACTTCAAGAAGGCGTTTGACCGAGTCTGGCATGCAGCTCTGTGTACAACACCAGCCCTAAAATTATTAAAGTCATCAAAAGCCTGTATGACAAGGCTACCAGTGCAGTCCTCCATAACAGCGCCATCGGAAACTGGTTCAGAACAACAATCGGTGTGCGTCAAGGATGCCCACTTTCTCCAACATCTTCCTAGAGCGCATCATGTCAGATGCCTTTGCAGAATTTGAACAGCTGGTACAGAGGCTTGACACCACCTCCAGAGCCTATGGAATAGAAATAAGTGCAGAGAAGACCAAAATGATGACCAACAACACCAATGGCATCAACACGGACATCAAAGTCCAAGGACAATCCCTCAACACAGTGCACAGCTTCACAATTTTAGGAGCCATCGTATCAGACAATGGGTCCCGACCGGATCGAAGTCCTCTCCAGGATCGTACACACAACTTCTGCCCTGGCAAGGTTGAAGCCCATTTGGAAAGACAGGACCATCAGTCTACATTCCAAGGTAAGACTGCTGCGCTCCCTTGTCATCTCCATCTTCCTATATGCTTGCGAAACATGGACCCTCACAGCAGATCTACAACGAAGAATACAAAGCATGTAGATGAGATGCTACAGAAGAATTCTGGGCATTTCCTATACCCAGCACATCACCAACGACGTAGTCCGACAGACCATTACACAAGCCATTGGACAACACGATGACCTGCTCACTGTGGTGCAGAAATGGAAACTCCGATGGTAGGGCCACGTCACCAGATCATCAGGCCTTGCAAAGACCATCCTGCAAGGCACAGTACGTGCAAGGCGGTATAGAAGAAGAGGGAGACCGAAAAAGAGGTGGGAGGACAACATTCGAGAATGGACTGGCTTGACATTGAGCGAGGCCACCAGAGTTGCTGAGGACAGAGAAAGATGGAGTATGCTGGTTAAATGATGATCTGTGGTGCCCCAACGACCTCCAAGTTACGGGATAGGATAGGATAGGATTGGATAGGATAGGAAAACTAAATCTCTGACGCAGGCTAAATTCAATAAAAAGTGATGGGATGAAGAATAATGAAGAAGCACAATAACATCATGCAATAAAAGGATATAGAAATTCAAAGTTCACAACGAGGAGGGAGAGTTAGAGAGAATATAATAGTTCATGGGAACGACTACATCTGGTGGGAGCGATGATGTTCGATCCGGTGTGACATCGTTAAAGTTCCTAGTATCTTATTTAGGCTGGGAGCGACTGGAAGCATTCTGATTGGTCGACGCATTACAAAATTCGACGCATGCGCACAGTGCTATCGTAGTCTTAGTAAGGGTTAGAGTTAGGGTTTAGGGTTAGGGTTACGACTCCTAAGAACATCGTGAAAAAGCCGGCCCGACTTGACCTGACGCATACGCAAAAGCGTCCGGCTAAAGTAAGGTACCCGCAACTTTCACGATGTTACACCATGTGGTAAAATGATCTGTACTAGCTGCTTGGCCGAAGGGCCGGGCGCCTTTCACACCGGCCTTTTCACGATATTCTTATGCGTCGTGAAATGGCCGAGCTAACTCTAACCCTAACCCTATCTAGGGCTGGACGGTTTTACCGATACGTAACTGTATTCAGGTTCGGAAACACGACGGTACGGTATATCGGTGCGGGTGTCCAAGGTCCCGTTTACTGGGAAATCTCGACAACATATAACGTGACAGCGGGCGACAAACACGTGGATATAGGCAGCTGTTCTTGAAGAAAAATTTACAAGAACAATAGCTTATCCACGTGTTTAAGCATGGTACCATCGCCAATCCTTCTGAACTCTTAAGGTTATTAAAGACCTTTCCGGTTGAATGTTTTGTTTTATTTTGATTTTGTGGTTTAAAGTTTGCTGACGTTCTAAACAGTTATTTATCATAATTTGTTTTGAAGGCGTTCAAGCAAAAATAAAGCTTCAGTTTCTATGGAAATGTGGTTCTTTGAAACTGTTTTGAAGTGTTTGACAATCTTTTTGCGTCGGTCACTATACTGTCATGCAGTGCCATATCCCATTTAATTGTAACACTTAAAATCGTGGTATGCCGGTACGAAATACCGATACGACCTAAAAAATACCGCGGTAATACCGGTACGACTTTGACCCACGGTACCCAGCTCTAATCCTAACCCTAACCCTTTCTCGTTAACACTGCCAGATTTGAATGAATGAAGCAGTGCTCGGTCGTACTACGATAGCACTGGGCGCATGCGTCGAATTTTTTTTTCTTTTTTTTTTGTAATGCGTTTTAAATTTTGACCAATCAGAATGCTCCCAGTCTCTCCCAGTCCGCTGGCGACCAAGTAGGCCTATCTTATTTTTTGCCCGGCCTCTTTGCGCATGCGCCAGGTCATGACGGGCCGGCCTTTTAACGATGTTTTTAGGCGTCGTAACTATAACCCTAACCCTTACTAAGACTACGATAGCACTGTGCGCATGCGTCGAATTCTGTAATGCGTCTACCAATCATAATGCTCCCAGTCGCCCCAGTCCAAATAAGAAACTCGGCCATTTAACAATGTCACACTGCCCTTTGACGATGTCACACCTGGACTTGCTACTTCCGGTGTCAACAAATGTCACGCTGTCACGCACGTGGTCGGGAGAGAAGATTCACGCAGGTTAGACGTCACGAAGAAAGGGGTAAACGATGACTTGAACGAAGACGTTGAAACCACGTCACAATGAAGAGCAGAGGGGAAGAAAGTAAAGTAAAGAAAGGTAAACAGAAAGGTGAAAGCCAGAGTTGACTACAAAGTTGCCTCTATTTGCTATCAGTTTCTTCATGACCAACATTTTCCTGTCTACCTCTCTGAACTTCTCAACCCTTACAAGCCAACCCGCACTCTTCGCTCTCAAGACGCTTCTCTTCTGACAGTTCCTCGCTACTCTCTTGGAACATTTGGCAAAAGAGCTTTTTCCGTCTATGCTCCTACCCTGTGGAACAAACTCCCATGCAGCCTTCGCCAATCTCCATCTCTTGACTCTTTCAAAGCCCAAATGAAAACCTATCTCTTCCTCTTACACCTGTAGAACATCCTCCCTTGCGGACACCCTGTTGCGCTGATACCTGAAATGTGTGTGTGTGGGGGTGTGTATGTGTGTGTGTGTGTGCGTGTGTGGGTGGGTGTGAATGTGTGTGTGTGTGTGAATGTGTGGGTGAATGCGTGTGTACGTGGATGCATGTGCGTATGCGTGTACTTGTCTTAAAATTGTTTTGCTTTTTTAAATGACATTTGATCCCTCTTAACTTGTTTTCACTGTAAATGAAATTAGAAACTGCTATTATTATTATTATTATTATTATTATTATTATTATTATTATTTATTATTATTATTATTATTGGTGTTGTTACTATTATTATGTGAATCACAAATATGTTTTCTTTTTAAACCAGATTAATGCCATTACACAAGCTTTTATTCTCTTCATCTGGCCTGTCATACGTTGTAACGATGTTTAGTTATTCAACGATTATTCTACTTTTAAAACTGCTGTATTTCACCACCATTTACACTTTACATCTTAGATGAGGCTTTGTTGATCTGCCTCTTTTGGTATCAACGTCCCTCTCTTAAATTTTTTTCTGTGAAATTATTCATTTATTTTATATAAGTTTATTGATTGATTGACTGATTTTATACTTTTATTTGTTGGTTTGTTACCTTTACTAGGTTTACATGTTGTCTTGTTTTTAAATGCAGAATAGATTTATTATGCGTGTGTATCTGTGTGTGGCTGCGTGTGATCAAGCGCTTTGTGAAGCATTTTATGTTTGAATTGCGCTATACAAAATAAATTATTATTATTATATTATAAACTTGCAACAGTTAAACTTAATGCATCCGAAGTAATTGCTGTCTATCCCTGATGTATCCACACGACCATATCATGCACATGATGTAGGCGCTGAACTTCCAGCCTGAAGTCTTTTCTTTCGTCTTTGTAAACTCGTGGGCCTCCTACATACGTACGTAGTATGTCTACAGAATGTAATTGAGGCCTACACAGACGAGACTTCCCACCCTGTGATGTATCCAACGTTCCTACCATCCCCCCTCTCATTCCTTCCCCCCTCTCCATATTTTATAACTTCATGTTCCATAATAGACCACAAATAACTTATTTGTGTTGTCAATGGTTGTTCCTTTTAGCTTCTGTGCATCACTAATTATAGTCCATCGTGATGGCACTAATTACACAGTAATTCCATCAAATTCGATCGTCACCATACATATTCAGTTACGTCAAATATACTGTAATATCCGCACATTATTATAAACACAAGATGAAAATAGAATAGGTGAAGATGAAATGGAATATTGTACTGCATGAAGGATGGCTAAATAACTGTCATATGCATTCATGCATCTACTCAACATCACCCATTTGGGAACTCTATTTTCTCAGGGCCAGCTTCATGAGTGCAGTGCCCATCCCTTCTCCCTTGCTGCCTTACCCTCTCCTGGTTTAAAACAGCCAAGCAAAGTTAGGTTGAGTGAACAGGGGTACGTCTTTCGCTAATCGTTTCATTATTTGTGTCAGTTGGTGGTTGGCTTCTAAGTATGATCACACTTCCAAAAATACTAATTAACAGCGCTGACGTTGCTCTTAAACATCTATAGTCGATGCTATACTAAGGCACAAGTCCTTGATACGCCGTTTGTTTTGTTACCAACTGTACAGCATGGCTGATACTAGATGAGGCCTTCTCCCTCTTAGTTTGAGAGATGAAGAAGCTTTGTCTAGTCTCATATGCCCACTGCTACAGTACTGTTTTTGCTATTGACCTGCATTCACCTGTATAGTTAGCTGGAATTTCTGTTTAAGCGACTTCCCCACTCACAGCTCCTCCTCCTCTTCCCCATCACCTGGTCATAGTTGTTACAACTACATTCTCATAACACACAGCATTATGTAATCTTTTCTATAACTAACAAAAAGTAAATTGAAAAACCATTCAAATGTAATTCCAGACACACACATAGCTGAAAATCAGCATTTTAACAATTTAAAACGAGTTCATTCAGTTTTGTCACTATATATCTGAGGTATTATTATTGTTGCTCATCTAACCTAAAAAAATAAAGCTACAAAAATAATGCAAGTAGACCTATCCTGAATCAGGCTCAGGGTGTCTGCTTGTGAGGCAGAGTTGTAAATTATCAGTCAGCAGCAACAAGTGGTGGACCCAACAGTCGTATGGGACGACCGACAGACATCGCTAGACACAGCAAATACTGGCATGTCCTGTGGATTCGGGCACTAAATAGAATAGACCCAACGTTTCCCGGCGTGTCGTAAGAGGCGACTAACAGGGGTGATGTTAGCACGGCATCTCTGGGCGAAAGTCTTCTACACAGAAGTCACCGGCCAGGGCGGAGGAACTTCACATTACTACAGATTCAACGACCACGTGCTCAGGGCCAAGGCGAGCCACACTGTATTCATGGATTTCAGCTGTGGCCAACAGCCTGGAGAGGATTGGGCACCGCCAGGTCTTTTTTGCCCAAGACACACTACATGATGAAACTATCCACTAATTCCATACCGGATCGGTCGTCGCCCGGCTCAAAGACCTCGCCTTCCGTTGGCCACCAGGACAGAGGTGATAAGTATGCTACTGATGGACAACTTAGCAAGATCCGCACGAGAAACAACATCATCATAGGAACCTGGAATGTCAGGACCCTCACTGCGGAAGGAAAATTAGAAGAGCTGGACCACTATCGATGGAACATTCTAGGTATCAGCAAACTGCGCTGGAAAGGCCTAGGTGAAACAACGACCGACAAAGGCCACAAGCTCTATTTCAGCTGTAGAGATGACAGGCACAAACACGGCGTTGGATTCTTGGTCCACAAGAACATTCTAGCCACTGTCATGGGTTGCCGCCCAGTCTCCAGTAGACTCATTACCATCCGTACCCAAACAATTACAGGCCCATTGCCCTTACAAGCTGTTTATGCAAAACTATGGAAAGAATGATCTATGAGCGTTTGATGTGGCAGTTAGAATCCATCAACGCTCTTGATATCTCTCAATGTGGTTTCCGCAAAAACAGGAGCACTTTAGATCATCTCGTTCGATTCGAGTCGTTCGTCAGAAATGTGTTGGTTAACGGTGAACATGTTGTTTCTGTGTTGTTTGATCTAGAAAAGGCATACGACACGACTTGGAAGTTCGGGATTTTAAAAGATCTAAAACTCCTAGGCTTCTGTGGGAACTTACCCATTTTTATAGAAAATTTTTTAACTGATAGAAAGTTTCAGATCCGACTTGGCTCCACTTTATCAGATTCTTTTGAGCAGGAGATGGGTGTCCCTCAGGGTAGCATTTTATCTTTTCTTTTGTTTAACATTAAGATCAACAACATAGTTCAAAACGTTAAATCTGGCATAGATAAATCCTTGTTTGTTGATGATTTCTCAATCTCAGCGAAGGGTAAAACCTTGGCTGGGGTGGAGCGTCAACTTCAGCTTTGCATAGATAAAATTCAGGGGTGGGTAGAAGAAAACGGCTTCCATTTTTCGCTTTCTAAAACCGAATGCATTCATTTTCATCGCAAACAGAACCAGGTTTTGAACCCTTCTCTACATGTTTATGGACAACCCATCAAAGTTTCTAAACAAGTAAAATTTTTGGGTATTATTTTTGACAGCAAATTTACTTTTCTGCCGCATATTAAATACCTGAGGGAAAGCTGCCAGAAAGGTCTTAACGTTTTGAAAGTTATCAGCCACACAGACTGGGGAGCAGACAAGCAAACTCTGCTCCTCCTCTATCGTTCTCTGGTATGCTCTAAATTGGATTATGGTAGCATCGTATATGGTTCCGCTAGGAAAGGCTATTTAAAAGCCTTGGATCCAATCCATCATCAAGGTCTTCGGATCTGTCTGGGTGCGTTTCGCACTTCACCAAAGGAAAGTCTCTACGCTGAGGCTGGTGAACCTCCCTTAGAGATCCGCAGGCTTCAGCTCGCCATGAATTATTTTCTCAAACTTAAAGCAAACCCTGAAAATCCTGCTTATGATTGTGTTCTAAACCCGTTATTTACACTTAAATTCTCCAACAAACCGACAGAAATTCCTCCTTTTGGTTTCAGAATACGTCCTCACTTTGACACTGCAGGCATAGATGTTGACTCTGTTAATGATGATCAATTGCTAACTGTACTTCCACCTTGGAACCTCATCAACCCTATTATCAATTTCAGTCTCACATCCTTCAAAAAGACCGAAACTTCCGAAGCTGTTTATAAGCAACTTTATCTCGAACAATGTTCACTATATAAAGGATATGACAAACTTTTTACAGACGGGTCGAAGAAAGGAGACTCAGTTGCTGCTGCGTCGGTCTCAGGCATACACCTAGACCAGCATTTGCAACAGCGTCTACCTGATTTTTGTTCTGTTTATACAGCTGAGCTCAAGGCAATTCATCTAGCTCTGAAACAGGTTTATCAATCCAAGAGAACCTCGTTTTTAATCCTGTCTGATTCACTGTCAGCACTTCAGGCTCTTTCCACGAGAAAGATATCACACCCTTTTCTGGCAGAGATCCATAACCTCCACACAGAACTTGTTTCTGAGGGTAAAAAGATAGTTTTTATGTGGGTACCTAGTCACATGGGCATTCACGGCAATATTGCAGTGGACAAAGCGGCTAAAGAAGCTCTGCATCTAGATTTCCCTTCAGAGATTTTCCAGTTTGTTCCATACTCTGACCTGCGTTGTATGACTGGAGTTTATTGTAAACGGCTGTGGCAGACTGAATGGTCTAAGCAAATCAATAACAAATTATTTGAAATTCTTCCGGATTTATCTGCTTCTTTGCCTAACTTTGCGTCCACCCGCAAAGAGGAAACTGTTTTGGCTCGCCTTCATATTGGGCATACTTGTGTCACCCATAATTTCCTTTTAAAAGGAGAGGAATCACCATGGTGCTTTGCATGTGACAAAGCGTTTTCCGTTCGTCATTTTATGTCTGAATGTGCTGATCTGGTTGATTTAAGGGAAAGATATCTTGGTTCAGTACCTTGTAATGAGGTTTTTAAAGTATGCAATGGTCAGAACCTGTTTCAATTTTTACAAGATGTTGGTTTGTTTTATCGCATCTAAATCATGTCGTCTTGTCTTGTATTCTTGTTTGGATTTTATTGAAGAAACTGATTTCATTCACATCTTTCAAAATATTTAAATGTTAACAGTTTAATCTCATTTTACTTAATTTTTTGTGGTCCTGATTCGGCTCTTGGCAGTCCGCTGGACCCTATAAGCACTGAGTATCTATCTCTCTATATATTACCATCCGTCTGAGAGCAGCCCCTTTCAACATCACCATCATCCAGGCCTATGCCCCAACATCAGACTATGACGACAGCGAAATGGAGGATTTTTATGAAAATCTACAGGTGGTCCTTGACCAAGTGCCGAAGAAGGACATAGTCATAGTGCAAGGCGACTGAAATGCCAAGGTTGACAAAGATGCGCACCACAACTGGGGAGACACATGTGGACCACACTGCAGCAACGAGACAAATGACAGGGGTCTGAGACTCCTGGAGTTTGCCAGATACAACAATCTGGTACTGGCAAACACGCTTGGTCTCCACAAAAACTCCAGACGATGGACATGGCACAGTCCCGGCGGGGAGCATCACAACCAGATAGACTACATCATGGTCAAGAAACGCTTCAGACCAAGCATCAACATTGGCAGGATACGCACTTTTTCAGGAGCAGACATCGGAAGTGACCACGCTCTCGTGGTGATGTCTTTCCGGTTCCACCTGGACAAACTGCAAGACCCGGAGGTGGCAGAACTATTTCAGGCCACAATTGGAGGGAAATTTGCACCACTGCTCATTTTGGGAGCTGGTGAAGTAGATGTCAACACCATGACCACCACCTTCAACTCAGCTGTGGCAGATGCTGCCACTGAGATCCTTGGCAAGCACCGACCAAAGAAGAAGCCATGGATCACACCTGAACTTTTGGATCTGTGTGATAAACGAAGAGAGATACAAAAGAAAGGAACACCTCAGAGGGAGCTGACGTCTACCGAAAAATCAGCAATGACATCCGAAAAGGCATGAGCACAGCAAAGGAGAACTGGATAGAAGATCAATGCCAGGAAATACAGAACAGTCTGTACAAGAACAACAGCAAGAAGGCCTACCAGACTGTGAAGAGGCTGACAAGTGTTAAACAGGCCAAAGTCTCCACGATCCAAAGCAAGTTTGGCATATGCCTTACAGAAGAACAAGAAGTCTTGGACAGATGGACAGAGTACTGCTCTGACCTTTACAACCATACACCAAATGGAGACCCATCAGTTCTAGCATGTCCCGAGAAAAGAGAAGAAGAAGAAATCCTCCCAATTCTCCGGGAAGAAGTTGAGGCAGCAGTGCAATCGCTGAAGAAGGGGAAGTCAGCGGGAGTGGACAACATACCCGCGGAACTGCTACAAGCAGGAGAGAAGCGATGATTGATGCCCTCACCATTATCTGTAACAAGATCTGGCAGAGTGGGGAGTGGCCTACACCATGGACTCAGTCGCTTGTCATCACTCTTCCTCAAAAAGGTAACCTTCAGGAGTGTGAAAATTACCACACCATCAGCTTCATCAGCCATCCCAGCGAGGTCCTCCTGAAAATAATACTCAACAGGTTGAAACCCCAAGCTGAACAAATCATAGCTAAGATAAGATAAGATAAGATAACAATTTTATTTAACAAGGGTAAACGATTAAGCACTGGGTGTGCTTTTTTACATCCTGCCCTTGGGGCTTGTAACAATAGCATAGCTGAAATAGATAGATAGATAGTCAGTGCTTATAGGGTCCAGCGGACTGCCAAGAGCCGAATCAGGACCACATAAAATTAGGTAAAATCAGATTAAACTGTTAACATTTAGATATGGTAAAAGATGTAAATAAAATCAGTCTAATTAAACTCAACCAAGAATACCAAATAAGAGGATATGACTTAAATGCGATAAAACAAACCCACATTATGTAAAAACTGGAACAAGTGTTGACCATTGCATACTTTAAAAATCTCATTAAAAGGCATTGAACCAAAACATCTTTCTCTTTCATCAACCAAATCAGCACATTCAGACAGAAAATGGCGAACAGAAAGGGATTTGTCACATGCAAAGCACCATGGTGGTTCTTCTCCTTTTAAAAGGAAATTATGAGTGATATAAGTATGTCCAATATGAAGGCGAGCCAAAACAGTTTCTTCTTTGCGAGTGGATGCAAAGTTTGGCAAAGAAGCTGACAAATCTGGAAGAATTTGAAATAGTTTGTTATTGATTTGATTAGACCATTCAGTCTGCCACAGCCGTTTACAATAGGATCCAGTCATACAACGCAGGTCAGAGTATGGAACAAACTGGAAAATCTCTGAAGGGAAATCCAGATGTAGAGCTTCTTTAGCCGCTTTGTCCACTGCAATATTGCCGCGGATGCCCATGTGACTAGGTACCCACATAAAAACTATCTTTTTACCCTTAGAAACAAGTTGTGTGTGGAGGTCATGGATCTCAGCCAGAAAAGGGTGCGATATCTTTCTAGTGGAAAGAGCTTGAAGTGCTGACAGAGAATCAGACATGATTAAAAAAGATGTTCTTTTGGATTGAAAAGCCTGTTTCAGAGCTAGATGAATTGCCTTAAGCTCAGCTGTAAAAACAGAACAACAATCAGGTAAACGCTGTTGCAAAGGTTGATCTAGGTGTCTCCCAGAGACCAACGCAGCAGCAACTGAGTCTCCTTTCTTCGACCCGTCTGTAAAAAGTTTTTCATATCCTTTATACAATGAACATTGTTCGAGATAAAGTTGCTTATAAACAGTTTCGGATGTTTCGGTCTTTTTGAAGGATGTAAGAGCAAAGTTGATAATGGGGTTGAGGAGGTTCCAAGGTGGAAGTACAGTTAGCAATTGATCATCATTAACAGAGTCAACATCTATGCCTGCAGTGTCAAAGTGAGGACGTATTCTGATACCAAAAGGAGGAATTTCTGTCGGTTTGTTGGAGTATTTAAGTGTAAATAACGGGTTTAAAACACAATCATAAGCGGGATTTTCAGGATTTGCTTTAAGTTTGAGGAAATAATTCATGGCGAGCTGGAGCCTGCGGATATCCAAGGGAGGTTCGCCAGCCTCAGCGTAAAGACTTTCCTTCGGTGAAGTGCGAAACGCCCCCAGACAGATCCGCAGACCTTGATGATGGATTGGATCCAAGGCTTTCAAATAGGCTTTCCTAGCAGAACCATATACGATGCTACCATAATCCAATTTAGAGCGCACTAGAGAACGATAGAGGAGGAGCAAAGTTTGCTTGTCTGCTCCCCAGTCTGTGTGGCTGATAACTTTCAAAACGTTAAGACCTTTTTGGCAGCTGTCCCTCAGGTATTTAATATGCGGCAGAAAAGTAAATTTGCTGTCAAAAATAATGCCCAACAATTTTACTTGTTTAGAAACTTTGATGGGTTGGTCATAAACATGGAGAGAGGGGTTCAAAACCTGATTCTGTTTGCGATGAAAATGAATGCATTCGGTTTTAGAAAGCGAAAATTGAAAGCCGTTGTCTTCTACCCACCCCTGAATTTTATCTATGCAAAGCTGAAGTTGACGCTCCACCCCAGCCAAGGTTTTACCCTTAGCCGAGATGGAGAAATCATCAACAAACAAGGATTTATCTATGCCATATTTGACGTTTTGAACGATGTTGTTGATCTTAACATTAAACAAAAGAGGAGATAAAATGCTACCCTGAGGGACACCCATCTCCTGCTCAAAAGATTCTGATAAAGTGGAGCCAAGGCGGATCTGAAACTTTCTATCGGTTAAAAAATTTTCTATAAAAATGGGTAAGTTCCCGCAGAAGCCTAGCTGTTCTAGATCTTTTAGAATCCCGAACTTCCAAGTCGTGTCATAAGCCTTTTCTAGATCAAACAACACAGAAACAACATGTTCGCCGTTAATCAACGCGTTTCTGACGAATGACTCAAATCGAACGAGATGATCTGAAGTGCTCCTGTTTTTGCGGAAACCACACTGAGTGACATCAAGAGCATTAATGGATTCTAACTGCCACATCAAACGCTCATAGATCATTCTTTCCATAGTTTTGCACAAACAACTTGTAAGGGTAATAGGCCTGTAGTTGTTTGGGTCAGAGTGATCCTTTCCAGGTTTAGGTATTGGAACAATTACGGCTTCTCGCCAAGATGGGGGAAAGGAACCAGAAGACCAGATATGGTTAAACACAGCCAAGAGAATTCTAAGGGAATCTTTAGGCAGGTGCGAAATTAACTGATAATGAATATCATCAGGGCCAGAAGCAGAGTTATTGGATTTCAAGATGGAATCTGTCAATTCTTCCATAGAAAATGGGAGGTTATATGGTTCACAATTATCGGTGTCAAAAAAACAGGATTCTCTTTCTTTTTTATCTTTGATGTTTTGGAATTTGGGGGAATAATGAGCAGATGAAGAATTGTGATGGATGGTAGAGGCTAACAAGTCAGCCACCTGCTTTCTGTCAGTGATAATCTGACCACGTTGTTTCAGACCTTGGATCACGGCTTTGGAGTTTTTTCCTTTAATTCTTTTCATAATTTTCCAGACTGTTTTGGGAGAGGTTTTGGTATGAAGTTTGGAACAGAAGGTTTTCCATGATAGACGCCTTTTTTGTTTAAAGATATATCTAGTTTTAGCTCGTAGTTTCTGATGAATAAGTTTATTTTCAGCTGTAGGATTTCGAAAGAAACTCCGTTGGGCTTGCTTCCTTTGATGATGAAGAGTCTTGCATTCTTCATCAAACCAAGGGGTCTTCGGGGCACTGCTTTTAATAGATGTTTTGGGTATATTTTCGGAAGCACATTCTATTAGGATATTAGAAAAAGCCAAAGCTGGATCTTCGGAACTGAGAATGTCAGTGGTAATTCGACAAGCTGCGGAGTGTCCAAATTGGACCCAATTTGCTTTTTTGAAATTCCAGCGCTTTTGGGGCTCCTCAGATTGATCTTCTAGAAACGTTAGAAAAATTGGAAAATGATCACTCCCACAGAGATCCGTATGAGGTTTCCAATCCAGGTCCAAAAAAAGAGAGGGGTCACAGATGGCCAGGTCTAAATTAGAAAATTTTCCTAAATGGTTACAATACGTAGGGGAACCTGAATTCAAAATACAAAGGTTGAGGTCATCAACAACATTCTCCAAAATTTTGCCTTGGGGATTCTGAAGGTCACTTCCCCATCTGGGGGAGTGGCCATTCAGATCCCCAACAATCAGGAAGGGAGTTGGGAGTTGGTCTATCAAGTTTAGTAAATCAGCTTTGCAAATGGTTTTGGAAGGGGACAAATATAAGGAGCAGACTGTTACAGTTTTTTGGAAAGATACTCGAGCAGCAATCGCCTCCAGGGGTGTGGTCAATGTAACTGGGCTAAATAAAATGTCTGAACGAACACATAAAGCGTTCCCACGAGAAACATTGTACTGCAAGCAAGAGTATCCAGATAACTGGAGTATTTTATCAGGGCTCAGAAGAGTTTCCTGTAGACATATTAAGCTTGGTCGGGTTTTAGAAAGTAGGAGCAACTGTTCGTAGTTGGCTTTAAGCCCCCTAATGTTCCACTGTATTAAAAAGGTCATAGTAGAAATAAATAAAAGGAGTATGTTTCATTTCAATCAAAGTTATAAGTTTCTCCTTAATTATAATAGATTAATTTTTAGCTGTAGATGGAGGTGCTGACTCCTGTGAAGGCGACTCCTCCATGTCAACTGATTCTACCTCCAGGGAGGCGAACCGATTCGAATGAGCGTCTTTTTTGGAAGACAATGGTCTTGACTTATTGTCAGTCCTTGAAGAGGACTTTGAGCTCGACGAACGCTGTGCGACCCCAGCCGAATGGGTTCGACCCCGATGGGGTGATGTGGAGGGAGGTCGCGAACCAGACGTCCGCCCCTGCCCCGAAGGCGGAACAGGGTGCAGAGGTGTGGCAACGGCTTTCGACACTGCCGCCGGAGGTGGCACTGTCGCAGTGGGAGTCGGCCTGCTTGTGGTCGACCGCTGCTGGTTACTAGGGGCAACTTTAACTCTCTCCTTATTCTCATTCTCCAACAGGCGTTTCTCTAGCGATTGTGTTAAGGTTTTCAGAGAGCTCAGGAGCGATCCTAAATCAGAATTGTTAGCAACAGAGATCATGGATGAGATGGATTTGAGCATGTCTGGCAAAGTGTGTGTTGAGGCCACTTTAGCAAAACTCGGTTTGTTTGTATCACACGGGTTGAGAAGCTCATACCGTTTTCTCGCCTCTGGAAAGGAGCATTTGTCTCGTGATCTGATTTTTTGGATCTCAGCCTCCCTGATCCAAGCAGGGCAAGACTTTGAAGACGCAGGATGGTCTCCCTTGCAATTATAGCACTTTGGAGCATTACCGCACTGTTCACCATGAAAATCCCCCCCGCACTTGAAACAGGTCGGCGTGTTTTTGCATGCCGTGCTACCGTGTCCATACCTCTGGCATTTAAAACAACGCAGTAGTGAAGGTACAAACACGGAAACAGGAATACTTTCATAACACACAATAACTCTTTTTGGTGCTTCAGGTGTGCAAAAGGTCAGAAACAGAGTATTAGTGGGTACTCTGTTTCCGCCCTTGTCTTTTCGCATGACCCTATGAGCCTCAGTCACTCCCTGCTTAGCCAAGCCATCTTTAATTTCCGTCTCAGACAGACCATCAAACTGGGATGACCGCACAACTCCTTTGGAGGAGTTGAGTGTGCGGTGACAAGTCACACTCACGTCAAACACTCTGCTACCGAGTTCCAGCTTGGTGCCATCTCTAGATATCAATTGGTCCGAAGTCTTTTCTGTGGGGCAGTCCACTAAAAAACTACCATCCCGTTGTCTTTTGATATCTTTGATCTGGCGAGATATCCCTTCAAACCACTTTTCAACGACAAAAGGGGAAATCTTTTGGCTTTCATTTGTCAACTTAACGGTCAAAAAGCGTGGCCATGTTTTGAAAAGGCCAGATTCCTTGGCTGTGCGTCGAGTTTCAGTGTCGCTGTCAGAATCATGTCCAGTATCCTTGTCCAGTCCGTCATAAGTACGTTTTTGTTTTTTGGTGGATGCCATGTTTTAAGATTGTTTATTCATCCCCCCTGCCCCCCACCCACCACGGAGTCCAACAAGGGGATGCGTCCAAGCGGAAAATCCAGCAAGGGAACGCACCAGGGTTACAGGGGGGATATACACCCAGACAGTCCCGCACTGCCACTACGGTATTGTTCAAGTTTGACCCATGAGCCGCAGCCTTCTAGCAGAGCTAGGGCAATACACGACCAGCCGCTTGACTGACGCGGGCCACGCCAGCCTCCCGTCTAGGAGAAGTCCGGGCCAAAGAGGTGTGTTAGTGTGAGGGACCGCAGTCCCTCAGTGACCTCAACCTCCAGGATCCCCTTCTCCCCCGACACGGGTTGCCCTGCACGGCAAACGCAGGGGGCCAAGAGAAGGCCACAGAGAAAAGGAAGGGTAGACAAAGAAGGAATGATGGGGAAAAGGAAGACAGGGAAAGTCCGGTAAGGCAGAAGAAAGGGAGTCAAAACTGCACAGTATACAGGGAGAATTTACGGGTGAAGAGAATATAGGTGAAAGGACCAATAAGACAGAAACAAGATAAAAGAGAAGAAAAAGGGGTAGGCAACTTGGTCACCCAGCCAGAGAGAGGCTTGGGGTCCACCCCCGGCACGCGGAGCCGAGCCCGTGGGGGCAGCATAGCTGAAGAACAAGCAGGATTCAGGGCAGGGCGAAGTACCACTGAACAGATTTTCAACCTCAGAATAATCTGTGAGAAATACCTACAGCACCAACAACATCTATATCATGTGTTCATAGACTTCAAGAAGGTGTTTGACCGAGTCTGGCATGCAGCTCTATGGGCAACAATGAAAGTGTATAACATCAACCCTAAAATTATTGAAGTCATCAAAAGCCTGTATGACAAGGCTACCAGTGCAGTCCTCCATAACAGCGTCATCGGGAACTGGTTCAGAACAACAATCGGTGTGCGTCAAGGATGCCTACTCTCTCCAACACTCTTCAACATCTTCCTAGAGTGCATCATGTCAGATGCCCTTGCAGATCACGAAGGCACAGTCAGCATAGGGGGTAGAGCAATCTCCAATCTTCGTTTTGCGGATGACATTGATGGATTGGCTGGAAAGGAACAAGAACTTGAACAGCTGGTACAGAGGCTTGACACCACCTCCAGAGCTTATGGAATGGAAATAAGTGCAGAGAAGACCAAAATGATGACCAACAACACCAACGGTATCAACACAGACATCAAAGTCCAAGGCCAATCCCTCAATACAGTGCATAGCTTTTAAATATTTAGGAGCCATTGGATCAGACAATGGGTCCCAACAGGAAGTCATCTCCAGGATCGCACAAACAACTGCTGCCCTGACAAGGTTGAAGCCCATTTGGAAAGACAGGACCATCAGTCTACTTTCCAAAGTAAGACTGCTGCGCTCCCTTGTCATCTCCATCTTCCTATATGCTTGCGAAGCATGGACCCTCACAGAAGAATACAAAGCATGGAGATGAGGTGCTACAAAAGTCTTCTGGGCATTTCCTATACCCAACACATCACCAACAACGAAGTCCGACAGACCATCACACAAGCCATTGGACAACACGATGACCTGCTCACAGTGGTGAAGAAACGGAAACTCCGATGGTATGGCCACGTCACCAGTTCATCAGGCCTTGCAAAGAACATTCTGCAAGGCACAGTGCAAGGAGGTAGAAGAGGGAGACCGAAAAAGAGGTGGGAGGACAACATTCAAGAATGGACTGGTTTGACATTGAGCAAAGCCATCAGGGCTGCTGAGGACAGAGAAAGATGGAGTATGCTGGTTAAGCGATCATCTGTGGTGTCCCTACGACCTCCGGGTTACGGGACAGGATAGGATAGGATAGCAACAAGTGATAGAAGTGGCCAAACGTTTTGATGACAGAGCTTAGAGATTGAAAGTAGATTGTGAAATATAGACCATGGCCAAGGACATATCCTAATTTATGTCATACTATAAATTATAATCAAGCATGCATATTGCTAATTGTTTAAATTCCTTGTTGATTTTATTGTCATTTATGTTGTTGTTTTAAAAAATGTATTCCCTTGTACCCAATTTTTCCCAAGCACTATGTTTCTCAATGCGGGGAAAGCACTAAACAAATGTTTGATAATTGATTATTATTAATCAGACTAGGAAATTCTCTGAGGATCTGCTGATTTCATATCAACTTGTCCACATTTCAGAAGAAAGCAATATTATTGCCGTTTCAGAAGAGAAAGAAAACATTTTTTGTTTTTTGTTCCTAAGTTCGTCAAAAACCATCAATGAAATCTAGTAGCAACTAAAAAGTTACTTGATTCTAATTTGTTGAAACCTGTTGTTTTCAAAATACATAAATTTATATACTTCGCAAAGTACAGGAAGTCGATGAGGTGCGCATGCAGTTATATATGTATGTGGGCGTGCATGTGTGTGTGCATGCGATCTGAGTAAAATGTAACGTTTTCCACTCCATGAGTGTGACTTTCCTCTCTTTGTGTGACTAAAAACAAACACTTAAACATCAACAAAGTTTATTCATATCATATCAGTTTAGGAATAAAATGAAACAGGCAAGCAAAGATTTCACATGATTCACAGACATACAATTTTCATCCAAAAGTATCCCAAACTGGCAATTCACAGTATACTATTTCAAGAAAGTTTGAAGCATAAAGTACATCAGTTTTATATATCAGTATGGAATTCGGAATATTTGTTGCATTTGTACTGCTAAATAATGTAATTGCACAGATAGAATTTTTTTCATTCGTCATTCACAGCTGAAGAGGATTCTAAAATTTTGTTTGATGCTTTTCTTCAAATCTAAAGGGGAAAAAGTTTTGTGTTTTTTGGAGTAGGAGGGGAGGAGAGGGGTGGGGGGTAGTAAAATGTTAAATATCACTAAGGTAAGAAAATACATTTGAAGACTGATACAGGGAAACAAAATATTAGTTACAACAGTATCTAATACAAGGAGTCACTGATTTCCCTTTAGTGCAGTACAGTAATCTCGATTGTTGGAAACAAACTCTGAAGAATCCTGGGTATGCTTTCCACATAAGTATCCTTACATATCTTTGTTATCCTATTGGTTATTTTACTCAATTTCTCCAACACATCCTGCTATAATCCCTCAGCCACTAGACTATAACAGTCTGCCAGAGATTCCAGATTAGCAAGAGTTTCTGCCAAGTCTTCTTCTTCCAAGCCCGCTTCAAGGAAATGATGGTGTCGTCTGATGTTGAATCTAGAAGCCTCTGCATGAAGACTTGAGACAAAGTCTCCCATGCTGGCATTGGACTGTAGTGAGGTCATCATGGGTACTGACTCTACATCTGAAAATAAACACATGTAGATAAGTTGGACAGCATAAATCTAAATGCAATGAAATTGTTATGCAATGAAGACAAGTGCGACCCTAATGCTTCCTACACTTGTTGAAGCTTTATGCTTCGAGAAACTTAACTGGAACTTTTCCGCTGGGGTACACCTCCTATTGTTGTTTTTCGTGCGCACTGAGCATGGCTATTTCATGGAGTCTTGTACCATACGGAGGTTCGGTACTTTGAAATCAAAGTTGATAGAATTCCATGAAATGAGGTTTGTTTTAAGCAAACATTCTAAGAATACATAAAATGCATGCAAAAAAGTATGTCACCTTAAGCTACTTTTCAAGAGAGCATAATTTATTAATTGAAGGGTAGCAAACTTGGGAGGAAAACAGTATAATAGTAAACAGCTGCACATATGGAAAGAAAACAAGATGGCAAGCCATTAAATGTATTTCCAGACACTCTAACACATGCGAAAAAATAAGCATTTTCAAAAGTGTTAATTTTTGTGTGTGTGTGTGGGGGATAGGGGGAGGGGGGGGGGTGTTGACATTTACACAAATACTGATGGCAATAAAGTTGTATCCGCTAACTCTGAGAATTCAAAAAGATTTCATGGTAATTTCTTCAGATTTAGACATGATGGTAATATCTTTTGGATAATAATAACTATGGCATGACGAACACTTTGATATAATTACGAATACGTAGAACAATGCGCAAATCTAAGTACCCAGCCCCCTTAAAAGACTGCAATCATCATCATCTTATAAGTAAATACAATTAAATGCAATACATACCACATTTTGGGGGCCTCGGAGTTGCGCTGAGAAGGCCCATTGGATTGACACTTGGATGGAATATATGAGGAAAAGGGGTCACAACTTTCAAAGGATCCCGCATTACACAGCCAGCACTGGAAAAGTTACAGAACCTTTATATAACAAAATAGCTGACATTGACCAAGTACAAAAGTTACAAAATAAATAAAAGAGAATCTTGGCTTTTAATGCATTTGATTTAGATAGCTTCCTAAAACTCTCCATTATTTATAATTCAATATCCATACAAAAGACCTTTGTACTGTTGGTGAACTTATAAGGCAAACACCTATATGTAGTCAACATTCTTTATTCCAGATAATAGGTCTGAACAACTAGGACATGATTGAATGTAACCTTTTAATGCTATGGGAAAAAATTGTATATCTGTATGTGTAGAATGTTACACTCCTTAAAAATACACATACTTAGAACATTATTCTTTAGCCAAAAAAATTTGAGCCGTTGCTCACAGGACAAAATGTAAGGATTGATCACACTTAATTTCAACTGCTCTTATAAATGGTACTATTATCATGCAAGAATATCCATTTGATTAGGTTTTGTGTTTAAAATAGACAGTATACAAGTAAAAGTCACATATATCCATCTTTAAACTTACTTGAGTGCATGAGAATATGTTTCACTGAGATAGAGTTGGAGAATATCATCTATGCTACTGCATGATGATAGTTGTCGAGGTGATGACCCACCCGATCTGTACAAGAAAAACAGATGAAGGGAAAAAAAAGATGTATATTATAACTTTACATCAAATCCACAAACAAGAACTGTTCATCAAATGCTACTAGACTTCCCCTCATCCCAGTCAACTATTGCAAAAATGTGGGAAGCTTTTATTCTGGGGTAAATACATATATTGCTGCATGCATGTGTGAACATTCTATGCTGTGACATGCATATCATCTAATGCTCTTACCTTTTGACTTTGTTGCTAGGAATGCCTCTGACGACGCACGACTGTGCAACAACATGGGATCGACAATCTGCATGAGGAGTGAGGGGATGCCACAGCTTTTCCTCCCTCTCAGACAAAAGAGTGTCCGCAAACGTCTCTTGTTCCAGAATGGGAAATGGAAGACTAGTGTTCAAAGCAGAAACCTGAAAATGAAATGTAGAATAAATAAAGTCCTTGTGAGAGGAACAATTAAAATACTTATTGAAACTAATTTGAAAGTCAGCACTAAAGGTCTGGCCACACTTGTTTTACGCACCTGGCAACACTGAGTTACGCATATGAATTCCTTATGTATTTCCTTGGGTAATGGCTAAAGTAAATTTCACAAGGATAGCGCATGTTTGATTTCTTCTGCATAAATACATAAGCTGGGCTTACGAGGACCAATCAGAAGCAAGAGTGTGACATCACGAGTTTAGAGGTCAACCTAAACTCCTCCCATATGCATGATTACATGCAAAAAAGGTTGGCTGATACAATACACACAACTTGGTGAGCTAAGGCAGTTGAATTCACTTGTTGCGTGTTGATCTTAGTAAAATTTTTCAAATTATAGTCAAATCATGAAAGAATATGTAGCGGAAAGGGAGGCGACTGGTTCAAGCTTGGGAGAAAGGTTGACTACCTTACATTTTTTTTTAGTTAGACTAGCCTTGGATGGCCCCTGCTGTGCAGAATCCTTTGGTGTGGCCACTGGGTTATACACGACATTTGTTCTCCCTGGTTGACCATTCGTCTTCTGTTTTTGGTGGTGAGCATGACTACACTGTCGGCAGGCAATTTATGCAAGTCAGTGGCAGCAACTTGTATGGAGTGTCGTGGCACTAGTAGCCGGCAATCCAGTTTACTAGCAACACGCTTCACCGCCTTGCAGGGCAAATATTTGTATGTCCCTCTTACAAGGGATAAATGAAAATAACAGCTCAGGTTGGGTCGTGTTCTCAAGATGTTGGCCGAGAGGCAGGAGTCAAATACTCCGCTCGGCTACAGGTGGTGCAACGACCGGGAACAAAATGATGCTGGACTGTGGTAACTGTTGAAGGCAGTTTTTCACTGTTAGTCAGTGAATGGAGACTGACTGGGCGTAGTCAGTGTTGGTCCCAGACACATACCTGTTTGCGAACTGGGAAACCATGAGGACATGGTTCGATTTGAGCTGTGGGATCTGTAGCGGAAAGGACCACACCAAAGGATTCTGCACAGCAGAAGCCACCCGAGGCTAGTCTAACCAAAAAATGTAAGGTAGACAACCTCTCTCCCAAGCTTGAACCGGTCGCCTCCCTTTCCGCTACAAGTACATTACATCGTCATGAAAAGTGCCTTGTTATAATAAAATTACACAGCTACATACATTCATAAATTCGAGCTGGGCCATGATAAATATGACGCCACTATCCTCCGACACCATGCATAAGCCGTAAATACGTAAGCCAAATGTGACCACTAAACTCATAAGGTGTGGCCACCCATCAAAATTCCGCGTCGGTGAAAAATCTCATAACCCAGTGTGCATAAGCCATAAAACGTAAGCCAAATGTGGCCACTACTTTATGAACCAAGCAGCAGAACACCATGCTCTCCTATTGCACAGTCATGTCATCTCATAAGTACAAGTTGAGTGACTGTGTTACACTCAGTTTGATGATGGTGTTTTCTATCAGTATCTGATTCAGCCCCGATGCTTGAATTCCTGATAGTTGTGTAACTCAGATTCGTTTATTCACGCAACCCGTCCAAACAGCATACAAGTCACAAAGTCGACGTATGAAGTTTTCCACTTTTATTCAGCACACACCAACAACTGCATACAATTCTCAACTCAACTCAACAACTTTCACAGCAACTCTCTATCAACAACTTTACTATCAACAACAATCTCAACTTTCTTAACAGTGCGGCGCTTATATAGTCTCTACATACACGGGAACAAACGAGAATAATCACAACCAATCAAAATTAATTTCATCATCACGTGACTCACGTCATACAACCTCATTTGGAATGGAAGCTTCCATGGTAACCAACAGAATAATCCACACGCTTCGATCGATAGTAAACAACTGATTCCCGAAAATTCTCAAACAATATCGACCAACTAAAAACACTAACGTTACACAAAGCCTCTACTAATAACAACGCAAAATCAAATCAAAGATAAATACACTCTATTACTGCATGCGTTGCAAAAATAAAACGAACAGATCTATCGCGCGCGTCACACACAAGCCTGCCATTGCACGCGCTTCACACATAACATCGTGCGCATTTCATACGCACCATTCGCGTTTCAACGTAACATAACCCCCCACTCAAGAAGAAATTTACCTAATTTCTTTCAACAATGTTGAAACGTAATGCACAAACAATGTACAGAATTAAAACTTACTTCAGACTGTCTCATTTACTGTCAATGCTCTCAGTTTATATACACAGAGTCCATGTTTTTCATCCGCAAGTCTTTCTGGATACTGTCAATGTTCACAGTTCATTCACACAAGGTCAATGTTTCTCATCTGCAAGTCTGTTTAGATATTGCCAATGTTCTCCACACAGTCAATGTTCTTTCAACCGCAAGGAAATGACGCCCTCGTCAGTTGCGGTCGTCATCGGCCCAGGGTCAAAGACAATGATCACGTGGGCTTCCCTGGAATCAGTGCGTCCTCCGTTGTCTCCTCCTTCCATCGGATGTCCGACGCAGTCGACGTTGTCAGCTCCCAGGATGCATTCGCTGGGTCTCACGGTCAGGTTGGCTTCTGCGGGACGGTGGAACAGCTCCCTCAAGGTCTGCAGATGCTCCTTCCAGGTCTGGGTGTGGACTTAATGTTCGACCAAAGTCGTAGAGCCTGGGACATCACTGAAGCTATGGGGAAATTCGCCCATAAGGTCCTTGAGCTCCAACTTTTGACCTTCCGTCAAGCCTGGTCCTAGCTTAACGTCATCGATGCCTTCTTTGCTGTGGAAGTCTCCAAGTTCCAACAGTTCCTCGCTGTCAAAGCTGTTATCGATCTCAGCTACTGTTGCCACATGCACAGTCTCTGATGGCCTTTCCACGTACAGCTTAAGGAGGTTGGCGTGGTATATCTTGGAATGCTGGCCGACCTTCACCTTGTAGTCGTTGATTCCCACCACGGTCTCCACTTCGTACGGGCCTTTCCACTGCATCAGCAACTTATTATGATCAGTAGGTAGCAGCACCAGCACTTTGTTGCCAGGTTTGAACTTCCTGTTCACAGCCCTATGATCATAGTAGTGCTTTCCACAGTCCTGGGACTTCTTCAGGTTTTCTCTGGCTATCTCGAGAGTCTGCTCCAGCTTCTCCCGTAGCTCAAACACGTACTGGTAGCTGTTCTTCACCTCTGGGGTCTCTACTTCTTTCGTCCACAGTTCTTTCAGGATGTGCATCGGCCCTCGGATGGTTCTTCCGTACAGCAGCTCGAACGGAGAAAAGCCGGTGGACTCCTGCGGTACTTCTCTGTAGGCGAAAAGTAGGGCGTTGATGTAGCGATGCCATTGTCTGGGCTGCTCGCTGCACAGTTTCTTCAGGGTGGACTTCAGCGTAGCATTGAACTTTTCGACAAGCCCGTTGCACATTGGATGGTAGGGTGTCGTAGTCAAATGCCGGATGCTCAGCAGTCTGTTGACCTCCTTCATGCAGTCAGAGACGAACTGCGTCCCGAGGTCTGTCAGGATCTCTTCAGGCACTCCAAGCCTACTGAACATGTCCACCAGTGCCTCTGCTACAGTTTCAGTGTCAATCTTCTTCAGTGGCACTGCTTCTGGGTACCGAGTTGCATAGTCCACTAATGTCAGTACCCACCGATGACCTTCTTCACTCGGAGGTCTTATTTCGCCGATTAAGTCTAAGGCCACCCTCTTGAAAGGTCGGTCGATCAGAGGCATCCTCTGCATAGGCACTTTCGGGACCCTTCCTCGAGGTATGGTCTTCTGGCAAATGTCACATGATCGGCAGAAACGGCTGACGTCCGCATGAAGTCCTGGCCAGTAGAACACCGCCTGGATTCTATCCGACGTCTTCTTGATGCCTAGGTGACCTCCCATGATTGAGTCATGCGCTACTTCCATCACCTGGCGCCTTAAGGGTAACGGTACCAATACTTGACGTAGTGGTTTCCCTCCGTTAACCCTCGGGTGCTGGAAGATTCGATACAGGATCTTGGCCTTCACCTCAAAGTAGACCGTGCCACTGCCCTTGTTCACGTGGTCTTGGCGGTTCCTGTACTTGTTTAAAGTGCTATCAGCTTCCTGGAGCTGGATCAGCTTATCTCTGTCCACGATGGCAGCTTTGGAGTTGTCGGCGACCTTCAGTGGCGTAGACACCTTGTCTCTCTTGGCCTGGGCCCTGGTAGTAACAGCACCGACGATCTCTGGTCGGCAGGGCTGAGCCGGAGTAGCCACATTGTCCCGTAGCAGCTCTGAAAGGTCTCCATCGGGAAATGGCAATGGATCCTCCTCCACAACTTCGACGCGTTGGGTTGAGGCAGGACTCCATTCTGGATCGGGGTCGTCGGGTCGTCTCGCGCCGTCGATATTCCCGATCATCAAATCATACAGCGGCTTCTTCAGGCAAACCGCTTCGACTTCGCCTATGTAGAATATGTAGAAAGGGGTGTTGACATGAATTTTTGCAACTGGCGCTTTCACACATTTGCTGTCGGCCATGAGTGTCCATTTAGAATCGCCAGTGAACTGTTCTTTAGCGATTAGGTCTTCTCTGACGATGACCCCACTGCAGCCAGAGTCTCTTAAAACAGTCACTTCATGATTTCCGACGCGTCCCTTGGAAACAGGCATGTTCTGGACGGTCACAGCTGCGCTGGCGACGACGGGGATGGATTTCCCGTTGGCAAGGAGAAGTTGGCCATCAGTCATGCACTCTTGCACGTCCGCAGGGGTAGCTGTGCGCTTGGTCTCACTCAGAAGAATGACGCTCCCGCCCCACTTTTGATGGTCAGATCTACTGGTTTGCCGTTGATTGGAGAACCGCCTCTGCCGGTTGCCCGCCACTGAATTGTCCGTACTGCTCCGCTGTCCGCTACTTTTGTTTTGAGGACAGTTAGCCGCTCTGTGGTCTGTAGCGTTGCAGGTGAAACAGCCTCTCGAATGCCCTTTTCTGGGAGGAGGCGTGGAGTCCGTCTGTCTCTGGCTCGTCTGACTCCCCTGAATCTGGTTCCCATGGCTTGCCGTCTTCTGAAAGTGTTTTGTCGCGCTGGGTGGCCCCAACGTTTTCTCATGAGCGATGAGATATCTTTCAGCAGCCTCAGCAACGTCTTTTAGCGTCTGCAACTTTTGTATTTCCAAGTGGATCGCGAGGTCCTTAGGGCAGGCGTTGAGTAATTGTTCCCTCACGATCAGCTCATGGAGACTCTCGTAAGTCTTCCCTTTGCCTGATAATTCCACCCACTTCTGTAGATATGATGACAGGCGCTCCACAAATTGCTTTGGCGTCTCGTCTGACTTAGGCCGGCATTCACGGAAGCGTTTACGGTAGCCCTTCTCTGTAAAGTTGTAGCACTGCAATAGGGCCTCTTTCAAGACGTCATAGTTTTTGGCGTCATCGTTCGACAGTCTGGTGTAAACTTCGAGCGCTTGCCCTGTCAGAAGTGCACTTAGTCGAATCGCCCAGTCTCGAGGTTGCCAGTTGGAGCTTTCGGCGAACCTTTCGAATCTCGCCAGATAGCTGTCGATCTGGTCCTTCCCGTCGACGAAAGCTGGCAATTTTGGAGCCGTATGGTCGTTGGTGACTTGTGGCGCATGCTGATTGTTTTGGATACGCGCCAACTCTAGCTGGTACTGACGCTCGCCTTCAAGACGCTTCAGCTCGAATTCTCTGTCTTTTTCTTGCCGCTGCTGTTCAATTTCCAGACGCTTCTCTTCTAATTCTCGTTCTTCTCGGCGACGCTGTTCTTCCATTTCCAGACGCTTCTCTTCTAATTCTCTCTCTTCACGGCGACGCTGCTCTTCTAATTCTCGTTCTTGTATTCTCTCCTGGGATTTGACGTACTCCGTCAACTGTTTGCCTTTTAGATTCAGAGCAACCCCTTTCTGCCAGAAGTCAGCCATCTTGATGCTTTTCTGGAAAGTTCTTTTCTGGAAAGTTCTTTTTCTAGAAAGTTCTTGACTGTGCTGCACCCTTCTAGACTGTTCTAGAACAGCACGCTTTCTGCAGTAGCGCTGATGCTTGCCACTAGTCGCCTTCGCTGACGCAGGCACCGCTGTCCTCGTCGTATGCGACGCTGCAACACGCTGGTGTTGATGTACACGTTCCTGTGCTGAAGTAGACGCGACGTCCACTCGTCGCTCTCTCTAATACTGGCGATGTAGCTCCGAGACTGTCCCTCGACGTAGTCTTACGGTAGCCACGTAGTCCCGATCTGTTGTTCGCTCACGAAGCAACTCTTCAGCGACTACACGCCCTTGCAGTCAACCCGAACCTATCGGTGATGTAGTCCCAGTATGTTGGCCCCTCTCGACGCAACTCGTTGGCGGCTACCCTCGATGACTGCCTCTCGTAACGTTGACTCGCTTGTTGTAGCAGTTGAACCCTTGGCTATGGTGTGAATCGCGGCTTGGCCCCCAAAATGTTACACTCAGTTTGATGATGGTGTTTTCTATCAGTATCTGATTCAGCCCCGATGCTTGAATTCCTGATAGTTGTGTAACTCAGATTCGTTTATTCACGCAACCCGTCCAAACAGCATACAAGTCACAAAGTCGACGTATGAAGTTTTCCACTTTTATTCAGCACACACCAACAACTGCATACAATTCTCAACTCAACTCAACAACTTTCACAGCAACTCTCTATCAACAACTTTACTATCAACAACAATCTCAACTTTCTTAACAGTGCGGCGCTTATATAGTCTCTACATACACGGGAACAAACGAGAATAATCCTACATAAAACACCACAACCAATCAAAATTAATTTCATCATCACGTGACTCACGTCATACAACCTCATTTGGAATGGAAGCTTCCATGGTAACCAACAGAATAATCCACACGCTTCGATCGATAGTAAACAACTGATTCCCGAAAATTCTCAAACAATATCGACCAACTAAAAACACTAACGTTACACAAAGCCTCTACTAATAACAACGCAAAATCAAATCAAAGATAAATACACTCTATTACTGCATGCGTTGCAAAAATAAAACGAACAGATCTATCGCGCGCGTCACACACAAGCCTGCCATTGCACGCGCTTCACACATAACATCGTGCGCATTTCATACGCACCATTCGCGTTTCAACGTAACAGACTGTAAACAATATTCATCAAATATTTTAAGATTTTGGTAAAGAACCAGACTGAGCTACAGCAAGTCTAACCCATTGAGCCACTATGGAAACATTGATTGATTTGCATGTGCTTGGTATATTTTGTTTGTTGAGTCAGTCATTCTCACCTTTCTACCAATGATTGAAAGAGCTGAAGTGAGTTCTGATAGTTGCACAGAAGCAGACTCCTGTCTATAAGACATGGTCATGGTGTCAAGGGAGGCTGCCAAAACTGCACTTGTGTGGTAGGGAAGCTCAGGCTATTTATGCAGAACCATACAGAAAAAAAACAACCACCAACAGAGCTATAATTTTTTTTTATATATATAACTTACTGGTATGTCATTAAAAATGTCAACATTAATAGCCCTATTATCGTTGTGAAAATAAGTAAGCTAAACAGAACTAAACTTTCTTGCAAATGGTTTATTCCACAAAATTCACTTTGAATCTACCATTCTAATTCCTGTCAAAAACATGAATGTAGATCACATTTATTGATTTAGTTTAGAATCAGCAGCTACTGTTCATAACAAATTAGCATTCTCAAAAAGACAAAACTTACATTATAAGAAAGATGTGGGAAGCTGCGGGGTGCCCCAAGGTTTTTCCACAGTGAGGATGCCAGCGACAGTGGAACATAAAGAGAGCTGTCTGCTGAGCATGCCCCTAAACACAGCGTGTTGTTCAGAATGCGTGTTGCTCGCTGCTGGGCAGTAAGATCTGGAACAATCGCTGGTGTCAAGGATAATGAAAGAATGGCTTTGCCATGGAATTCATCTTTGAGGTAGGCCAAAACCTTTGCAGCACACCCACCAAAGCTGTTGTGGCTATCAAACATCATATGAAAGCCCTGAAACACAAACGAAATGAAACACATAAACTGAAGATTCAGAAGCATTTTTAAGGTGTTTAGTTACAAAGTCACTGTCAGCAAATATGTGCAAGAAAAAAGAAAAGTTTGTTTTCAACAAAAGATTACAATTGAACATAATGCATTGTGACTTGTGTTGAAAGAGACAGATAATGTTTGTTCTTTCACAACAAAACTAAAAGCAGTAATAAAAAAATATTGCAGAAAATATATTTTTTCTGTTGATGTTTACTGTCTATTTTTACCCTAATCATACTTTCCCTATTCAATAAAAATAGTGTGCCGACTCCACAAGAAAAAATATATTGTTTTCTTTGTTCTGTTACCTGCATCAAATCACACTCTTCTGAGAAGAATCGAACCCTGTCCTCAAACTGTTCCCAGGCCTGGCCACTGAGTGCCTGCTGCCCCAGACCAAACACATCGAAAGGCTGATCCTCACTGAAAACAAATTGCAGGCTTTCAATTCAACCAAAGGAACAATATCAACAATATACTGCCTGTAATTCTTTTTTTTTACAACATACTGCCAACTGCCTCACACCAAGTATGACCATTTACCTTGACCCCTTCCCTTGTTCTGCTTAGCTTATCTCACCATGTGCCAGGCAGTATAGTGTCGCCGTGTGCTTGGTGTTTGTGTGCATGTCAGCGTGTTCGCCTGCGTGCACAATTGTACAAATACAAGCTAGTGATGAGTTTATGTTTGTAATATTTTGTATACATTGGAAAATTGTGTCACTGCATGCAAAAACCAGGCTAAAGTGTCAAATTTAGCACATTTACTTCTTTAGAAATAACACAAATTTATAAAATCGTTAAATAATTACAAACAAAAAAACCGAATTCAATGATCTGTAATAGTTTGTTTGGTATGATTTTTTTTACAGTATTTAATTTTCACTGACAATTTGAACCAATTTTTACTTAGTTTATCTGTAGATTGGAATAGCTGCAGCTTGGAATAGTTGCTGGTGACTTTGGCCGGGTAATCTCAAGCACCAACACACTATCTAGCTGAAGCATATAACTCTAGGATGTATATCATCGGTACTTTTGCACTTGAACACTTGCGACTATAGTTGCAGCCATAACCTGTTTTCACATATTTATGTGTGTATGGTTTTTACGCATGGGCATGATTGTGAGGCATATAATGTTCCATGTATTCATACTTTGACACTTTAACATTATTTGACTTGACTTGCTTTTGGGAAAGTGGGAAAAAGTGCATACAAACAACATACACAATAAAATATTAAAAAATTAATAGTAATACTCATATAATAAAACAGAAGCAGCCAAAACTTATTACTCTACACCATTCCAGTGCATACATAACTTGGCAGAAATAGTGTCAAGCAAACTGTAAATATTCCTCACAAATTCATATTAACATATTAATTAAAACAAGTTAAGTTAACTTTCTAAATATACCTGTCAATGGCACCATCATCCAGAATCTGTATGGATCTTGGGTGAAAGTGAACGCGCAGAAAATCAGACCATACTTTAACTTGTCCATCCAGGTTGTAGAACTTTCGACCGAAGACTGGCTCTTCCGATATTGCTTCCACCCGACCTACCCAACAAATGCACAAGGACACTTGTAGAAAAGTAGTGGTAAATAAAAATAGAAGAGCAAAGTCCATATGACTCACATGCTCCTTATGGAACTCAAAAATATTTAAAATGAGTGTAAAGAAAAAAGCAAAATGAAATGGTGGCATTAAAATGCTAATATTGATTTTGATTTTTGTATGCTTTTGACCTTGAGATAACCTTGACCTCGAGCTCCAAAGTTAATGTAGTATTAAAAGCTGTAATATGCAAAAGTTGTACTATGCTAAAAAAAACGGTGACCTTGGAATGACCATGGCATTCAGTGACCTTGACCTTGGGATGACCTTGACATCAGGAGACCTCTCATGGATGTCTGATCAAATAACCCAATGTTGTTGCATACTATGGGTTAAGTGAGCAGCCATTCCACTGTACGATGACCTATTTTTTGTATGTTTTGCAAGGCCTAAAATGACCTTAACCTTCAAGATCAACGTAAAAATGAAACATCTATGAAAAATCAATCTATCATCTCTAAATACAACAAGTTTGGACTTTATATCTCTCATAGTTTAGGGGCAAGGTCACTTCAAAGTAACTATATATACTAACCGACCTAGGACCGTTCCAGCGACCTTGACCTTGGAATGAGTTTGACCAAATTTATATAGTATGTGTGTCTCATTGATAACTATCACGTATCAAAGAATCATATGTTCAATATTAATAACCTAGAAAAAAAATTGAAATTTTGTGAAAATTTCTCATTTTTTGACTAACATTTGTTGATCCTGTAACCTTGACTTTGATGTGAAGTCATTCATTCACTGATCATTTAAGATGTCTCATGGTTATACACCATCTTACCAAGTTTGGTTGAGATAGTTAAAATAGGTTCTGAGATATTAATCCACTTGCAAATTTTTTTGCACAGACAGCTGGCGGAGAGATAGACTTATGGGCAAATTGTAATATTTACTAGGACTCATCACACACAGATTTGCAAATATGAGTACATAACTCACCTTGCTATGCAACAATAAAACTTTGCATAAACGAGCTAATTCAAGTATAACCAGATGTTTTAAATAAACATGAATGATAACATATATGTGAAATCATGCAAGCAACACATGTTTTATTGTGTTTCATGTGTGACCATGTCTGAAAAATCTAAGTGTAAATGTTTTTAAAATGTTCCATGTTTTAGAACCTGTTAAAAAACTTGGGAAGTGGGGGTGTATATGTTGCAGTCAATCAGATCACATACACTTCTAGCACATGGGTATTATTAGCAAGTTGCAATAAAAAATCAACAAAGCGACTGGTCCTATTCAATCATGCCATAGCAAAAAATCAGGCATGTTCATAGAAGCTGATTCATTTGAATGATGCAATTTGGGTAGTCAAATGCCTACTTAGTGTTATGATCACTTTACCTGATCTCAACTGCTGTCAGTAGGCATAGTATTTGCTCATTTTTTAAGCGAGTCAAAGGACATAACTCAGGGTTGTGGAATGTTTCAGCAAGATCAATGAGTACTAATGCTTATAAAACAATGTTGCCAACACAATTTTTTTTCAACTCATGCAGAAAACACGAGCAATAAAAACATTTTTGCTGAAAAATTGCATGTCTTACTTCAAGTTCCACTTTATGTACTGCTGAACAATTACTATTAAAAAACAACTTACTACCCATTCGTGTACCACTGAACAATTACTATAAAAAAATAAACTCTGCAGTATAACACAATGGCCAAACAACTAAATGCATTACAATCTCTTAAATTGAATGCAGAAAAGCTGTTACAGAAAACATACTTGTCTGCTTATCATCTTCATCTTCCCTGACACTCCTCAGCTCAGCTTTTCTGCCTTTTGTGTTTTCGATGTCCTGGTTGAAAAACATCATTAAATATTTTGTTTAATATATTAAAAAGGTTTGTTGCTCTTTGTGTTTTCAAGTTTGTAAGGTAATTATTTCAAATATTAAAATCAATCAAAATATGGAACACTAGCATATATCATAGTAATTATTTAATTTTCAGCATTTATCATCATCAATAATCCATACATACATCAAAGTTCATTATTCTAAGTTTTCATTGGTGTGTATGGTTCCATTTACCATGTTCATCAGTTCTAAGATAAATAAATGAAACAAATTAACATTTTCTCACATCAGCATCATCCAAATCTTGGAGGAATTGGTTTTTAGGCACAGCAGATGACTTATGCAATGTAACATCACCAGACCTAGGAAAGGAAAAAAAGCAATATTTTCTAATTTCCATGTGCAGTCAAGATAAAATAAAATACGAGTACGGAGTAACATCAAAAACAGTTAATTTACACATCAGTTTAACTGTGTATATAGTGTATATGTCAGTATAAATATATGCGATAAATAAAAGTCTTAAAATAAAATGAAAATGTGTGTGGCAGGAGAGACAAAATGCGTGTGATGCAGTCAGTAGCCAGTTTAAGAATATTATAATCAGGTGACTGTGTTATACCAACAAACAAACAAACACACACAAATTACCATTTCACTTCATCGTCATCTTTGTTTTCGCTGTACAGACCACCATCTTTCCTAAGTGTGTTCAAACTGCCTTTGAGGTCAAGAGTTACAAGCCGTGGCGTATATGTCACCTCACCCTATTTCACATTGTAAAAAAATAATAACAAAATAACAACAACAATAAACAGCAACAACAACAATCATAATAATAACAATACTAACAGTAATAATAGTAACAGTAATTACCAGCACTGGCATTAGTAGTTATATACAGGATGGCCCAAAAGTAGGTTTACAGTTATTAAACTACCTTTTATATGGTTGAAGTTACTTGCTATTATTATTATTATTATTATTATTATTATTATTATTATTATTATTGTTATTGGTGTTGTTACTATTATTATGTGAATCACAAATATGTTTTCTTTTTAAACCAGATTAATGCCATTACACAAGCTTTTATTCTCTTCATCTGGCCTGTCATATGTTGTAACGATGTTCAGTTATTCAACGATTATTCTACTTTTAAAACTGCTGTATTTCACCAACATTTACACTTTACATCTTAGATGAGGCATTGTTGATCTGCCTCTTTTGGTATTACGTCCCTCTCCTAAATTTTTTCTTTGAAATTACTCATTGATTCTATAAGTTGATTGATTGACTGATTTTATACTTTTATTTGTTGGTTTGTTACCTTCACTAGGTTTACATGTTGTCTTGTTTTTAAATGCTGAATAGATTTATTATGCGTGTGTATCTGTGTGTGGCTGCGTGTGATCAAGCGCTGCCTTTGTGAAGCATTTTATGTTTGAATTGTGCTATACAAAATAAATTATTATTATTATTATATTATTATTATTATTATTATTATTATTATTATTATTATTATTATTATAAGTACTCAGTCTAATAAACAACACATAAAAACAACTAAAATTCTTGAGAACTAGCAGTAGCACATGTAGAAACTGTAAAGGCAAGAGACCTCATAGTCTATGATGCCAGCTATTCTGTCAAAAAATGCAATACATGTACTAACGATTGTTACAATATGAATGATTTATCAACTCAGTACCCCTAATTCATATTTTGTCAAATTTCATGGGATAATTCTTCATTGGGCATAGAGTTGTCAGTTTTCTTCCTGGGTTCAGTTGCCACAATCAATAAGTTGATTCATTTACTATTCAGTATTTACTATTGTTCGCTCCTATCCTATCCTATCTTATCCCGTAACTCGAAGGTTGTAGGGGCACCACAGATGATCGTTTAACCAGTGTACTCCATCTTTATCCATCTCTGTCCTCATTGTTTGCTCAATACATTTTAAAATATTGCACACTGATGACTTAATTTACACACCAACTCCATTATATATATGTTTAATTTAAGGCAGCAAAATGTAAACAATGAATATGGATTACTTTTAATGTTTGTCCTTCCCTGAACAATACATCATGATTGACCTCTCTTGGAAATTTCTGTAAGACTTTTGGATCGTAGACAAATGAAGCCTCCTGAAAAAAAGATGGAAAAAAAATAAAATAAGAATAACAATAGACGAAAAGGATTTTACATTTCATTCAATATATCTGTCTAAGTCAAGTGTCGATAAGTATCAGAATCCATACTGTCATTATTAAAAAAACACATATGCACACAAGGAAATTTGCACTGCTATTATTAAGATCTGTGTTTGTCACCAATTCAAAAATTACATGTCAGTTTCAATATGCCAGTGATTGCGATAGAGATTTTGCAAACCGGCACTGCCTACGATTGTCATGGATTGTTGAAAAGACAATTGGTAATTTTTTTTGTTATTCCACTTCACCCTCCCCTAAGCTTTTCCTACCCTAATCACTTAAGCACAATAAATATAATGTGAAATTTCTGTCCTTGAACATATTGATGTAAATATCAATAACCCGTGCAAACACACATGCGAACAAGACAAGGAGAGCGAGAAAAAGGTGGCATAGCCTTGTTCTGTTAGATTATGTAAAATATGATGCAATCTAAAAATTAAATTCACTTTTTCTTTTTCAGCACACCAATACAATATGTCCAGTAAAAATTCAACATGTCATCGACACGGGCAGCTTGATTTCTTTCAGTATATTATTTATTGCTCATTCATTAGGCATTTATTTATTTATTTATTATCCTCCACTCCATTATAGTTTATTAAATGTTTCAATAAAAGACTAGATTAACTAAATGTAAGAGAGAAACTGATGAGGTGATAGTGACTCATATGATTGTAATTTATAAAATGTGATATGAAAACTGTGATAGTGACTTTTATGTATTTTGTCACTTGAAGTTGAAGTAATAACATTAATTGTGAGAGTGGTGATAGTAGTACTATTTAGAATGAATGTGTTGTATTGATGAGAGGTAATTTTTTTAAATAAAATGTGAATGTGATAGTTGCTTGTAAGTTGTATGTGAATTGTGTTTATAACTATAATATATCTTTTATAATTTTAGATCAGTATAGTAAGGGTTGATTGTAATTTTTGCTAATTTAACACGTCATAACAATTTTGATAATTTAAAACATAACTTCTTTAAATGTGTTTTTTAATTTATCTTATAATTATCTATTATACTTTCAGGTAATAAAGATATGTTGTATTGTACTATACTATCCTATCCTATCCTGTCCCGTAACCCGGAAGTAGTAGGGGCACCACAGATGATCGTTTAACTAGCATACTCCATCTTTCTCTGTCCTCAGCAGCCCTGATGGCTTCGCTCAGTGTCAAACCAGTCCATTCTCGAATGTTGTCCTCCCACCTCTTTTTCGGTCTCCCTCTTCTTCTACCTCCTTGCACTGTGTCTTGCAGAATAGTCTTTGCAAGGCCGGATGATCTGGTAACGTGGCCATACCATCGGAGTTTCCGTTTCTTCACCACTATGAGCAGGTCATCGTGTTGTCCAATGGCTTGTGTGATGGTTTGTCGGACTTCGTCGTTGGTGATGTGTTGGGTATAGGAAATGCCCAGAAGTCTTCTGTAGCACCTCATCTCCATGCTTTGTATTCTTCGTTGGAGATCTGCTGTGACTGTGAGGGTCCATGCTTCGCAAGCATATAGGAAGATGGAGATGACAAGGGAGCGCAGCAGTCTTACTTTGGAATGTAGACTGATGGTCCTGTCTTTCCAAATGGGCTTCAAACTTGTCAGGGCAGCAGTTGTTTGTGCGATCCTGGAGAGGACTTCCTGTCGAAACCCACTGTCTGATAGTACGATGGCTACTAAATATTTGAAGCTATGCACTGTGTTGAGGGATTGGCCTTGGACTTTGATGTCCGTGTTGATGCCATTGGTGTAGTTGGTCATCATTTTGGTCTTCTCTGCACTTATTTCCATTCCATAAGCTCTGGAGGTGGTGTCAAGCCTCTGTACCAGCTGTTCAAGTTCTTGTTCCTCTCCAGCCAATCCATCAATGTCATCCGCAAAACGAAGATTGGAGATTGCTCTACCCCCTATGCTGACTGTGCATTCATGATCTGCAAGAGCATCTGACATGATGCGCTCTAGGAAGATGTTGAAGAGTGTTGGAGAGAGTTGGCATCACCGATTGTTGTTCTGAACCAGTTCCCGATGGCGCTGTTATGGAGGACTGTACTGGTAGCCTTGTCATACAGGCTTTTGATGACTTCAATAATTTTTGGGCTGATGTTGTACACTTTCATTGTTGCCCATAGAGCTGCATGCCAGACTCGGTCAAACGCCTTCTTGAAGTCTATGAACACATGATATAGATGTTGTTGGTGCTGTAGGTATTTCTCACAGATTATTCTGAGGTTGAAAATATGTTCAGTGGTACTTCGCCCTGCCCTGAATCCTGCTTGTTCTTCAGCTATGATTTGTTCAGCTTGGGGTTTCAACCTGTTGAGTATTATTTTCAGGAGGACCTTGCTGGGATGGCTGATGAGGCTGATGGTGCGGTAATTTTCACACTCCTGAAAGTTACCTTTTTTGGGAAGAGTGATGACAAGCGACTGGGTCCATGGTATAGGCCACTCCCCACTCTGCCAGATCTTGTTACAGATAATGGTGAGGGCATCAATCATCGCTTCTCCTCCTGCTTGTAGCAGTTCCGCGGGTATGTTGTCCGCTGACTTCCCTTTCTTTAGCGATTGCACTGCTGCCTCAACTTCTTCCCGGAGAATTGGGAGGATTTCGTCTTCTTCTCTGTTCTCGGGACATGCTAGAACTGATGGGTCTCCATTTGGTGTATGGTTGTAAAGGTCAGAGCAGTACTCTGTCCATCTGTCCAAGACTTCTTGTTCTTCTGTAAGGCATATGCCAGACTTGCTTTGGATCGTGGAGACTTTGGGCTGTTTGACACAAGTTTGTTAGCCGCTTCACAGTCTGAGTGGTAGGCTTTCTTGCTGTTGTTCTTGTTCAGACTGTTCTTTCCTGGCATTGATCTTCTATCCAGTTCTCCTTTGCTGTGCGCATGCCTTTTCGGATGTCATTGTTGATTTTTCGGTAGACATCAGCTCCCCGTGAGGTGTTCTTTTTCTCTCTTTGTTTATCACATTGTACTTTATTGTATTTATTGTTAATAATACAAGATCTGTGTGTGTCACCAATTCACAAATATCTCTGTCTGTCTGTCTGTCTGTCTGTCTGTCTGTCTGTCTAGATAGATAGATAGATAGATAGATAGATAGATAGATAGATAGATATTGATAGATAGATTGATTGATTTAGAACGGTATTTTAGGTCCTGCCAGTTAGGCCTATTGTAAAATGCTGCTCTTGGTGATCAAATCATATTGATAAACATTTTATTTTAATTCGCGAGCTTTAAAGACGATGATAGAACTAGAAATAATTTACAAATTGTTTACCTGTAGATTCCACCAATGAGATCCGGTAAAATTTGCATAGTGGCCTAGTTGCAGCGTAACAATTTCTCTACCAGACATGTTGATTTCATATTAACGTGAACAGCTTACACAGTACTTTCAATAGAATTATTGCATTCAAATTATGCGGTTGCACCGCCGGTCATAGGCCATAGTTGAATCACTGCCGGTGTAAATGTGCCTTAGGGCACAATCAAGATCAAGAAGAAAAATCAAAAACACTTATATAGTTTAGTTATAATCTAGTGTATGTGCGTGTAGTGAGCCGCCATGTTTGTTTCTGCACTTCCGTTCACGGTATTTTGAATTTTAATTGGTTGATTTCTGAATTTCAACCAATCAACTGTGATGTCTTTTTTAAAATCAGCAGCTAGGCTCTGGAGCTATCTAATATCGAAAGGAGAGCAGTAATTTACGCGAACAACGAAATTTACGCTAGTGGCTTAGTGCTAAAATTAGGGTGTGCGTTGGTGGTAACAACATACGGTGAGCATCTGCGACAGTTTTACTCCCAGCTGAAATTGACGGTAATTTTTTTCCACAAATACTAGTAACATGAATACATTAAAAAAAAAAAAAGAAGTATATATATATACCCAATACAAGAGCCAAGAGGCACCGTGCGGTGGATTTATTTAGTGTTAGTGACCTGTGGAATTTTATGTATATACATGTACAAAAATTATTAATTTGCCATCAAAACCAAGTTTAAATCCACCTATTTTTTTCAGTAGGTATAATTAGGTAGCAGAAGTCAAAACTTGGTTTTGAACTAGTGAGAGTGTATGTTTTGTGATGTTATACTAGATCTATAATTCATTAATTGTTGTTTTTTAAAAAAAATGGTTTTGTTAGCTTTTCTTGGATGAAGAATTATTCAATGCAATTTTCTGTAATAATATTAATATTTAATTGTATTTTATTCAAGCTCAAATTTCACTCTTGTTGTTCCTGATCAATAAAGTTTATTTATTTATTTTATTTTTTTTTTTTTCATTGGTTACATTGTTTTTTATGCTGTTTCAAAGGAGCAGTCTGACTCAATATCAGCATCATGATGAGTTCTGAGAATACCGCAGCACTGCAAGGACAAGGAGAAAGCAAGCGTCCAATTGTCTACATCAGTCGTTCTGATTGTTTCAGTGCTTGTCACCGGCTTCACAGGTAAAAACAATATACACTGTGTTTAGTTGACCTTGAATTGTTGCTCATTATGAATGGAAATCATCATCTGCATGTTTGCTTTTATTTGCTTCATTCACTCCCAGTTCAGGACCTGCAGTTCACTTGATGATTCTATTTCTAGTGCTTTATTTGTGTTATTTTACATGATGCCTGCTATAAAGCTTTTAACTGGAAGTGGAAATAAATTTCAGTGACATATCTTTTAAGGAACAAAAGTTTTAAATTGTGATTTCTATTTAATTAATTTTTTTTAATTAATACAAGTATAGAATTTGAAAATAATGTTACTATTTAAAGCAAGTCATTGGTTGTTTGCAACTATACTCTTGTTATCTGTTTGCAGTTTACAGCTATCAGATGAAGATAACAAGAAAACATTTGGCAAGTGCAATAACCCCAATGGACATGGACACAATTATAAAGGTGAGATAAAATTAGTTTCCACAATTTTGTGTGTTATGCAGTTAGATCTGTGAAGTTCTGACATATTATATCACATGTTTATGGTCATGACTGTGATTTTATGTGTGCAGGTGTGTGTGCATGTGCGAGTGTTTGAGGTTGTTTCTATGTTTATGAGAGAGAGAATGAGAGTAAGAGAAATTTAATATTGTACAGTTGTATAATTATAAAAAGCAAGCACTGAGCCTGAAAATACACATTTTATAAATTTATCTGGTATTCTTATTTTGCTTTGACATACATTTTGCGTTTAAAATAGATAACATTATGTTCATGAAATAATTAAATTAAATTATTACTTTTTTGTGTGTCTTGGAACAACAGTAAAATTATCTCTCAGCACTATTGCCTCAGCTGTTACTTAAATAAAATATCACATGAATATTAATATTAGCCTATAGTTGTTTTTCTTGCTCTCTTCCAGTGGAAGTGGTGGTTAAAGGACCCGTGAGTAAATATATGTTATATAAAGGAAAAGTAATATTTTTTTTGTGTGCAACATACTATGTAGTAAATTAATAAATAGGTAAATGTTGAGTTAAATTAAAATATATACATTAAGTTATTCTTGTATAATTGGCAGGCCCCATGGTGTCTAAAAAGCAGTTCAGAGTGGAAGCTTAATTATTATGTTGGATTTATTTTAAAGCTATAGGATTGTTGCTCACCATCTGAGCCCTTTTGACAGTTTTGAGAGACAAATCAGGTGGCTCAACAGCAATATTTTCCAGGCTGTTATATTTTATTTATGCAACATTTTTTAGATGCTAAACCACAAGGCATAAAACCAAATTTCATACTCGAAAGGGGGAAAAAATTATACATTTTGTGGATATTTGTTTTTAATATATTTCAGATTGATCCTGTTACTGGTATGGTGATTAATCTGACTGATATGAAGCGGTACATCAATGTAAGTGTTGTTCATATCGCAAAACTGTTCTCCTCAATCCTTTCCCTGTCCTTCTCCATACACCCCACAGACTGACACACACCCAAACCCACCTCACCCAGCTCAAAAATTCTCCAGCAAAACAAATATTTAACTAACTTGTTTTATAGTGTTTCATCTCCCATCCTAAATGTTTCCCAATAGCCTTTCAGTCACAAATGGTTCTGAGTAGCAGAGTAGCAGTATTTGTCATAGTTACATTTATTTTATGATGTTTAGGTGACAGATGGTTTAAGACCAGAATGAACTTTATTTTTGTCTCCCCTTTATTGCTTCATTATATTTATTTATTGTAGAATTTTAGAATAATGGTATTGCTGTTATATTCTTTCAGGACTCAATCATGTCTGTTCTTGATCACAAAAACATTGATATGGATGTGCCTTACTTCAAAGATGTTGTGAGGTAGGTTATCTTGTAAGCTTGTACCAATGTACTTTATTTCTGTCTTTTTATTGCTATTTCATGATTCTAATTTGATAAAATTATACAATTATGCTCAGCTTTAACATTTTTGAAATAATTAAAGATACAATGAATATAAAATTAAAAAAGAGAAGAAGCTTATTCACTGAAAAATCTTAAAAACTGGAACTGAAAGTGGCATTTACATTGTGTGTGTGTGTATGTGGGCATGTTTACACGGTGTTATCTGGACAAACCAGTAAACATCTACATAACTTGTTTTGACAGACCTACTTGTTTTGACGTCGGAACAATGATCCGTTTGGGTTAGGGTTAGTGTTCGAACACTTAAAAGTACTTAAAAAGGGGGACGAAATATGACCCATTGTGAGCACAACATATGTGGCGTTTCAGGAAAGTCATGATAATACTGTGTATCCTCGGGTGTGTGTGTCTGGGTGTGTGTGTATGTGTGTGTGTGTGTGTGTGTGTGTGTGTGTGTGTGTGTTCAAGTTTCTTTATCACACAGTAGCACTTTCTTCCCATAATTGAAAAGAGGCTCAACAGCTTAACTGACATTATTTGTAGCATTCATACACATACCTGGGTGTTAATATTTGTTTATTTTTATTTACCAGTATATAAGATTAGTGGCCAGGTTGAGCTTAACATTTTAACCATTAGTATTTTAGAACAGAAATGTGCACACTTCAATGTTTTCAATATTATTTTTATTATTACAGTACACCTTATTGTCATGTCCCACAATTCACATCAGTGTAATGTTTAATTAGCAGAAGAATAATGGTGAGCGCATATTCATTTTGTTATATTGTGTTATTGTTTCAGCACCACAGAAAATCTTGCTGTGTTTATATGGGACAGCATGGTGAAGAAACTCCCTCCAGGCTTGCTGCATGAAATCAAGATCCATGAAACAGACAAAAATGTTATATTCTACCGTGGCACACAGGCCTGAAATGCACTTTCATTCTATGCAATTTTGACACATGCCTGGCAATGTGAATCTGTGTACATCCCCCACACCCCCCATATCCACTCTCCCCCTCCCTCCTTCCCTCCCTTCTTAAAAAAAAAAAATCCATGTTTTTGTCCTAAATATCCAAAAATGACATTAAATTTTTTTTGGGGGGCCCATCCGTTTGTCTGTGCGAAACTTGCAAGTGGATTAATATCTCAGAACCTATTTCATCATCACAACCCAAGTTGGTAAGATGGTGTTTACGCCCCATGAGACCTCATAAATGATCATTGAATGAATGACTTCACTTCAAGGTCAAGGTCACAGGGTCAACAAATGTTAGTCATATAATGACAATCACTCTTTCTTTTCTGATTTAGACCACCACTGTCACATACCCAGCCCCTTCACTCCTTAGCTCCTCTCCTCCTCCCCCTCCCTCCCTCCCTCATCTTTTATAGTTTACTTGTAAATGTTCTTTTTCATGTTTGTATTATGTCATTGCATAATTTATTATTGTCTGACTTCTTTTTGTATGTGTTTCGATGTTAACATTAAGTATAAATGCGTGAGAATGGCGCTTTGAACTGATGTCATTAGGAAAAAGCGCTATATAAATACCCTTATAAGTAGTAGTAGTAGTAGTAGTAGTAGTAGTAGTAGTAGTAGTAGTAGTAGTAGTAGTAGTAGTAGTAGTAGTAGTAGTAGTAGTAGTAGTAGTAGTAGTAGTAGTAGTAGTAGTAGTAGTAGTAGTAGTAGTAGTAGTAGTAGTAGTAGTAGTAGTAGTAGTAGTAGTAGTAGTAGTAGTAGTAGTAGTAGTAGTAGTAGTAGTAGTAGTAGTAGTAGTAGTAGTAGTAGTAGTAGTAGTAGTAGTAGTAGTAGTAGTAGTAGTAGTAGTAGTAGTAGTAGTAGTAGTAGTAGTAGTAGTAGTAGTAGTAGTAGTAGTAGTAGTAGTAGTAGTAGTAGTAGTAGTAGTAGTAGTAGTAGTAGTAGTAGTAGTAGTAGTAGTAGTAGTAGTAGTAGTAGTAGTAGTAGTAGTAGTAGTAGTAGTAGTAGTAGTAGTAGTAGTAGTAGTAGTAGTAGTAGTAGTAGTAGTAGTAGTAGTAGTAGTAGTAGTAGTAGTAGTAGTAGTAGTAGTAGTAGTAGTAGTAGTAGTAGTAGTAGTAGTAGTAGTAGTAGTAGTAGTAGTAGTAGTAGTAGTAGTAGTAGTAGTAGTAGTAGTAGTAGTAGTAGTAGTAGTAGTAGTAGTAGTAGTAGTAGTAGTAGTAGTAGTAGTAGTAGTAGTAGTAGTAGTTTATTAATCTTGAACTTATGATTCTTTGATGCATGGTAGATATCAATGAGACATACATACTATAAAAATTTGGTCAACCTCACTCCAAGGTCAAGGTCACTGGAGCTGTCCAAAATCAGTTAGTATAGGTACTTTAAAGTGACCTTGACCATAAACTATGAGAGATATAAAGTCAACAATTGTTGTAGTTAGAGATGTTAGATTGATCTTTCATATATTTTTAGTTTTTGTGTAGATCTTGAAGGTCAAGGTCATTTTAGGCTTTGCAAAAACATAAAAAAATAGGTCATTGTACGGTGGAATGGCTGTATATTTAACCCGTAGTATGCAACATCATTGGGCTGTTTGATCAGACATGCATAAGAGGTCACATGAAGGTCAAGGCCATCTCGAGGTCAAATTCACTGAAAGTCAAGATCATCCCAAGGCCACCGTTTTTGTTGCTGTTGCATAATACAACTTTTGCTGTAGTTCGTTTGATAATAGGTGAGTGTATTTGGAGCCAGAGGTCAAGGTCATCTCAAGGTCAAGAATATAGAAAGATCAAAGTCTGTATTATTTTGCATTTTAATGCTACTGTTTCATTTTGTTTTTTTCTGAGCACTCATTTTCATGTTAAATATTGTGAGTCTATGGGCTTGGCCCTTCTAGTTTTTCTTTGTGTCTTTCTTTCCTTCTTTTTTCTTTTTATCTTCTTAATCATTTGAACTCAAATCATATTTGAGAGATTAAGTTATCACATGAATTACAATATGATATTTTTTTGGGGGGGATGAGGTGTTTAATTCACATTGATCACTGGTTTTACTGGTAGTGAAACAGGATGTTTCACTGGTAGTGAAACAGGATGAAATGATTTTTTTAAGCAGTGGGTAAGATGAAGCAGCAATACACCACATTTACAATATTAAAATTAATATTATTATTATTTTATTTATTTATTTATCTTTCTTTGTATTGTTCCTTTAAATTGCATTTATTTTTCTTCTTTCCAATCTATTCATTTTATATCTATATGTGTGTGTGTGTGACTCTTTTTGTCTTCTACCTGACAGCCTGTTTTTCTTTCAGTGTCTAGTATTTCAGCTCGTGAAAATTAAGTAAGGTTTATTGACTAAAGTGACAGTATAAAGGTAAATAAGGTAATAAATTCAAACTTTTGTTAATTGACAGAACCATTTTTTTTTTTTTTTTTTATATCAGTTTATAGTCCCCTCTCTTCCCGATAAGGATTTTCAGAGAGGAGACATTTAACACAGAACCATAACTTTTTCAAAAGACAACTTTGTCTTTTGATAAAGATTCTATGGTTTAAGATTTTCATTACAGATCATATGGATCTATTTGCATTAAAATGTTCTACTAAATCCAAAATTTATTCCATTTTAATTTTACTGTGATATCCTAATATTGCCTGTGTGAATATCTTAGTGCTGAGTGAAACATTTGAGTTGGCTAAAAAGTCCTCTGGGCTGAGATCCTCAGTAAACCTTGAATTCAATTATTTTTATATTCTGCATTTATGTAATAATATATAGACCAGCAGACAGCTAGCCAGTGGCTTCTTGCTGTATTAATAATGTATACATTACTACAACAATATATATATGTATGTGAGTGTATGATGTGTGTATGTGTATGTATATATGCGTACTATGTGTGTGTGTGTGTGCAGGAGAGAGAGAGACCGTATTTAGCTTGCTGTTATATTGAGGGAGAGGTGTTCTAATGTCTTGTTGTATTGTTATTGTCTTTTGCCATGTATGCACTGGGACACAACACATTTTCCCATGTTTTGTGGAATAAAGATTTCATGACTTGACTTGGTTGGACATGGGTATATTTAAGCACATTACAAGCTATGCATTCATTTGTTCAGTTAAATTGCTAGTCAGTGGTAGTATTACTTGATGTTAATGCTATTTTGTAAGTGTTTGAATCAGGCATGCTGTACAAATTTAAAAAAATGTTAGTTTGACGAAGAGACTATATAGTATGTTTTAATATCTATTAATTTTTTTTACTTCATCATTTTTATATAGCGCTTTTTGAGATCAAAAGCTGCTTAAGGCGCTGGCCGACACAGGATCTAAGTCAAGCCACATGAGGCGCCAACTTGCTTCCTTTTGTGCACAGTCTGATGCACAGATGACTGAGCAAAATACAACTGAGCACAATCGTAGGCGAAAGGGGATGGGGGAGAAGAGAAAACTATACACTGTAACAACCATCAGATTAATAGCAACACAGCCAGTGCTCACAGCCAGTGTTTATGTCCGGGCCACCAAGAATCGAACCTCCAACCTTTGTAATAGGAGCTCGCTGCTCCACAAGACTATCATGTGTCCACACATATTTAACAAATAATATCCTTATTGAATTTTTTTTTTCTTTCATTATTTAAGTATTACATTAGTATGTTGTGGCTATAAATCATATCTAAACTAATTTTGTTATTCATAGATGCTTACTTAATGTTGTGATCATGAAATAATTTTGTCGTTTATATACGCACTATAATTATGAGCTATCATGAAATAATTTTGTCATTTATATACACACTATGGGCTATCATGAAATAATTTTGTCGTTTATGTTCACCCTGTGATGAAGTGAATAAATAATCATGAATGAATTAAGTGTATTTTTTGTCGTGTCTTTTAATGTATTATTCAGCTGTTGCTTCTCGCATTCCTTGTAATGGTCGCCTGCACTAGGTCATAACTTCCCACTACCTCGGAGAGTATTCATGTCTCATAAGTTCACATCATGCCCCATTCCCACACTGTTTACAAAGAAATGTTTAATGTAGTGTTATTTTCAGAATGATGATTGACCTGTATAATACATTGTAGGAAATGAATGCTAAGAAGATTTCCATATTTGGCTGGCCTATCCCTGTCGAAAATTAAAGTGTTGCTTTCTTATAAATGAAATTCGATGTTCTTCCTATACAATATAATACATTGTTCGTTTGTTGTGACGGACGTGACTTTATAACGTAATCGACAACATTCTACACGGTCATCCCGCTCGCACATAATAGACCAAGTCAATCCGGATGGAAAAGATTTAGTGTTTGGTTCTCAGTATTACGGAAGTTTGTACGAAGAGTAGACTTAATACATACTGAGTATATGGGACCTTCATAGGTCGCCAATCTCTTAAGCAGAGAGAAATTCGAAAATCTGTGATAATTAATCGGGAAACGCGCGCGTGTGTGTGTGTGTGTGTGTGTGTGTGTGTGTGTGTGTGTAGCTAGGTAGAAACGCCGTTATTCTGACATACACTTGAACCTCTAACGTACTTTCTTTTGACGGACCCACTTGAACCTCTACGTACTTTCTTCAAAGATACTAGAAAAAGTATTTATAACTATCTTTGCTTTCTTTTGACGGACCCCGTTATTTTGACGTCAAAACAGTGTTCCATTAGGGTTTGGGCTGTGTTAGGGTTAGGTTAAGGATTTGGGTTAGGGTTAGCTTAAAAAAATTGACAAATGTGTAAAAATGTCAAAGTAACGTTTGTTGAGTTTCATGAAAGTCATCACAACGGCGTTTCTACACGGTATGTGTGTGTGTACAGTTTTACTGTTAAGAAGCAAACAGATGCTTTGAGGACTTTTACACATGGTTTAAATTCACACACATTGTAGGTAACGTATAGATTTTTTATAAGTAAACTAAACTAAACTAAACTAATAAATGTAAAATTAAACATGGAAACCCTCTCTCTCTCTCTCTCTCTCTCTCTCTCTCTCTCTCTCTCCTCTCTGCTCTCCCTTGCCTGGCTCCCAGCAAGAGGTGAATTCGAGAGCTCTCGACAATTTTCCTAGAATAACAGGATTTAGAAAACACCATGCCACTGCAAGGTCTCCCTCGTGCATTAGAAAACATCCTGACGGTGCTACTGAAAGAAAACGCAGTATCATCATTTCGTATTGAATCTAGGGGTCCGAGAACAGACGTGGTGCTTCGACTTTGTACACTGGATCAAGCAACAATGGCGGACAACAACAAGAGCAGCGTCACTGCATACCATCGAAAAAGTCCGACTCATTTGTTTAGGGATAAGCAGCGAGCTGCAGCTTACAGAAAGTCTAAAGGTGAACAGGCAAGTGACAATTTACTTTCAAACTCCAGTTTTCATTGTCCGGTTGCGCCAATCCACTTTACTAATGTCATGCCAAGTGACCAAAACGTAGGCCTAGTCAGCAAGCCTAACAGTGTCAGCACTGCAAGCCAAGTTGCACACGACATTCGTGCACGTGAAGAGCGTGAAGGACCCAGCGAGGACTGCGACGCTACCTTGGCCATGATCGCTCAACAGACAACAACAAGTCCTTCACAAGTCAACGAACGTAGGCCTACTATGAACCATGCTGCACTTTCAAAACAAAACACTACCCGTGTGTCTGGCAGTGGGCCTAGGCAGCAGTCAGACCAGTCCAGCAAAAAAACAGCGCAGACTTCGATTCAAGAATCACTGATGGACTTCAACAATGTTCTGCAGAAAGCATTTGCGGATCTGAAGTTTGAAACTGACCAAGCTAAACAAGTAGCCAGAACCCTGACATCAGACAGGCCAGAGAACGTTGACCATCAAACTAATTTGTCCGAAAGCGAAAATAAAGGAAGCAAAAGACCATCGGTATCCAGATCAGCACCAGACTAATTGAATTGTGTCTTTGCTGTATGATGTTGAGACAATCATTGACAAATGTGGACGCTTATGGATATATGCCATGTGTGAAAATCTTAATTGACTTTCCGCGATCGGCATCTCCTATCGCGACGGAACGCTGTACATACGTTTTTCGTTTCGATTTCGAATTTGTTCTGTTCAGCCCTTCCCCCACACTACCCATTTGAAATGAACCGTTGTGTTTATTCAATAAAATGTCAAAGTCAAAGTCTCTCTCTCTCTCTCTCTCTCTCTCTCTCTCTCTCTCTCTCTCTCTCTCTCTCTCTCTCTCTCTCTCTCTTCCACAAAACAGACACGACACGGACACATTGCTTACAATTTCGGACAGTAATACAAGTATAACCGAAAATACATGTATGAAATGATACTTCCTTGCCTTAAGTCTGGCGAATATCAAATCAATCACTCAAAAGAACTTACTGGGAAGTGAGAGAGTACGTTGGCTTCGGAAACATGGTAGATCATGCCAGAGTTTCTCTAGTACTGGTGTTTTTCCCTGACTTGGCACAGTTCAAAAGTTATTGGAAGAAGAATTGATATCATTGTGCATGTGGCATACAGTGTAGTTACATTCGAAAAGACTAAGAAGAATAAGACTCTTTTTACTTAAAATGACTGCAAACACATGGAACAGAATTTGTTACAGTTGGTAGCCTACTAATGAGGCTAGCTAAATACACGTAATGTTCTCCAAGACCCCAAGAGATTCCTTCACCCCAACCCACTTTTTGGTAGGCAAATTTTTGAACAGTTTGATAGAGAGAGAGAGTGTGTGTGTTGGGGTGAGGTGAGAGAGAGAGTGTGTGTACGTGCTATGTAATTTTAGCTCCCTTGGTGCATTTCATTTTTAATTTACGGGTCTGCTTGTTCCTTTTTTCTTGTTTTAAATACAATCACGTATAGTAATTATCTGTAGAATTATTATGTGTATATCTGTTATTTTAGTTGTGTGCCTGTTTTATTATTAAACTATTATTTTTAACCAGCGCTGCGATCGTTCTTCTTGTGTGGAAATATTTTTGTGCTTAATGACATTTTAATTCATTCAAATTCTTGACACCACTGATGCGTGAAATTTAAGACAAGACAAGAAACAATAAAAAATAATAAAAAAAAAAAAAAAAAAGCCCTACAAATCCCTAATGCACGTTTAACTGGTCATAGCCTACGATGCCATCATCACTATTCGAAAGCAAAAGACAGTCGAATTTGCTGACACATTTACACAACATAGCATTGTCTTTGATTATGGATACTTTCAACGTGCTAAAGACCTAGCCTAATTCTTTATTAGCCTGTTCATTAAACGATGGACATATATTCAAAGTACAATCGCAGGGCCGGACCCAGGGGAAGGGGGTTACCTGGGTTCCGGACCCCCCACCCTCCCCCCTCCAAACTATAAAAAAATTAAATTTGTTTGTATGCAAAGAGTTTCAATTTTTTAACAATTGTTTTTAAAACATTGCAGTTTCTAGTCATTTTTGGTCCAAGGTACAAAGAGTTATTTATAGACAATTCAACGGAAATCCATTTCAAGGGATCCTTTGAAACGTCCAAAGCGTTTTCCCGTTGAAACGACCAAGTAACCCAACCCCTAAGCCTAAATTAATGAATGCAGCCATATATTTTCTTGTTCTGGCCGCAAGCCTTTTCCCGCACCTTCACATTGATACTGCCCTACTCCCCCCCCCCCCCCCCCCAAAAAAAAAAAAAAAAAAAAAAACCGAGCAGAGAATAATTTTTGTTATTCAGAGTTTGTCAGTTCAATTGTTAAAAAAGCTCAAAGTCCCAGACCATCACAAATGGCTTTTTCAAGGTTCAGATTGCATCAGATTGGACCATTTTGCATCCTTGAAAAAAAACAAATTCAGGGAGGGGCGCATGCCCCCGGACCATACTAGGCCTACTACTACCGGACCCTACCCTACTGCGCCTTCGCTGAATCTGTAACCCCCCCCCCCCCCCTTCGACTTTTCCCAGGTCCGGCCCTGAATCGTAATTAGTTTAGTTTGTATATAGATTATTGTCACACGACACTTTCGCATATAGGTGACTACTGGACCGATTTATACTGACACCAGCGGGCCAGTTGTTGGTAGGGCCTAAAGGGAAAAATAATATGATCACACGTTGACCAATAGTTTAGTTGTAGCAAAGACTGTTTTATATAGTCTTTGGCTGTATTAAAATCTTCGTTCGCTCTGCATAGAATTTGAACTAGCTAAGTAGCTCTCTTAAAACTTAATAATAATAATAATAATAATAATAATAATAATAATAATAATAATAATAATAATAATAATAATAATAATAAATATTATTATTATTATTATTATTATTATTATTATTATTATTATTATTATTATTATTATTATTATTAATTTATTAATTATTAATTAATTAATTATTGTATTTAGAAATAACTAAATAAAAATATATATAGCGTATCAACGTCTTCATCGAATGGATGCGCACTCCGGGCTTGACAACACTCGTACACACAGCTCAATATTCGTACAAGTTATTTTGCAAGCTTCAGTCACAACATGCACACCTACTAACACACAAAAAAATGATTAAAAAACGCAAATTATATACAGATAACACAATTCCAGTGAACATTCAATTAGCAGTAAAACGATGTATATAAATGAGGAGTAAAATTGTCATACGTTTGCATGATAAAAGTGAAAATAAATAGTCAAAGATTATTTGTTGCATTTAAAACTTCCCCTTTCTTTAAATACAAAATCATATGCGAACTCTGATGGTCCCAAATAATCGAATCGGCCAAATCAATTGTTTGCAGCAGAAACCAACGTATAGTTAAATATAACTTGTTATTAATAATTAATTGTTATAAATACTTTATTCATAATGTTGAGCGACTCCGCCCGTTCTAGCATTCAAGTTTCAGTTAACCGGATAATGACCGACCTGTGTAGCCTGTTCTATTTAACATTACATTACATGGTTGATGCTTTAGGTCCAGCGGACTCTTCCGAGCCAAATCAGGACCAGAGAGACGCTATCTTAAAATATTTTAAAATAATTCAAATCTTTAAAAAAACAACAACAAGCCTGTTACTCTCAAACATTCAAACAAACGTTCACACGCAACCTCTCGAAAAATCTTCTTTAAATCTGATGTATTAACAACCGCGATTTAACCTATATTTATACAGGATGTTGGCCAAGGAGAAGGACGTGAGTGAACGCGGATACTGAGGGTCAACATATTACCAGTAGCAGTAGCAGTAGCCTAGCATTCTCTCCATGGCTGGTCTTCGTTTTACTTTACATTGTCCAGGATCTATATAATACGATTTTATCACTATGCGATACACAGGGACCGGATTCACTTTTAATTCCCGAGCTGTAAACCTCGGAAACTACTGTTTGTTTATTATTTTTATTTTTTAGGTTGTAGTGTTAATGCTGAATCGTCCCCTTCTTTAAAAACCATAATATGCGTTAGGCTATTTATCCTGATACCTGCAATATGATCAAATGCTATTGACACTAGAAAAAAGACAATGCTATTCAGTTTTGTGTTTTGTTTCATTGTCGCAATAGGCGATTTCATTTATTAGAGCACCCCATGTATTTCACTGAGTTCAGTGAACTGAGGCTGAATATAGAGATATTGGGAGTGATAGAAACATATGGACTTGTTCGCATAAACTGACAAACCATCACTAATAACATAATCATTGTCGTTTTCAGTCACTGGCATTATCATCATCAGCAGCAGCATCACCAGTAGCACCAGCATCATTTTTACTATTCAGCGGGTTGTCTGTCACTATAGTTGGCGTCATCATCATTATTATCATCATCATTATCTTCTTCTTCTTCTTCTTCTTCTTCTTCTTCTTCTTCTTCTTCTTCTTCTTCTTCTTCTTCTTCTTCTTCTTCTTCTTCTTCTTCGTCATTATTGTTGTCGTCGACGTCATAATCATTACGATTCAGCATGTGAATTTCTTCTTCTTCTTCTTCTTCTTCTTCTTCTTCTTCTTCTTCTTCTTCTTCTTCTTCTTCCATACCCCCTATTTCTTCTTCTTCCTTTTTCTTCTTCTTTACTATCTTCTTACAAGTTTACTGAAGCCTACAGCAAACGGGGCACACTGTAAAAATTTCGATTTCTATTCAGTATATTTACATTTAATTATTCGTATTTTTATATAAGGCCATAAATATTCAGCACTCAGATGATAGATAGTCTAGTTCGTCTTAACGGCAATTCATCTTTTCCAAAAGTTGCTGAGCGAGAAAACCAGATAATTAGTTCCAAAAATTACATGGTTTTGTATAGATGTTTTGCCGATTACTTTTGGTTTTGGTAGGCATACTTTCGAGGCAACCAGTGGATCTTCCCATAAAGAGGCACCGCTACTAAACCACACAGGCATAGGTGCTCGCGCGTCCAGATACAAGCGCCTGTGTTACTAAACATATCTGTGGGAAAACTGGCTTCGAAGCGCGGACCACTCAATTCATGGGAATAAGCCAAATTTAGAATCGGGATAGTGGGTAGCTTGGAATGAGTATCGAAGGAAGAGGAAGTCCCCGAATAATATGGTAGCATCGATGGAAATCCAAATAGTATTTTTACTTTAACATCTAATATAAAACGCGGGCAGCAGTTGAATCCGTAGTCAGATGAGCTGTTCAGTGGGGTTGCCATTGGTCTGTGCTGGCTTCAGTTAAAAATTTAAGGAGATTATATTGAAGTTTTGGCCTGTGCTATGTCTTTCTTATTGTTATTTACTAGTGCCATTTAGTCGTGGTGCGGTTAATTAAAGGAGGTTGTACGAAAGTTTCATTTTCTTAAAGCACACGTCGTACTTTTGATCGAGCCGTTCCATCTATCCGAACAGTTTGAACAACTTGCTGGTATGTATATTTGTTGTGGATGTAAATATGTACTTAATATGTAAAGCGTATGGGTAAAATTAGTTACAGATCACCACCCTTCGTGTCTGATTAATTATTAAAGCGCGTATATCGGTTCGCGTATTTTGATAGCCTAATCATTCCCATATTTTTTTTAAACGATTCACTGTTCAATGTTTGAGTAGTCATAGCATGACTTAAACGTTACCGCGGGTGGATAACTTTGTTCCGTTTTACTGAGTTTGCCAGTAGTCTACATGAAGGCTAAGTATTGTAAAACTCCTACTAACAGGGGTGAGGGGAGAGGAAGGACGTGATTTATATTATTCGCTTTAATGTTGGCATGCCTCACCAGAGAACTTATAAATAGAGTGATTATTCTGGCATCACTGAGTGATCAGTGTTTGTCGATTCTGTACGATTTTGGGACTTTTAAATGCGTCTGAGGTCGTGATCAAAATTGAGCAAGAACTTCTAAAGTGTCTAATTCACGCCAAGAGGCGACTATTTATTTTTAATATTCATACATTTGTGTGTGTGTGTGTGTGTGTGTGTGTGTGCGTGTGTGTGTGTGTGGGTGGGTGCGTTTGTGTGTGTGTGTGTGTGTGTGTGTGTAAAATTTGAGAAGAAAATTAATCTAAACGTCGTGTCCGATCAGTCAAAAGACCAATCAAATAAAGATATACATTTCTTTCATTCTCTGCTTTGACTGCAATCATTATCATCATCATCATCAGCAGCAGCAGCACTATCACCACCACCACCACCTTTCAGTGTGGCTAAGACAAGACGGGGCCTTCTTACTGTTCTCATCCTTGTACGGCACCCTCGTCCTTAACACGTATGCTATTTCAGCTATTCCTCCCTTCCTGTGTTTCAGATTTTCGTTTTGAAGTGGAAAAATTACCCATTCATTGATCACTATGGAAAATACGCCGACAGCACCGTCCACCAGGGACAGCGACCAGCATGCACGTTGCATTTCTACCGTTACAACGGCCATGATTACGTCATTGCCCTCCAGCGTCATAGCACCTTCTACGTCACGGTACGCTGATCTTGGAGGTGTTACAGACACGGCGCAACGCCACTACGTTCTCAATGCCGCTGTTTTCAAAAAGTGTTCTCGCAGTAATGTTAGGGGATCAGATCAGTTGTCCGGGTCTAGTAAAACGCCTACCTCTCGTGTGATTGTGAACAATAAGCCTGCAGCAAGTTTAGGTTGGAAATCTTGTTTTCCGAAAGACATAGAAACTGACAGCGTGTGTGATGAAACACAGACTGTCAAAGAAGCTTCCAGTTCTATGTTCGCAGCACTTTCCGAACAATGCATTAAGAAACTCTGCTTGAAAAGTGAGATGCCTGTGCACGCAGATCTCAAAGGCTCAATCTGGGACATCAGTACATGGGAAAAGCACCCAGCCTGTTCACACACGGACTCAAAACTGAAAGATGTACAGGAGAAAGAACTGGCTGAACCGTTTCCTTCTTATGCCAAAGACAATCTTGGGCGCAGCCGCGACTCTGGAAAGACTCCATCAGTGCAGCGACTTGAAAGTCTTCGCAAGGAAGGCGGCGGAGCAGTAACAATCGACCAAAGCGTTATCACCGAGCCAACCAACCTCCAGAAAAATCTGTGTGAGTCAACGCCTGGCCAGCCGTGTCATCCAAGCGCCATCCCGTCATCGTCTTTATCTTCATCAGCAGCAAAAGTAGAAACATCTGTGAGCTCAGCATCATCACCCGCATTCAAGCCAGACTTGCATCAGGAGAAAGCAAAGGAACTGACGAAAGAAGACGAAGACAGCACTGTGAAGCAGTGTGATGATAGAAGCAGGTCATTAGAGAAAACATCTACAAAAACAAAACAAGGAGAGTTGACAACGTATAAGCTGCTTCTAGCGGAGAACAGGCGCCTGAAGAAGAGACAGCTGTGCCGCATGTGCCAGAAGAATGAGGCCAACATGACTCTGCTGCCGTGTGGCCATCTTGCTTATTGCAGAGACTGCGCCCCCATGCTCTCACACTGTGGGATTTGTCGCCGCGAAATTCTCGCTGACGTAGTCACTTTTCTCTGCTAATGTCATATAAGGTGCTTCAAGAGCATGCAAATGAACTCGCATCAAGGCATTTTGCAAAGCTTCGTAAACCTGACATAATGCACTGTTATGTAGTAGTCAGTCTCGATACTTCGGATGAGAGTATAAACCGAGGTCTAGTCTGTGTCGCATACATTCCATCATAACGGACTTTAAAGATCCTGACGCTCATGTCCTAGACGGGTGAGTGCCGGTGACAAGAAAACACCCAGCATGCAGCTAGGTCCTTCTCCCCATCCCTGGCTGCCCAGGATTGTGCTCAGTTGTCCGGGCGTCAGACCATGCGCCCAAAGGTTGCGGGTGGGCGTCTCGGGCGGCTTGAGTTAGATCCTGTATCGGCCAGCGCCTTGAGCAGCTCTTGAGCACCTCTTGAGCTGGAACAGCGCTATATAAGAACGATTAAATAAATAAAATAAAAATACTGTTGAGCTGTACATGTTGTTAAGTGCTTCTGGTAAATTAAATGTCTAGTCAACATGACATTCTTTTGACCGTCACTGTCCACGGCATGTTTCTCGTCACACACGGTTGAAAAGCTGTTTGTGTCAATGTCACATTGCCAGAATTTTGAGAGTGAACTTTTTTTTTTTTAGATGCCTGTACACACATGGGACATTTTAAAAATTGTATAACCACAACCATAAACACCATTGTCCCCATGCTCTTCCTCCCTCCTATTCCCCCTGCTGTGGTGAAAATCTTTTTTACACTTGTCTCCTATACAGTACATCTGTTGCGAAGAATGGTTGTGTTATTGTTAATTACGTACACAAGGTTAGTTACCGACAATGGATATTGAAAAATTATTATTACAGGAACTGATGACCGATCATTTATATTTGGTGTTTCACTTAAAAAAAAAAAGTTAAATATAAAAAAACACCTTTCTATTAATTAATTTATTTATTCATTAATTGGTTCATTTATTCATTCATACACTCACTAATTTATTGAACTATGATATTACTCAGGCAGCAAGTTTCATCAGTATTATGTTATTATTGTATATGACTGAAAATGTAATGGGTGAAATGACTGAAATGTTAAATTTGCGTGTAAGATCTGACAAGATAATAGAATTACTTATGCATGAAGAAAATTGTTGTGCTGAACAATGCAATTTGGTTTTGTGATGCCTGAACGTACCATTATTATTGTGAAGTGATAATTGCTTTCGTAGTAATGTTACTTGTTATGGTTGCATTTCAACTTTGAGTTGTTAGATGTCCGTCTGCGTTTGTATGTCCATGGGAGAAAAAGAGTGTATAATCTAAAATCACATGTAGGTGTATTGAGAAACATTACTGAATCAAAATTGAATTGAATTGTGAACAACGTCTACCTCCATGTCTACTACCGCCCGTTGCATTTTTCCTGTGTACATGTTTTGGTATATGTATAGCCTATATTTTAAAGTGCAAATTCTATAACTGAAGAGAAATGGAAAGATCATAAAGTATGTTTATTACATAGTCTAATTGTGTAGTAAATTAATACTCCTTAATAATAATAATAATAATAATAATAATAATAATAATAATAATAATAATAATAATAATAATAAATTATTATTATTATTATTATTATTATTATTATTATTATTATTATTATTATTATTATTATTATTATTATTATTATTATTATTATTATATCGTAATGATGTTTTGGTCCATTAACTGTGCAATAGATTGTTTTATAATAAAGACCTAATGCGTATATCGTAATGATGTTTTGGTTCATTAACTGTGCAATAGATTGTTTTATAAATAAAGACCTAATGCAACACGCCGTGAAAATCGTTTGTTTGCTGTCCAATTTTTTTTTTCTTCGTTGTTAAAAAGAAATCTAAAGGGGATTAAAATGAATGTTGTTTCAGTGAGTGAGTTACTGAATCTCCTATTTGCTACAACAAGGATTGCGAATTGTATATATTTTAAACTCTGTTACCTACGTCCGTTTTGCTGAATATGATATGCCTTTTTGTCAGAGTTTTTAATGTCTTGATTCTGTTCAGTTGTCTTTCTGTTATGGTTTTACCATACAATGCAATACAACTTTATTCATCTCAATGTGAGCAATTACGGTGGCAGCGCATTACAAAAACGCGTGACAAATCGCGATCGCGAGCAATCGCAGCTAACATAAATGTACGATTAAAACATACTATCCTATCCTATCCTATCCTATCCTATCCTATCCTATCCTATCCTATCCTATCTGTGACGGTGGGTCTATAGTTACTGGGCTCTGCACAATGGAATGCTAGTACCCACTCGTCTTTGTCTGCAGGGATCGGCCAGTATAATCCCCTTGTGACTAATCTTAATACATTTATATGTTTAGCCCGGTCTGTGTGCGGATAGGGTTATAGAGATAGGGAGAAAATGGTAAAAGATTCACTGACATCCGACATGATGCGTATGACGGCCTACTAGCGCCAAAAGCGAGAGTTACCATTATGACGAGATAATTAAAATTAAGACGTGTTCTGTGTAATTTACAGAGATACCGGTAATCTACAGTGTTAATTAATAATTATCAGTATTTGCCACGCCTGCCTAGCGCCAAAACATGATAATTACAAATATCATGAGATAATTACAAATAGCATAGGAAAATTACAATTATTAATGGAAAATTACAATTATCATTTAAAAAAATTACAAATATCTTCGCGTTTTTTTATTTTAATTTTCAGTTTTGGCTCTAGCAATCCGTCTGGAAATGGGCCAAAACCAAAAATTGTAATTTTTACTTGATAATTATAATTTGTACGTTTTAATTGTAAATATGTGGTTGATATGTGTAAATATCAGGTTGTGGCGCTATAGTAGGCCGTCATAATGTGAATTAAACATAACACGTATTATTACTATTATCACTGATACCGGTAAATGTAAGTTTTTGCGCTAGTAAGCCGCCTTCGTCAGAATTAAACATGATCACGAAAAAATTGTAATTAGGAAGTGAAATGTGTCAATATTATGTGATAATTACAATTTTCGGTTTTGGCGTATTTCCAGGCGGTTTGCTAGAGCCAAAACTGAAAATGTAACATGATCGCGCGAAGATATTTATAATTTTTTTAAAATGATAATTGTAATTATCCCTTGATAATTATAATTAACCCATGATATTTATAATTATGTCATGATATTTGTAATTATCAGGTTTTGGCGCTAGTAGGCCGTCATAGATGCGCTCTAGGAAGATGTTGAAGAGTGTTGGAGAGATTAGGCATAGTCGAGATACTAATACGCCGATTGTTGTTCTGAACCAGTTCCCGATGGCGCTGTTGTAGAGGACTGCACTGGTAACCTTGTCATACTGGCTTTTGATGACTTCAATAATGTTAGGGCTGATGTTGTACACTTTCATGGTTGCCCATAGAGCTGCATGCCAGACTCGGTCAAAGGCTTTCTTAAAATCTACAAAAACAAGATAAAAATGTTGGTGCTGTGGGTATTTCTCGCAAATTATTCTGAGGCTGAATTAAACCATACAGTATATAGAATAATACGAGCGGTAGGTTATAATAATAATAAATGCAACCACCTCAAGAATATCACAGGCAACAAACTTTAAACATCCAATTCTCTCTCTCTCTCTCTCTCTCTCTCTCTCTCTCACACACACACACACACACACACATACAGGCGCGCGCGCGCGACTGGCTCTCTGACTGAAGAATCCATAATCTATGAAAAACAAATCATTTTAAAAAAAAATCCTAATCACAATCTTCTACATAAAAGCAGACACTGTCTACTACTCTCATCCACCAGAACATTTTATCACAGTTAAAAATAACTTAGTAATGTTTTAAACGTAAACCACGCTTTAAAAATAAAATGTTACTATAATAAAATATCATATAATATTAATTTTTAAAAAGCAAACAACAACGTCACCTTACCCCCACCCTCCTCCTCCACCCGCTCGCACACTCACATACACATACATACAGAGAGAGAGAGAAAGAGAGAGAGAGAGACTTAGCAAGGGACACAGGCGCCGTGCAAACGCCAAATACGTCAATCATCAAAGGCAGCATCCACTGCGTGGAAGCGAGTTGTACAGAGGAAACAATTGCATGACGCTGTATCAAACAACTTTCATGGCTCCAGCTACCAAAGTAGCCACACCACATATCTCTCAACCTCTAAACACGGCCATTCACACTATTACTATGTATGCAGCCGCTTCATGCATTCGCACACCCGCAAGCGAGGTTCTGTATAAATAGTATCCCCATTTTGTGGACGTTTAGTGCTTTAAATTATCCCTGTTTCTATCATTCTCATTTGTTCTTTCTCGTTCATAATCTGTTTCATAAATCTACTATCTTCTTGGCTAGACCAGTCACCTACCTTTTTTCTTGAAAACTCCCCAAACTCCTCACTTGTGTATGGGGTCTGTTGGGTCAGCTTGGGGATACTAGGGCTTTCTATGGTATTATTAGTTAGCAATATAGGCTTTTTCTATGTATGTGTTTTGTTAATATTTTATAACGATGTTTATATTCTATTTTGTTTTTGTAACCGGGGATTCGATAAATTAGAGTAAGCTTAAGCGACCACTGCATGGAATGCTTTTATTGTAAAGTGACCGGCTGGTGGAGTGCCTTCAGTGTTACCATTGGGTTTGTTTCAGCAGATTTTCTATACGGATCAGGGGTGAGCCCTCTTTCAACCAAGTTGTGGTCCTGATTCGGCTACTTGCAGTCCGCTGGACCCTATAAACAATGACTAACTAACTAATCCGCAAGTTGATTTTTTCCCCCTGTATTTTCTATAAATTCTCAAACTACGGCATTTGTGGCATCTTTTCGTGCAAACAGACAGAAAAGATACAAGCAAAGAGACAGACAGACAGACAGACAATACCTGCATGCATTATGTTTCAGTCATAAACAAATTATCATTTGTCATAAACAAATTATCATTTTTTTGTTATAAAACTCAAAGCGTCCTGCTTGGTTTGATTTTACATTTATTAAGAAACACGAAACAAAGATTTTCGAAATGATTTGTCACATAAAATACATGAATATAATTATATCATACAATAATAACAATCATTTTACACTTTTATAAAAATTTATAAACAAGCCGTTTTACAGAAGCAATTTTTGGTAGGCCTACTGAGTTATTATATGTTGGGGGAAAAAACCCTTGTATCGTAAAAAAAAAAAAAAAACCTGATTCATCGTACGAGAATACTTAAAAAAAAAAAATCTCTCTAAAACTCATGCAGTTAACCCATATCTTACCAACAATTTTTTTTTTCCATTTTCTTTGGATTATTTTGATTTTTCTTATTACAAACACACTCTCTAACACAAATATAAGCATCAAATTGGAAATTTTATTTTTCTTACGGGTTTTTGAGGACGCACGCTTGAAGCGTGCATGGTAGCTAGAGGGTGCGTGTAAATGTTGTCATGTTGCACTCTCAGAGAGTGCATGGTATCAAGAGAGTACTTTTTTTTTATCTCCAAAACTTCAAAACAATAAAACATACACAAGTATTCATGAAAAAAAAGTACTAAAAAAAACAAAAAACAAAATACTGTAGTTGAACTTTGTTTCAATATTTACTCAAACTCAGAATGTCATGTTCGAGCCCTGGAGACACAGTGAATTGAGCAGCACGTCAAAAGATGCCATGAAGGGTGTTGAAGCACTGATTGTGGAACAACAGGTTTCTGCAGGAGTTGTTGCCTCTGATTGTGTAGAAGGCGTCCTGCTTGTTGCCTAGGTATTGCTGGAACCTGCAGTGGTGAAGGGGGGTGCCTGCTGTGTGGAGGGGGGTGCCTGCTGTGGGGAGGCAGGTGCCTGCTGTGGGGAGGGGGTTGCTTGCTGTGGGGAGGCAGGTGCCTGCTGTGGGGAGGCAGTTGCCTGCTGTGGGGAGGCAGGTGCCTGCTGTGGGGAGGTGGGTGCCGGCTGTGGGGAGGCAGTTGCCTGCTGTGGGGAGGGGGTTGCTTGCTGTGGGGAGGCAGGTGCCTGCTGTGGGGAGGCAGTTGCCTGCTGTGGGGAGGCAGGTGCCTGCTGTGGGGAGGTGGGTGCCGGCTGTGGGGAGGGTGGTGCCGTCTGTAAGGAGGTGGGTGCCTGCTGTAAGGAGGTGGGTGCCTGCTGCAAGGAGGTGGGTGTCTGCTGTGGGGAGGCAGGTGCTTTTTGAGTAGAGGCAGGTAGGGTCAGCTCTAACTCCTCCTCTAGCTCCTCTTCATCTTCTGGACCCACCCATTCTGACAAGCTGTCCATTACTGCGATGCACAACTCCTTCTGCCTCAGCAAGAAGCTGACGACGACTCAAGTTGTTCATCTGTCCACTACCATCCTCATCACCACTGTCTTCTTCAGATTGTTGTCCATCCCCAGGAGGTGTGATGTACACAGCTGCAGTAAAAAAAAAAAAAACTTCTTCGTCGAGTTGACTTAAAACGTCAAGTACGGTCATCCGTTGTGGAAGAGGTCTGTAAAATAAAAAAAAAATAACAAAAAAAAAAATTAAAATGAATGAACCACAAAAATGTAACTTTGAATACATTTGCAAAGAATGTGGTGTGTGTGGTGCAAGCACATTTGTACTGTATATGGATGAGCAGATATGAAAATTTATACTTGAACCATATTAGGCCTATATATGCACACCTACTACGAATGTATGCATTCATAACCTAAATCAGTAGGGTGCATAGTCATTGAAAAGCATTTTAACCTGTTTCCAAGGTTACAGAATCTGTAAATACACATAACTGAGTGATCTTTTACTACTATGTATGCTCGAAGCGTATGTAGCCTAGCGCTAAATACAGGGGCCTCCCGCTACCATGCACGCATGATGCGTGCAATGACATTGTGTTTTATTTCGACCAAAAGTTCTATGGAACTTCCGTCCTACAAAAAAATAACTTCTAAAAAGTTTTTCTAAAGATATCCCGGCAAACAAATGTGCATGCATCAGCAACATAACTGCTTTAGTAAATAAATGGCATTTACCTGGTTTGGCTTGAGGATTTTGAAGTCATTTTTAGACGTATGCTGCAGAAAAGGTCCTAACATGTGGTGGTTTTGCAAACAGTAAGCAGAATGAGACTTTGAAACGGTAGACAACTCCTTCGTCAATCGCAACATATCCAAATCAACAGTTATATCCCGTTTACTGCTACTAAAAAATGAAATAATATGAATGCACTTGTGAAGCGTGCATGGCTTAAAACGGGTTAATATCTGAATACAAACAAGTGAAGGAAAACAAAATGAAAGATCAATGGAGACAAAAATGTTGTGTATAACACATGGAATAATTAGTCTAGCTTGAAAACTAGATCATTGTGAATTGGAGTCAGCATTGTTTCGCACACTTGTAATAATACGACACACGCTGACAGACATTCATTAAAGTACTTATTCATAACCACTTAATGTACATAACAGGATAGCAATATTCAACAGGATTTGAACTGGAAAACAGCCACAAGATATCATTACAATATTAACTGTACATTAATTTGAACGCAGGGGAACTTGTATCATTCAGAGAAAACAAAAACTGATTCACACTGACAGTACGAGAATAATTCGTGTGCGCGTGTGTGTGTGTGTGTGTGTGTGTGTGTGAGAGAGAGAGAGAGAGAGTGTGTGTGTGTGTGTGTGTGTGTGGGTGCGTGTGTGTGTGTGTGTGTGTAAACCTCATGCAATTAATATTTGAATACCAACAAATACAGGAAAACCAAATGAAAGATCAAGGGAGATTAAAAACAAAAATGTTGTATAGAACACATGAGTAGTCCCGCGTGAAAAGAGTCAGCATTGTTTCCGCACTTTTGTGTAATACAAAACGCGCTGACCCACATTCATCCGCGTGTTATATTAATGCTTTATTTTAGTTAATGTTTTATTCCTGCTTATCAAATTCATCTTTTACCGGTCTTTTCCGGCCTAGTTGGCCCTATCGGCCTCCTTACTTTTAGTGTGGGTACGGGTTTTATAACCCCCCTGCGTCTAGTCTTAAAGTGCGTATGGTTGAGCTGTGTGTGTCTGTGCCCCTCCCGTAGGTGGTTTTTATCTTCCCCCCCCCCCCCCCCCCAATTTTATAGTGGTCCTGAAATTTTAATGTAACATTTAACTTCCCTGTCCCTGGGGTCCCCTTGATACCTTTTTAATCTACCGTCCCCTATACGCTTTGGTGTTGGGGACGCTAATTTAATCCAGAACAGATCATCCGCGTACTGCATTCATAGCCTATTACTGTACATAACAGGACAGCCTAGGTTTTGGAGACGTTAATATAACTCAACAACAGGATAGCAATATTCAACAGGATATGAACTGGATAACAGCCACAGGATATCATTACAATATTAAACATAATATTACTCGGAACGCAGGACATATCAAACAGGATATAACGGCAAGAGACCGACGAGGCATCGTAAATATAGCCTAAAGCATACCACAGTACAGGCTATATGAAGCTGAGTGGAAAAGACACAGTTACCTCTCAATGGGGAAAGCCTTTCTTAAACCAGACCCACATAATGCGCAGAAGGTATTACACAGTAAATGGGACTCATCATACAACTCTAGCAATATTATGGTTGACTAACATTTTTATTTTATTCTGAAAGACTGACGGTACGGCATGTTTATACATTGCATAGCAAATAAACAATATAAAATAAAAGCAAAATTGAGACACTGCCCTTTCATTATTATTTTGCAATACTTGCAGAATTATACATTTTTATTATGCTTTGGCCAAGGACTACTAAAGCTTTGGCTAATTAGCTCTATGCTTAAAGCAAAGACATATTGTAGGCCTACATAAATATAGGCTCATATGTTCTTCACACTTCCATACATTTAAACAACAACCACACAGTCTGGCTTACCACAACAACATCACAAAATAATTACTGCCTTATAAAATATGAATTGTGATGTGGTAGAATGCGAAAATATACAGTGTGCAATGTTTATCACAATTAAGATTGATTAGGTTCGGGATAGCATGTCAGTTTCTCAAACGTTCAGTAGTTTCACGTACAGGGTACCTTAACGCTGGCGTAGGCCCAATAAAAGAAGAAGAGGGGTGAGGCCGAATGGAGGGTTGGGGATTTGAATTTAGGCCTTGATAGCATGAGAGAAGGAAGCCTGCCTGACGAAGCAGATGCGGGAATCTCTCGGACACTGCGCCATGCGGTACTTCTCTCTGACGCATAGCCAAGGGTCACTGTCGTACTCCTCAATTATGTTCACCTCGTCACGCGCCACGATCAGCGCGCGCAGCAAGCGCACTAGACGCTCCCACTCCTCCTCCGTGCAGAACTCTTTCAGCATGGGCTTGTCGGCCTCCACCAGGCGGCGCGCGCGGTGCAGATGAGGGGTGGTGCCTTCCGAGGGCAGGGCGGCGACGCGCGCCAGGCGCAGGTTAAGAGCTTCCACCTCGCTGTCCTCCTCCTCCAGTAGGGCCTTGAAGAGCTTCTGACGCAGGACGTCCTCCTCGCGCGACAGCGAGCCCTCGAAGTACATTGTGTCGAGGCGAGCCAGCAGGTGTACGCCTTTGCCTCGCACGCTATGGGCGGCCTCGTCACGCTGGTTCAGGATGCGGGGGATATTCTCCTCCATGTAAGGCCCATGCATGCCGGTCTGCGAGTCCATGTAACGAAGGACCTGAGCTCCGCCGATGCCGATGCCGTCCACGCCAGCCAACACAGCATGGCGGATCTCGTTAAACTTGAAGCCGGCGGAGAAGTAGGTGACCAGACCCTTCAGGTGAGCCTCGTGCACGATGGTTAAGGCCTCTTTGTGGTTCAGCTGGTACATGATACACTTGGAAGGGTAGGTGTCGCTAGCGCCGTCCCACGTGACTTTGTCAAAACCGCCAAAGGAAGTGATCTCCACAGCGCGCATGGCTATGTCCATCCTCTCTGTCAGTTTCTTGGGCTCCTGTATGCGGGGGAAAGAAATAAAATATTCTTTGTTTAAAATGCCGTCCAGTCTATCTGTATGCGTTATTCGAGTACTTGGATTTACAAATAACATGGACGCACTCTCTGATTAAGAAGGGATGGGTTTGCAGCATTGAATTTTTTGGGTCTACTTTATAGTGCCCCTCGCTTATTGATCATTCCAATACTTAAAACTGATTAATCTACAAAGTAAAACTTTCCATTAAAAAACGTTTTTTTAAAAGATGCTTCAGCCAACAAACTGCCCACCTTCTGTGCAAAGTCGTCGACCAGGGTCTGGTTGAGGTTCCAGGCGGCGGAGAGGAACTGGTTCTTGGAGCGCTGGACCTGGGCTCGGAGGGCGCCCATGTATTTCAGAGCCTGGGAGGTAGACAGCCGCTCCATGGCAACTTTGCACTCAGCTGCGCCCAAGTAAAAGGCTGCCGATGCTGCTGCTGCCGTCAGATTCACAACCTACAGAGATATGAAATATAAACTTAAGGATGCCTCGATGAATTTATTTTACGTCATTTGTTTGAATACTGTATTCTGTTTTTAGCTTTCCAGCCAATTTCCACGATTATGTTCTTTTTCAAAGTTGTCTGCGCGTTATAGTAATAGACTATAGAATAAACGATAAAAAAAATCTCAGCATACCTTGAGAAAGTCTTCATCGAAGTTGCCAGAGTCCTTGACAGCCCTGCCCACGAAGTAAGTAGTGGGGGCTGAAGAACCCACATGCAGACGCACTCGGGCAAAGTCGATGATGGAGGGAATACGGTAAGACTCGATATTCTCACGAGGAAGGTGATTGGGTCTTTCCAGATGCTCCACATGGATGATGGCACCCTGAAATAATGGGGGGAAATGCATAAAAATATTGAATGTATACAAAGAAAGCGTGGAAAATCCTAATGACTATCATGCTCACCGCTAATTTCTGTCTTGTTCTACCTTCTTTATAACTTAGGAATGCTGCCAAGAACTACTGAGCAATTTGCATAGGGCTGTAATCCACGTTACTATATCACTCTCCTCTTCACCAGCAGCAACAACAGCGCTGAATAACTAAGTGACTTTCGAGTAATCTTTAACATATATGTGAGTTAACGTAAATTCTAGTCATACAATTAGGAGTTATTTTAAAAGTGGTTTGAATCATTCAATATTCCAAAGCACTTAAAGTATCAGAGACTGCTAAAACCTCGGCCTAAAACAGATTTAAACTTAGATCTAATGAATCTGAGATCTGTTTTTAAAGTCGTCTCTTAATTTAGCTTTACCTTCATCCAGTCGGAGAATCGTGTGGTTCCTAGAACGTGTCCATCTCCAGGGTCAGTCAGAGACATGTAGGTCTGGGTGTGTGGCTTGAATCCGGGAGTGCCCAAGGGTCGAGACTCGCTGCGCATGTTCCAGCCACCATTGGACACGTGCAGGTAGGCAAGGTGTGTGACAAAGTACTCGGCCTCTGTTGGCTGACGTTCTGCAAATAAGAAAACAAATCGATTGTTTAAATGGAGTGGAAACAAAACAATACATGTGTAGATTTTGTTAGTGGCAGAATTTGTTACCACAACCATTGCCACATTCCTGCCTACACCCCTCACCTTTAAACCTAAAACTTGTTATACAGTTGTAACCCGCCTCCCCCACCCCCACTACCACATCCACCACCTTCCACATCCCTTCCCACCCCATCGAACGTTTTCGTGTTGGCCCCAGAGGCACGTTAAAGAATCCTAACATTCTGTCACATACAATATTATAGTAGTTTACCTTCGTCACGGATTTCTCTCAGCATGCGCTGAACGACCTGCAGGAACTCGTTGCCCAACCTCTCGCGGGGCCAGTGGACGTAGAGCCTGTTGGCATCTGGGTCCACATCAGTAGTGACACCTGTTCCAGCCTCTGCGTTCAGGCCTTCCGGGTGGGAGGAAGCTTGGGGTACCGGGGTGGGGAGAACGCCGACGAAGACCGCGTCCTGGACGCCCCACTGGGAGATGAGGTCCCGACACATGGAGTAGACGGAGCTCAGCTGCTTCATCATACACTTCACGTTCGTCTCATTCAGCAGCGAGTGGGCTATGTTGCACAGCTTCTCCCTGTCAAATTACACACAGTTGTTAACATTCATTTGTCTTGTTGCTGTCTGTTCAACAAATTATTGTGTAGTGTTTTTTACATGACAGTAGCAAATCAGTAGCGTCCTATCACCTAATTATACTAGGTAATTTTCCAGGCATTAGATTTGCTTCATTATGTTTGTTTACCAGTAATGAAATAATCATGAACATTCACAAGATGTTATTACAAGATTATTAAAGCTGTACGTTTGAGGTCTAAAGTACCTGACATGTAACATTGGGAACACACAATGTTCACAAGATTTAAAGCTTTCACATGACTATTAAACATGTCCACTTCAGGACTTAATACATTCTTCATACGAACTAACATTAGGAAAGCCTTAAAAACAGTACACGCTTAAACGTCCTGAATATGAATACATAAAAAAAAAAGTAGACAAACGCTTACCTTGCATCGTCACTCTCGTCAAAGATTTCGGAGAGACGATCCTCCAGACAGTGGGACACAGAATTGGAATCAACGAAAGTGTGAAGGGGAAGTTCTTTCTCAGAGGTGAACGGGGCCTTTGCGCAACGTACCTGAAAATCATCCAAACAATTTTAAAAAAAACTGAATGTAAACAAAATACGTGAAAGAAGAAAATTAAACATTAAACACTTGTTTAAATCTTGCTCACGTGTGCCTCGTATGTGTTCTAGGTTACATGTGCCTGCCTCATAAATACATTTTTGTTTTCAACCAAAACTAAACTTTTTTTTTCTGAAGCAAAGACACTTTTACTACTGCCTTGCAGCTTCCAGAGTTGTTCACTAAAATCTACTACGATGGCAGCAATTTTGAGTATATATGAACGATGTAGGTGATTCAACTTACACTGATACAGCTATAAGATCAATCAGTGCCTCAAATCAATGGATCAATGAAACAAGAAATCCTCACCTTTGTGCGAACGTTGTAGAGGTTAAGAATTGAAGCCTGAAGACACGACAGTGCCACCTTCTTCACCTTGGCTACACCCACGTTGCAAGAACAAGTTCCAGACATCTGTCATCAATTCAAATAATAATTAAAACTAATAATTAGCAAAACTAAATTTGGACAAAAATCAGCACTGTTTAAGAATTTTGACTGTTTTATTACAGCTTTGGCCCCTCGGGGGTCGTTTAAGTTATAACAATGAACATTTACAACGATACAAAGTCAACGGCGGACAAACAGAACTGGCATATATTCATAACTACAATTGCAAAGACAAACGCTTCAGATGCACATACACATATGCGTACAAACAATCATGCCACATAATAAACAGAATCTTAAGCGTTATCTCCAATTCTAATTGACCACATAATTATTAGTTAAACTTGGTGTCTCTGGAATAGGTAGAAAAAGGTTATAAGGATTATATCAACGTCTAATTTAATTTAGAATATCTTAAAATCATTTTCGTCTATATGTATGGTATAGAGATATGCCACTGGTTGAATGAGAGGAAACAGCATGATTTTAAAAAAATCATATTTTTTTTCTTCAAACTGTGTAATTGCACTCCAACTAAAATAATCACATGGCATTTTGAACCAACAAAGTTTCTTCTTCTTTATTTTTTTTAAAACTTCGTTAAATAAGAAAAAGTAATCATACAACTATAACTAAATCTACCGAAGCTGAGTAAAATAAATAATTACCTTTTGTTGTCAGAAACGGTACGAAAAAAACTAAATTAGAAGATTTCCTTGTTCTTTCTCAATATTTGCTGAAATATCAAAGGTTTGAGAATATCGAGTTATCGTTCACTCTCTTGTAGAAGAAGTTAGAGAAAGTCACAATGGCAGACGACTTTTGCGAATGACCAAAGCGTCTCCACATGAGGCTTTTATACATTCCATTTTTACTTATGGACACTCATGCGTATTTGGTATTCCGGATATAGGTGGTGCTGCGTGGATGTAAAGATTTAAGGATGTCCTATTTGGTTCAAGGCCGTTTTCAGAACACCGGATTTGCCGTGGCTGGTAGGGCATCAACAATGACCAATGTACTCAATCACTGTAGAATGCTTTAGATTTACGCGTACCGGTCATAGATCAGGGTCCTATATTCTTTCATTCCGGAGCTTGTTTGTGTTTACCTGGTTCTCCATAGATACATTCGGATGTGTGTTTTTTTGGTACATAGTTCTCCATAGATCCTCCGAGTCCTGTTTATGCTCACGTCATGTAAGGCCAAGTCATACTTAAGAGCGTGTGCAAGTGCACATGTCCCTCTCCTTCCTTTCCCTCCCTCAAACCCAGTCCCTCTCCAATCTCTTCCCTCTCTCTCTCCGTTCCTCTGTTGTACTTTCTGTCTGTCAGTCTCTCTCGTACCCCTTCCCTGCGCCACCCCCTCCTTCCTCAATATCTCTTAAATCTCTCAAAACGTGTACATCAGTCCACAGTTAAGTTTATTTACTTACAATTACATAAGCCTTGTTGCCCATTTAAAGCATTGCGGTGTGCAAGTTTAGTCTTCTTCGTTCGCATTGGAAACTATTATAAACAGATTACTTGGAACTACGAGGTAGGCTTACTGCATAGGCCTATAATACATCAAAAGACTTATGGAAAGAAGCGAGAAGTGAAGAGAAGTAAAAGAAAGCCAGTCAGGTAACATGCATGCATAGGAAAATGGAGTGTACAGTCTGTTTTCCGAAATAAATGTGCACATGAGGCACAGTTGCAAAATCAACTTTTTAAAGACATAAAGTTTATGGAGTACAACTGTTTTTATGCAATGTTTTGAAAAAAGCAAACAATTAATCGATAAAAGTCTTTCGTTAGTTCGTTAATTCGAAAAGTTCATTTCGTTAAATATCTCCGTAATTATTTCAGCTACAAACAGTTGTAAGCCTACATCACTTACAAAATTAGTGAGATTCTAATACATTTTCGTATCTACATTTGAGTAAAGAGAAGTGAAAATGGCGATTTTTAAATAAGTTCAGCAGATTTTAATTATATTTAATTCCACTCATTTATTTATTTATTTATTTGCTTGTTTATTTAATAATCTATTTATTAATGTAGGCTATGTTTGTATGTTTTTATCTGATGTCGTTTTAACTAAAACGTGCAAAACAATAAGAAAAACACACAACAGCTGATGATTTCAGAACATCGACAAATAAGTCATTTAACCATTACAAGTCAATTATTGTATCGACTTATCATTTAACCCTTTTAAGTCAATTATTGTATCGACTTATGGTCGTCTTGGTCAAGTCTTTTGGTAAAACCCGGACTTCACACACTCCAACAAACAATAGCAACGTCTATACTTTCTTCATTTATTGCCATTTATAGTCTACGTCGTTTAACTAAAGATGTGTTTTAAAGGAGGGAGGTGGGTGGGGATTGGGGGAGGGTTTGTGTGTGTGTGTGTTGGTGTGTGTGTGCGTGTGTGTGTGTGTGTTAACTTTGCCTTTAGAGATAACCCCATGAACAGGTTTTCAATAAAAAATAACATGGGAGTGGAGGAAAGATCCGGGATAACTTTATCTCTCCATGCGTTGGCAATTTCTGGGAATAACAACGCCACTACAGACGGCAAATAATGCAGTATTTGTCGTACATTCCCCTCTGCGTGGATAAAGGAAAAATAACACCTTATCAGCTGTGGTTGAACGTGACTTATTTCTTGTGCGATGCTACATAACTACATACATAAAGTATTAAAATGCAACGAGGCGAATATTTAACGGTGACGATTTAAATACTTTTATTTCAAACAACGTCATTTCTTTAATCCTTCAAAAGTCTCTCTCTCTCTCTCTCTCTCTCTCTCTCTCTCTCTCTCTCTCTCTCTCTCTCTCTCTCTCTCTCTCTCTCTCTCTCTCTCTCTCTCTCTCTCTCTCTTTCTCTTTCTTTCTTTTCGTCTGTCTGTTTCTCTGAGTATATAATTATAATTATGTAATTGAATGTGTGGTTGTGTCGTGTCGTGTGTGTTTGTATGTATGCGCGTGAGAGAGAGAGAGAGAGAGAGAGAGAGAGAGAGAGAGACATTTGACAATTTATTGCATTTTTGACCATTGGCCCATATGCTCACACGCACGCGCACATGCGCGAACACTCTCCATTCACACGCATTTGATTCGAGCGTTGGTTTCTAACATACAAAAAAAATCCATTGACTGAACGGAAAAACAATAATATCTAATAGACATTTTTTGCGCCATAAGAAGTGTGTATCTGTGTGTGTGCGGGTGGGGGGGGGGAGGGGGAGGGTCAGGGAAGCAGGACAATGCATTAGCTTATTCCAGAGATTCTGCAAGCTTTTTGCGTCTTGCGAATGCGTGATATACAAACTTACTTAGGTTTCGTAAATGCGTAGTCCCTTTCAACTTCATGTTTTTACAAAAACTGATATTCATTTTCAGCTATATTCTTACATACAATGCAATTTCTTAATGCAACATTATCATCGAATCTATAGGTGTTGTTATTAATGGGAAGAACTCCAAATCTGATTAATGAAAGTGCCACACGAAAACAATATACATCAATATCTACAATATACGATTCCTGCCCAAACTCGGTCTTGAATGAACTAAATGTTTTATAGCGGTCTCTATCCCGTACTGCTGCAGACCATTCTTGCCTAAAAATGTCTTGGAACCTAGTCTTAAACTCTGCCAGAAAAGCATTTGTGTTACCCACTCCCTGTTGAACCCAAACAATGTAGAACCCGCACTCAGATAATATATTACGTACCCCTGATACCCAATTTTTCTTACCAGAAATATCTAAATTCAGCAACATGTGATACGCTTGGTTTGGTAATCTATCAGCACCCCAGACTTCTGATGAATATAATAAAATAGATTGCACTTTTGAATCAAACAGTTTAAAGAATACATCTTTTGACATCGATTTTAGTTGTTTGAGTAAACGGCATAAACTAAAGACTACTTTCCTCCTCTTCCCTACCAAGTGGTTAGTTCCAATTTTATGACTAAGCATAGTTGTAAACATAAAACCCAAATAACAATATTCATTAACTACCTCTAAATTAACTCCATCAAACTTTCAGTGTTCAAATCTTGATAAGTAACCCCCTTTTCGGAAAACCATTATCTTTGTTTTATTAATGTTGACTTCTAGTTTTAGTTTTTAACAACACTCTTTTAGACAATTTAGCTGATTTTGTAAACCTGCTGGTGTGGTTGATATAAGCGTGACGTCATCGGCAAATAGAAGGATAAACAATTCCATTAACCCTGGCAGGAGTTGGATGCCATGTCGACCAGAATCAGTAATGTGTTTTGCAAGTTGATTTATAAACATTGAAAATAAGGTAGGACTTAAAACACAACCTTGACGGACTCCTTTTGGGGAGTTGAAGAACTCTGTAAATTTACCCCCCACTCTGACACAAGAAGTCAATGACTCATACATGGATTTGAGGATGCTGTAGAATTTGCCATTTATGCCATCTGTTTGTAATGTTTCTAGAAGTTTGCTATGCTGGACACTGTCAAAGGCTTTTTTAAAGTCGACAAACGCAACATATAATTTTCTTCCTTTTTTTATTAAGACAGTTCTGTACAATAGCATGCAATGTGAATATGTGATCAGTAGTAGTGGAGTAGTTTCTTCTGAATCCTGCTTGATTTTCCACAATTCTGCTTCCATTTTCTAACCAGTTATAAAGACGTTGATTTAAAATCGATGTAAAGCATTTACTTGTGATACTGAGTAGCGGAATACCTCTGTAGTTGTCAGTATTATCCGGCGATCCTTTTTTAAAAATAGGTACTATAACTGCTTTTGCCCACTGAGAAGGATATTGACCTTTGCTAAACACTGCATTGAACAAATCAGTGAGGAAGGTTACAGTGATATTCTTACCAGCCTTAAGCAGAGAGAGAGAGAGAGAGAGAGAGAGAGAGAGAGTGAGAGTGGGGGTGGGGGGGGGGTGAGAGAAACTGATAGACACAGACAAACACACAGACACAGACAAACAGACAGACACAGACAGGCAGTCAGAAAAGAGACAGTTTGTGTGTATGTGCGTGTGAACACTAGCGCTCTAGTGCGTGTTTGCGAGTATTACCCGTCAGATTAAAGTGTTGCCTTTTCCTCCAAACTCACATCAAGGCAAAGCTATGTTCTTCCTGGTTTGCCCTTGCTTTTAAATTGAAATACGCTGTATGTTCTGATATTTGTAAGTCAGACACATTCCTAGAAAAAAACAAGAACGGGCACGCTGTCTCCGATTTCTGTTAGAACTTCTATGTCCGTTCTAATACTTTGAAATTAATGCATAAACACTGCGTAAGAAATTAATATTGATGAACGCGTGCTGCATTGTAGACGCTTTTTAAATGTATGAGTTTATTATTTAACCAGCAGTCTGGGCTGTTTTCCAACATCTATAACAATGACGACGAGAACAGCAGCAGCAGCAACTACCACAAAATATTGGGTTATAGTGGGCACACTCGCACACCTCACCACACACTTTCTTCTCATGGGGAATTTGGAATATAAACTCGTCTGCTACGAATAGACTAATTATTTATATTGTAGTAATAGGCTACATTCTTCCAAAGAGCCTGTAGTAGTAGTAGTAGTAGTAGTAGTAGTAGCAATAGTAGTAGTAGCAGTAGTAGTAGTAGAAGTAATAGTAGTGGTGGTGGTGGCGACGGTGGTGGTGTTGGTGTTGGTAAAGGTAGTGATAGTACTACTACTACTACTACTACTACTACTACTACTACTACTACTACTACTACTACTACTACTACTATCAGGGGCGGATCTTTCCATTGTTGAGGGGGTGTGCACAGTTAATGCGAAGCAGGCGAGTGTACTAGGGGGGTCCGGGGACAGGCCCCCCCCCCCCCCCCCCCCGAAAAATTTGAAAATAATGGTTAAAATCTGTGCAATCTGGTGCATTTTGGGCATTATTTTAAGGACTGAAAATAGTATTGTTTTGTGCTAAAAGTCCTCTTTTAGTCCCCCCCCCCCTCCACACACACACAAACACCCCTCTGCAAACTATGATGATAAAATTTACAATAGCAGAACATCTTGCATACAGGCTTATACAAAGACAGATAAAGTTACTGCAAATAAAACAAGAAATAGCCACTCACATCAGTTTTATTCAAAACTGACCTGATGCATGTACAAGTTTGGTCACAAAAAAAAAACCAAAAAAAAAAACAAAAAACAACAACAACCTAATTTGGAGGTACATGAAACTGTGTGGTGAGTGAGAATTAGTAATTTTTTTCTCTTCTTTCTTCTCCTTTTCTCCCTCATTTTCTTCTTTTTTTTTTTTTGACCGCCAGTGGGGTGTGCACGTGCACAAGTGGCACAAGAACAAGATCCGCCCCTGACTATTACTACCACTACTACTACTACTACTACTAATAATAATAATAATAATAATAATAATAATAATAATAATAATAATAATAATAATAATAATAATAACACGTGTGAGTGTGTGTGTGAGAGAGAGAAAGAGAGAGAGAGCGTGTGAGTGCGTTGCAGTCTACTTTAGATTAACCCTCTAAACCTAAAGCAATAACCATGTAATGTAATGTAGATTAACCCATCTTTGATTTCTTCTCAGCGAACGAAAGTACCGGGCTTCATGCTCCTATAGGCATTGTATTCCGAGTGTCTTTCCCACTTTAAGATGCAACACAGAATTAACGCTCACATTTAATCCAACGGAACTTATTGTCAGAGTGCGTCGTTAACATAATCGAATCCGGTTTACAACAGAACAAGACCGTGTTCACCCGTTTTATTCCCCCTTCCCATGTGTCCGGCCATTTCCATCTGACCTCACATGAGGTGTTGCGACGCTGTGCAGATATTTTTTTTGTAACTTATAAAGTGGACGCTGTGAGAAGAAGGCGAACATCCGGAATGTTAAATCCTATTTTGTTATAATAATTATTGTTGTTTTGAATTAAAGTATTTGATTATAGTCATAGAATAGTCTAGCGAGACAGGATAATAGTTAACACGATGATGGAGATGACAATTATAATGATGATGATGATGACGACGATGATGATAATGACGACGACGACGATGATGATGGTGATACTGCTGCTGCTGCTGATGATGATTGATGCTATGTACCCGCTTTTCTCCTAAATCGGACTAAAGGTACGGCGATCTATAGTCAATATACACGCTCACATGTTACATGCACTCTTAATCCACACATCAAATACACATTCATCAATCAAACATGTGCTTTAAGGGCAGGAATATCGATGCTTTAGAAGACGAAAAGAAAATTAGTTTTGTATTTTGAAATGTACCCTGGCTGCACATCGGATGTAGTCAATGTACATTCAAAAATGCAAAACTATTGAAAGAAATCATACGGAAAAATGTGGATCATATTGTACATGATACTTTGTCTCTCGTATTTGGGATTTTATTGATAGTACAAATATGGAAGAAGGATAGACGATAATCATTCGGAAATATATTTATGATTGTGTCATAAAATCATTTACGTGTCGATATGTCACTTGACCAGCACATATCCAATATTTGTAGAAGTGCATATTTTGAAATCCATAGAATTAGCCCCATACGTCACTACCTCTCTGGTGATACAACAAAAAAATCTCTCCTTTGCTTTCGTTCTCTCCAAACTTGATTTCTGTAACTCTCTCCTTGCTGACTCACCTATCTTTCTTCTGTAAAAAATTGCAAAAACTCATAACTCCGCTGACCATCTTGTTCTCAGAGCGCGGAAACGCGGTCTCGCAACTCCACTTCTCAAATCTCTACACTGGCTGCCCATACAAGCTCGTATTGATTACAAGCTCTCAGCACTTGTGCACCTCTTTTTCTCTGACTCTTCTCGATCTTTCATAGCTCCTCTCTTCTCTGTTTACACACCAGCCAGACTACTTCTTCCGACAGCAGGCTCCTCAGGATTCCACGTGTACGCACGAGGACGAAAGATCATTTCCATTCAGTGCTGTTACCAAGTGGAACTCTCTCCCAACAACGATATCTTCTTTTAAAAATATATATGTAAACTTAATCTTTAAGAAGTACTTTGATTCATCATTCCAATATTATCATAATCTCATCATTGGAAGGTCCGTGTGTTCATAGACCGTCGTTTAGTTGCGTGTTTCGGAATGCACGTCACTGCGGTTTTGTTATTGTTGCTGCTAGTTTGTGATGAATGAGCTTGTAATATTGTTTATGCATTGTTCTGCACCTTCGTCACGATTGGATGGCGCGGAGACCCGTTTGGTTTTATCTTATTGCTCCTGTATCTTTTTAACCTTTTGCGACGTTTATACACATGTGTAAGCTAAATATGTCCTTAAGTCTATTTTTGCTGTAAGTGTTGGTCCTATGTTTTAACTGTGTATGTCTTTTTAACCTGTGTACTTGGAATAGTCTGCTCTAGAGTTCCTCTGTGTGTGTGGGTGTGGAGGGGTGGGGTAAGGGGGTATGTGTGTGTGTGTGTGTGCCTGCGTGCGTGAGTGTGATGAGTGTGTGTGTTTGTGTGTCTGTATGTGTGTGTGTGAGTGTGTGACGCGCGGTGGACTCATGTGCAAAAATAGACGAGTATGACGTGGGGTTTTATTGTTGCTGGGCTCTGCACAATGGAATGCTATTACCCACTGTCTTCATTCTATGGGAATCGCTAGTTATTTTCCGGTGACTTAACTTAATACATTTATTTGTTTAGCTCGGCCTGTGTTTAGGCTGGGGTACAGAGATAGATAGAAAAATGGTAAAAGATCACTGTCACACTAGCTTTCACACGGCTATGAAACAGATATATATGTAGTCCAGCCACTTGATAACAGTAAAAATCACACATTTATTTCTTCTACTCTATACACGATCTTCGAAGTACGAAACTAACTTAAAAGTTCAGATGTCAATGCGAATGGTTCGCTCGCTGATAGGTCTAGACAGCTACTTTCTCATCATAGGGCACTGGATACTTTCTGCCCTAATGGTCCGAGTTCTTGAAGAGTGGACTACTGTGGTCCTTTTGATACCAGTTTTAGTGCACTGTTTTGGGGCACTTAACTGAGTGGTTGAAGCGCTGCGTTGTGGTGGATTCTGTGACAAGCTGTGTTGTCGTGGAGTCTTCTCACTGTGGTTAGACTGGTGGGCTATCTTCGCGCAATGCTGGAGATGCCTCGGCAGGCAACTTTCAGCGACGACTTGTTTTTATTGTTCGCCGAGTTGGGCTCACGATATAACGCATGATCGTCTGTAACATATGAGACGAAATTCTGCACAACCCTGAATATAATAGATGTGTGCAGAGTGTCTCACTGAAGGCCGAAGTAACCCTCAGTGATTAGCTCCACATCTCTATATATAAGCGACGAACATTCTGCTGAGTCCGTGGTCCACTGGAATCTCCACTCTAATTTCCTATACATATATAAATATAAACCATGGCTAACTACACACATACAGAAAGAAGTAATATTATAAACATTCGCTGGTACAGCCACTGGTCTGCAAGCATACATATAGGTTAAATAACAGTGGTTTTGGCAGGTATACAACATGGCGTCAGGCGGTCGTGCTCGCCGCGTGGTCGGATTCTCCACGTGGTCGGACTAATAATTCACTTCTAAGCATAGCAAATTTCACACACATAGTTCAACAATAATATAAATACATCATGATGAAACAGAAGTATGTTCATTTACCTTTTTGACAATGTCAGGCTGTGGCTAACTTGATTGAATTCGAATATTCAACAAGCTCTGATTCCCTGGTCTATCAGTGGAGAGATTTCTGCTAGCACATAGCTGTGTACTCTAGGCAGTTTGAAGGTAGACTGACTCCCTTATCTCTCTGCTTGAATCAGCCAGAACTGGTTCTACCTACTCTAGCTGTGTTCTCATTGGCTGAAAAAATCTGAGTGGCTGTAAAATCGAAGCTCTATAACGTCAGCGGGATGATGTCACTAACTGTGCGCGTGCGGGCGTCAAGCTATAACTGTGTTACTCATGATCACTTCTGTCGTCTGCTATAGACTAAACGTAACCTTCTAAGCCTACACTGACTAAACAAGCAAAAGCTCAAATTGTGCGGGGTAAACTGGTCCTCTTGTTACAACGAGATACCACGATATCCTATCCTATCCTATCCTATCCTATCCCGCAACTCGAAAGTCATTGGGACACCACAGATGACCGTTTCAACCAGCGTATTCCATCTTTTTCTGTCCTCAACAATCCTCATGGCTTTGCTCAGTGTCAAGCCAGGCCATTCTCGACTGTTGACGTTGTCCTCCCACCTCTTTTTCTTTCTTCCTCTACTTTTGCCTCCTTGCACCGTGCCTTGCAGGAAAGTCTTTACAAGACCTGATGCTCAGATGACGTGGCCATACCATTGGAGTTTCCATTTCTTCAACACTGTGAGCATGTCATCGTGTTGTCCAACGGCTTGTGTGATGATCTGTCGGACTTTGTCGTTGGTGATATGCTGGATATAGGAAATGCCCAGAAGTCTTCTGTAGCACCTTATTTCCATGCTTTGTATTCTTCGTTGTAGATCTGCTGTGAGGGTCCATGTTTTGCATGCGTATAGGAAAATGGAGGTGACAAGGGAGCGAAGGAGCCTTACCTTGGAGTGTAGACTGATGGTCCTGTCTTTCCAAATTGTCTGATACAATGGCTCCTAAATATTTGGATCTGTGCACCGTGTCGAGGAATTGGCCTTGGGTTTTGATGTCCGTGTTGATGCGAATTAAATAGTCAGTTAATTAATTAATTATTATTACAATATAGAGACAAACAACAAACAGAGACAAACAACAAACAGAGACAAACAACAAACAGAGACAAACAACAAACGGCATCCATACTTCGCTTCAAATAAATAATTTAAAGACTACAACAGAAACGCGTTATATCCCTTTAGCTACTGCAACAAAGGCTCGGTAATTGCATTTTGGTGGTAGCTGATTTTAATTATTAATGCGTGACATCAGCAACTGACATACAATAACAAACTTACCATTATGAGCAAGGATACCCAAAAACTGAATGAATGAATGAATGAACATTTATGAAGCGCATAAACATTTCTGCACAAAAAGCATTACCTTAGCGCTGGTGGAACAATGTTTCAACCCAAAATTAAAACAATGTGAGCTGAAATTACATGTCACGCATACGATATCTCTCTCTCCCCCCCTCTCTCTCTCTCTCTCTCTCTCACACACACACACACACACGCACAAACACACGTACATATACACACGCACGGACGCATACACAACCTCTTTTTCTCAACGTGTTCAACAATCCAGTTAACAAATAAATCTATATATACCATTCTGGAGAGTGAGGAGGGGGGGGGGGGAAGGTGGAATACAATGATAATAACAATTAAGTGTATCCTCCCAAGACTAGAGAAGTCAACACCAATTTAAAAAAAAAAAAAAGAATTAGTGCCACAATAATGAAACGTTCAGCGACGAAATCATATTTGTGCATAAAAAGGACAATATTATCCAAAATAAACCCAAACCGTAACCGTACAATACAAAAAAATTGGGTATGATTGTGAATGCCACAGATCAGCTGCACTCGCTCCACCGCAACCGGAAAAACGAGCGGGGGGGGGGGGGGGGAGGGGGGAAGAGGGGGGGGGAGGACTGGTATTGGGGAGGGCAGAGAAGGGCGGGCGAGATGGGGCGGTAAGGGGGGCGATAGGGCGTAATACAACAGTAGCCTAATAACAAGGATGGCAGACCTCTAAAGGAGGACGAAGCAAGCCAGAATAAACACAAAAAAATAAAAAAGCGTGCAGTAAAAAGTGCAAGTCGATGTGGCTTCAAATGGAATGCCATCATGCAGTGAACCGAATGAGGAACAGATAAAATTAGAATAGACTTATCCCGCACATAATTTTCATATCATGTACATTTATCTTTAAACTTTGATTTTTTTAATAGTACATGTAAGACGCTTAGTCAATGTTTTCAAGCGCATAGGCCTACCCCAAAGAACCCACGGCTTTTAGAGTCGACGCCGGATTTGATGTAGATAGGCTATTTAAAATCTCACACCGGGATGTATATAGAACATCATTGCAGTGAAGCAGGATAATACGGTACACATCCGCGAATGTGGACCTCGTACATTGAATAACCAGGGTAATATCCGGGAATGCGGATTTTGTGAATAATGATGGTAAAGTACATTCTATTCATAGCACAACGTAGCACGGACTACAAAGGATCACTGTTCTCAAATAAAGACAAATAAAGCATCCGATTTTCAGAGTCGAGTTCGAATCTCAAACAGGGTATGAGGCTTCTGATACTAAGATGAGAGTATAAACTGAAGTCTTATCTGTGCACGCACGCATTCCATCGAATGGACTTTAAAGATCCCGACGCTCATGTCTGGGTGAGTGCAGGCTACACAAACACCGTAGCTCAAGTGTTAGAGCGTTCGCCTGGCACACCGATGAACCAAGTTCGAACCCCGTGATGGGTGAAATAAAAACTGGCCATTTTTCACTGTCCATTTTAGCAGTATGATTGCTATTGTATTTCAGTCTTGATTTAGGTCATCATTCCTTGTTCCCTGGGATGGTTATCCTTTTCAGCCATATCGCCAATGGCGGGTATAGACGTTAAACCTCAATGTTCAAGCTAAAATTGATAAAGGCCTATCAGTTTCAAGGTTATTTAAATGCAAGTGAACCAGGAAAAGCCAGCTACCTTTTCCCTCCCCTCACTTATAACATACAGTTAAGAATATATGCACTTCAATGTTATTTATGACTGTGTCAGATGGAGAAGTTAAAGAAAGCCAGAACGCAGCAGAAACGTATTCTCTCCTTTAAGCCACACACCCCGATGGAGTGCCGGAGATTTCTGTTAAAATAGTTTCCCCGCTTTGTGGAAATGTAGTGCTTTAAATTCTCACTGTTTCTGTTATTCTTCTTTGTTCTTTCTCGTTCCTAATCTGTTCTATCAATCTACTATCTTCTTCGCTAGACTAGTCACCTACCTTTTTTCTTGAAAACTCTCCAAAATCTCCTCATTTGTGTATGGGGTCTGTTGAGTCAGCTTCGGGATATTGGACGCTTTCTGCCAAATGATCACTATGGGTTTCTATGGTATTATTATTTAATAATTTAGGTATTTTGTATGTATGTTTTGTAAATGTTTTATAATTATGTTTATATTCTATTTTGTTTTTGTAAACGGGGGTCACTGTAGATTGTTCAAACCTATAAAGGGAAAAGTGAAAGCCACAGTTGAAAACCTGTCTTTCCTTTATAGGCAAGACAGATTCACTGCGGCAACAGTACCCCCGTTGGAGTGCCGGGGGTTTTCAGTATAAATAGTATCCCCAATTTATGGAAATTTAGTGCTTTAAATTCCCACTGTTGCTGTCTTCCTCATTTACTCTTTCCTATTCCTGCTCTGTCCTTCACTCTGCTATACTATCTTCTTCTTCGCTAGATCAATGACCTACCTTTTTTCTTGAAAACTCTTCCTGGACAAGACTCCTTGTTTGTGTATGAGGTCTGTTGGGTCAGCTTGGGAGTGTTGGACGCTTTCTGCCGGGTGGTCACTAGGGCTTCCTATGATTGTACTATTTAGCACTATAGGCATTTTATATGTTGATGATTTATAATGATGTTTGTATTCTATTTTGTTTTTGTAACCGGGGGTTCGCGTAGTTGAGGTCAACCCTCATCCGTCCCTCGCGTGGGATGTCTTTATTGTAAAGTGACTGGCCGGTGGAGGGCATTCAATTTTCCCACTGGGGTTGTTTCAACAGATCTTTTATGCGGATCGGGGGTTGTCCGGTCCTGATTTGGCTCGGAAGAGTCCGCTGGACCTAAAGCAGCAATAAATCAATCAATCAATCATTGTAAACGGGGGTTCGATAAATTATAGTACAGCCTCAGTGTCCCCTGCACAAGTGCAAAGTGACCGGCCGGTGGAGTGCCTTCAGTGTTAGGGTTGCCTCAGCAGATCTTTTATACGGATCGGGGGGTGAGTCCTCTTTCAACCATGTTGTGGTCCTGATTTGTATCTTTGCAGTCCGCTGGACCCTAAAAAACAATGACTAGCTCCTTTTAGCTACAGCACAGGCTCTGAAAATGAAATGCATTTTGTTTTAGCCGAATTTTATTATCCACTCATAATGCGTGACTTCAGGGACTGGCATAAAATAGCAAACATAACATAATTTGCAAGGATAGCAGAAAACGCTCCCGCACTTTAATTGTACTATTGACTGACTCAGCTTTTAAGTCGACTCTTAAACGATTATTTCTGTACCAATGAACAAAGTTTTCGATAAGATGAAGAAGTAGGGGCCAATATGTGTGGATCGAATAGATGTGGTAGGACCGGGTCTGGATTGGAAATCTTGCACACAAATTCAACACAATAGGGTGTGGGGGGGGGAAGTGGTGAGGGGGTATTTACAGAGAAAATAGTGTTGGACTGAAGGTCGCATGTTATTGTTATTTAATTTCCAGGTATTGCCAACTGTTTAGGTGGAACAAGCTTTGCGATAATGCTAATAAATGCTGCTGTGGCTGTGTTTTCTTGAAATTGCCCTTTTCATCTGACACAGCTTTGGAAACGGACTGATCCGTTACCTTGGAAACTGGATCAAGCTGAAGTAGAATGCTGTGGTCGTTGTTGTGATTTATTTTATCAGTCCTGACTGTGTGGGTATGTGTGGGTGTGTGTGTATGTGTGTGTGTGCGCGTCCATGTGTGTGAATATATGTATATGTGAGTGTTAATGCGCGTATGTGTATGTCTATGTACGTGTGTGCGTGTGTGTGTTGTGTATGTGTATGCGTGCACCATGTGTTAATGCATGCAGAAAATGAGAAAAGGAGCGGTATGGGAAAAAAGGAGAGGTGTGAGAGAGAGAGAGAGAGGGAGAGAGAGAAAAAATAATCTCAGCTGCAAGTACGAGAGACAACATCGTCATAGGAACCTTGAATGTCAGGACCCTAACTGCAGAGGGAAAATTAGAAGAACTGGCCCACGAGCTGGCCCACTATCGATGGAACGTCTTAGGTATCACTGCGCTGGAACGGCCTAGGTGAAACAACGACCGACAAAGGCCACAAGCTTTATTTCAGAGGTAAAGATGACAGGCACGAACACAGCGTTGGATTCTTGGTCCACAAAGACATTCTAGCCACTGTCATGGGTTGCTGCACAGTCTCCAGTAGACTCATTACCATCCGTCCTAGAGCAGCCCCTTTCAACATCACCATCATCCAGGTCTACGCTCCAACATCAGACTATGACGACAGCGAAGTCGATGATTTCTATGAACATCTACAGGCTGTCCTTCACCAAGTGCCGAAGAAGGACATAGTCATTATGCAAGGCGACTGGAAGGTCAAGGTTGGTCAAGATGCGCACCACAACTGGATAGACACATGTGGACCCCCCTGCAACAACGAGACAAATGACAGGAGTCTGAGACTCTTGGAATTTGCCAGATACAACAATCTGATACTGGCAAACACGCTTGGTCTCCATAAAAAAAAATCCAGACTATGGACATGGCACAGTCCCAGCGGGGAGCATCACAACCAGGATGACTACATCATGGTCAAGACACGCTTCATGTCAAGCATCAACATTGGCAGGAAAGGCACTTTTTCAGCAGCAGACATCGGAAGTGACCACGATCTCGCGATGATGTCCTTCCGGCTCCACTTGAAGAGAGTAAACACAGCAAAGTGCACCAGACTAAAGTTCGACCTAGACAAACTGAAAAGACCCGGAAATGACAGAAATATTCCAAGCCACAACTGGAGGGAAGTGCACTACTGCTCTTTTTGGTGAAGTAGATGTCAACACCATGATCAACACCTTCACCTCAGATGTGACAGATGCCACCACTGAGATCATTGACAAGCACCGCCCAAAGAAGAAACCGTGGATCACACCTGAACTTTTGGACCTGTGTGATAAACGAAGAGAGATGAAAAAGAAAAAAACACCTCACAGGGAGCTGATGCCTACCGAAAAATCAACAATGAAATCCGAAAAGGAATGCGCACAGCAAAGGAAAACTGGATAGAAGACCAATGCCAGGAAATAGAGAACAGTCTGAACAAGAACAACAGCAAGAAGGCATACCAGACTGTGAAGCAGCTGACAAGTGTTAAACAGCCCAAGTTCTGCAATATCCAAAGCAAGTCTGGCATATGCCTTACAGAAGAACAAGAAGTCTTGGATAGATGGACAGAGTACTGCTCTGACCTTTACTACCACAAACCAAACGGAGACCTATCAGTTCTAACATGTCCCCAGAACAGAGAAGAGGAAGAAACCCTCCCAATTCTCCGAGAAGTTGAGGCAGCAGTGCAATCACGAAAGTAGGGGAAGTCAGCGGGAGTGGACAACATACCCGCGGAATTGCTGCAAGCCGGAGGGGAAGCGATTATTGACGCCCTCACCACACAGACTCAACCAAAGCTTTTTAGTTTTGAGGTTAGGTCAGCCAGGCTAGCTATAAATAGCTTCGCCGATGTTACCTTTCCTTTTCTTTCACTGGAAGGGAGGGTGCAGGCAAGCTATAAATAGCCCGCAGCCAGCAAAATGTGGAGGCACTAAACAGTGCTGCTCAAATAGGCATTGAGCTTGTGTGTCACCATTATCTGTAACAAGATCTGGCGAAGTGGGGAGTGGCTTACACCATGGACCCAGTCGCTTGTCATTACTCTTGCCAAAAAGAGTAACCTTCAGGAGTGTTAAAATTACCGCACCATCAGCATCATCAGCCATCCCAGCAAGGTCCTCCTGAAAATAATACTCAACAGGGTGAAACCCCAAGCTGAACAAATCATAGCTGAAGAACAAGCAGGATTCAGGGCAGGGCTAAGTATCACTGAACAGATTTTTTTCCAACCTCAGAATAATCTGTGAGAAATACCTACAGCACCAACAACATCTATATTATGTGTTTGTAGACATCAATAAAGCGTTTGACCGAGTTTGGCATGCCGCTATGTGGGCAACCATGAGAGTGTAAAACATCAGCCCTAAAATTATTGAAGTCATCAAAAGCCTATATGACAAGGCTACCAATGTAGTCCTCCACAATAGCGCCATCGGAAACTGGTTCAGAACAACAATCGGTGTGCGTCAAGGGTGTCTACTCTCTCCAACACTCTTTAACATCTTCCTGGAGCGCATCATGTCAGATGCCCTTGCAGATCACGAGGGCACAGTCAGCACAGGGGGTTTGGCAATCTTCAACCCCCGTTTTGCGGAGGACATTGATGGATTGGCTGGAGAGGAACAAGAACTTGAACAGCTTGTGTAGAGGCTTGACACCGCCTGCAGAACCTATGGAGTGGAAATAAGTGCAGAGAAGACCCGCTACACCAATGGCAACAACATGGACATCAAAGTCCAAGGCCAATCCCCCAACACAGTGCATAGCTTCAAATATTTAGAAGCCGTTTTATCAGACAATCGGTCCCGACAGGATGTCCTCCCCAGGATCGCACAAACAACTGCTGCCCTGACAAGGTTGAAGCCCATTTGGAAAGACAGGACCATCAGTCTACATTCCCAGGTAAGGCTGCTGCGCTCCCTTGTCATCTCCATCTTCCTATACGCTTGCGAAACATGGACCATCACAGCAGATCTACAACGAAGAATACAAAGCATGGAGATGATGTGCTACAGAAGACTTCTGGTCATTTCCTATACCCAGTACATCACCAACAACGAAATCCGAAAGACCATCATACAAGCCATTGGACAACATGATGACAGGCTCACAGTGGTGAAGAAATGGAAACTCCGATGGTATGGCCACGTCACCAGAGCATCAGGCCTTGCAAAAAGATGTAGTACCCTGGTTAAACGATCATCTGTGGTACCCCAACGACCTTTGAGTTACGGGATAGGATAGGATAGGATAGGATAGGATATACATTTTATTTATTGTTTAACTTATATATTTGTTGTACAGTTATGGACTCACGCCAAAGGAAATTTTTCACGTTTATGTATGCAATGCCAAAGTTGGACACCTATTAAGACGCACTGTATTGTATTGTATTGTATTGTATTGTATTGTATTGTATTGTATGGTATTGTGCTGTAGTGTAGTTTATGGTAGTGGATTGTACTGGATTGGGATTAGATTAGTTTGGATTGTGTTGTATTACATTCATGATAAAATATTTGAGTATTGAAACCTTGTCATGTAATCAATGCTTAAACCAGACACATTGATCTTCACGAAGTGCAGCTTGGTAACATGGATTTTCAGTGCACAGGGTTTGCTCTAAGTACGTTTAACGGAAATAATTAAGATAACACGACAAAACGAATATTTTATTTTAGCCAACTCCCGGTATTCAATATCGATAACGACAAAAAAAAAATAAAAAAAATATTGCTGAGGCATACTCCATACTTTACAACCGCGTCGGAAGATGTTTGGGGATGAGGTAAGGTAGGGGACAAGATATTTCTAAGCTGGAGGAGGAGGTTGAGGAGGGGGAAGGGGGGAAGGGAGTGAGCAGTGAGAGGGGAAATTATTAATATAATATTTTGGTAAAGGTTATTCGCACAAATTCTGCTGACAGTATCGTAGTATGTTTTAGAATGTGTGTGTTATGTGTGTGCGCGAGTGTGTGTGTGTGTGCGTGTGTGTGTGGGTGGGGTGGGGTGGGAAACACGCGCGTGGGTGTGTGCGTGGGTGGCTAATTTTCTAAAAACTTCAGACAACACACGGTTTTTGCGTACTTACCAAAACTATCAAATAAATTCTCGGATTCTTTTTTGAAAAGATTAATTATATTTATCGCAGAGCTGCAAAATTAATTATCCCAATACTTCCATCACAACTTATTCCCCCCCCCCCCAAAAAAAAAAAAAAAAAAAAAGCTTAACAAACATCTAAATTAATAAAGTTGTCTTATTGTACAAAATACTTAACAATAGAACTTCTGCTTATTTTAAATTTTTTTTTTTTTTTGGGGGGGGGAGGGGGGGGGGCAAATCATCATCTTGTTCTTCATCTTTCAGACATAATTTAACATTTCCACAACCACACTTAGACATATTTAAAACATCTATCTCATATTCTGCTCTAAGCGTGCGGAATTCTCTACCACAAGAGGTCAAGGCTAGTAAATCATTAACATCGTTTAAAACTAGACTCCACAAATTTCTATTATCCCTTTGCTCCTAATATTTAAGATGATTGTATACCTTTTGTTCTTCTGCGACAATTTAGTTTTTGATAATGTGTGAATGTGCGTGTGCGCGCGCGTTTGTGTGTGTTTGCGGGGGAGATAGGTTAGAGTATGAAGGGGAGGAGGAGACGGGGGAAAGTATGTTTATTTTTATGTGCATTAATAGTCTTTGTTATTTTTTACCATTATTAAAATATACGTTAGTTGCACATTTATTTTAAGTTAATTATTTTGTTTGTTCTGAATGCTTTGCTGAGGACTAACTGTAAGACAGCTCTCTCTCTCTCTCTCTCTCTCTCTCTCTCTCTCTCTCTCTCTCTCTCTCTCTCTCTCTCTCTCTCTCCGTCATCGTACGAAAAGTTAGCGTGGGTGGGTAGCGGGAAGGGGAGGGGGCAAATGATACGCATGCCCCTACCCACCCTACCCTAGGTGCTGGCGGGACAACTGCCCCACCTGTCCCCCTGGTTCCGAAGCCACTGCTGTATTATATGCCTTAACAGAGCTCTGGCACTTTAATCTCTGGTTGAGAGTAATGAATTGCCCGTTTGAAAACTGATAGGCATTTTCCCAACGCTTCTTGTCGTCGTCGTCGCTGTCCCTCTTCTTCTTCTTGTCGCCGTCATCGTCAAGTCATCTTCGTCATCTTTGTTGTTGGTGGTGGTGGTTGGGGTAGAAAGGGAGTGATGCTGGTGGTGTTGGTTCTGGGAGTAATTTCATTGTCGTCGTGGTTGTTTGAGGTGGTGGTGGTTCGTATGGATAGTGGTGGTATTGATGGTGGTGTTGTTGGTGTCGTTAGTGTTAGTATCGTCATCGACATCGTTATCATCATCGTTATCATCCCTTTGTCGTCCGAACTATCAATTAAACCTTATTTCCATTGTTATTAATAATGAAGATAACACTGTGGACTTAATATAAGGTGGTTTGACAAGAGATTAATGGTCCTGTTACGGCAGCAAGTTACGCCCCCCCGCCCCCCACTATTTTTGCTATGATACCAAGTGATTTATTTACTGATAATTACTTTTTACTAACAGTCTTCCTAGAAAACACAATCTGTAACTAATATAGAAGAGATTTGATGATAATGATGAGCATCCCCTCACCTAACCCACCCACCCACCCCCCTTAAACACATTACCTATCCACTAACCCATACCTAAAAAAAAAACACCAAAAAACCCCCCAAACAAACAAAAAAAAAAAAACCCAACAGTTGTAATAGATAACTGAACATTGCATGTGTCAATATGATACAGACTAGACCAGAAAAATTGTGTGAATGCTCAATATGGCTAGTGTGTGGATAAAGTATGTGCTATCACTTCATTCAGGTTCATTTAATGATACAACACCAAAATATACAACGTGCTTTCATGGAATAATTCCACGAGTCCTGAACAGCGGGCTGTAACCACACCAACATGCTCCTGAAATCCGATAGCGGGCCAATCATGGCAGCAATATAATGTGATTTGTCCAGTCCACAATTCTTATGAGCAAACAGAAACTCCTTAGCAATGGAAATGAGCCCTGTTAAAGTAGCTCGCGATCTGTTATCGAAGACGGAAATCTCAGCATTCTAGAGTGCTTTGAATCACGCCGATAATCGGAGACTGCTGAGGCACATATCTGAATCAAGCCTAAGACTGTTGGATCTCTGACACTGTGTATATTTTTGCAACAGTCGACTTCATTCTGTTATGCTTATTAATTCATTAAGGCTTCATTCTGATTTTCGGAGTTCGAAGCTTTCTTTTTCTTCTCAGTACTTTATAAACTTGTGTGCAGGATGCAGTCGACTTGTGTGGCCTAATCGTTAGTATTAGTGTTTTTTTTTAATTAGGCGACTGTGACTTTCGGCGAAACACGGACAGTATTCTATGAATCATTGCTGATTTCAGGGATGTTATGTAGTGTAGTCATACCTTATTAGAGAACTGTAGATCGACCGGCGAAACTTGGTTCGTAGTGATCCCTTTCGTTTCCGGTTATGCAATCGGGAAATCCTTACGAACTTTTCTTCGTGAAGTGGCAGCGCTTCGGGCGACGTGGGTTCGAATCCTGACTTCAGCAAACTATTTTGTGATTGCTGGATAGTAGTGGCCAGCGCTTTGAGAAGCTCTCTGAGCTTATAATTGCGCTATATAAGAGTAATCTCTTCTTCTTCTTCTTGGAGGGGCCGGGTAGCTCAGTTGGTAAGAGCGTCTTGCTAGTAACCGAAAGGTCGCTAGTTCGAATCCCGGATTGGTCAACGTGTGATCATATTATTTTCCCCTTTATCAACAACTGGCCCGCTGGTGTCAGTATAAATCGCTCCAGTAGTCACCTATATGCGAAAGTGTCGTGTGACTATAATCTACAAAACAAACAACAACAAGCATCTTCTTCTTGCCGGGGCCGGGTAGCTCAGTTGGTAAGAGCGTCTTGCTAGTAACCGAAAGGTCGCTGGTTCGAATCCCGGATTGGTCAACGTGTGATCATATTATTTTCCCCTTTACCAACAAGTGGCCCGCTGGGGTCAGTATAAATCGGTCCAGTAGTCACCTATATGCGATCCTCGCCGCCTTACACCTTGGCTGACTACTTCTACTCCTCGCCACATTTCTGGACCTTTTCAACTTGATGTCGCCTAGAGCGCTCCGCTTCTACAAACTTCTTAATTTATATTTACGGCTGCTCGTCGGTCAATTTCTACGATGAACATTATAAACATTTAAATCTTCTTATTGACGTCTCCTATATGCGATAGTGTCCGGAGACATAAATCTACCCAACAAACAACAAACATATATGCGAAAGTGTCGTGTGACTATAATCTACAAACAACAACATCTTCTTCTTTAGTTGCAGACGAAATTTTGTTCGTCTTATCCAGGGGAGGTAAATGCCATCGTAACTTGCGGAGTTTGTTTTCATCGAAAACGCACGAGTCTCTAGATTTGATTAATCACGGGCACTTTTCCCAACGAAAGTTTTAGCTGAAGTTTAGGACAGAGCTTTGGTTATTTTTTTTCCTTCTCCTTTAAAAAAAAAAACCCAACACACACACACAAATTAGAGAGGTTCTATATACCCAACTTTTGTTCATTGCCTACGCTAGCCTAACGAACCTAGATTCGAAGATATATGAAGAAGCTAAACCAAGGGCTGTTCGTGTTTATTCATAATTAGTTAGTTATTCATTGTTTATAGGGTGTGCACAATCATAAGAATACACCAGAAAAGTGATTTTACATCTTTATTTGACAATATCCAGATATAGACCCCTATACAATATTAGTTACATATTTCCGACGGAAAGAAGGTATTTATATTGTCTGCAATGTGGGTGTTCATGTATATTATGGCATTCGTTGTGTTAATAGAATGTAAAAAACTGAAAAAAAGAAAAAAAGCCAAATGATTTTGGAGCTGTTACAATGATGAGGGGGCTATATCTGGATATTGCCCTTTATTTTACATCTGAAAGCAAAAGCAGACAAAAAGTGAAACAGCACCCTTTTTTCGGAGCAAAGCACACCTATTTTAATGAATCAACAACAACAACAACAAATGTTGAGAGAATACAGTCAAAGCATTTATTCAAGCTTACGTTCATAGCAACTGACCCGATATATGCAAAAAATACCAGTGAATCACGTTTCGTCAAAATGATTAAAATTCCGCATTTTCACTCAACGAAGTTTTCTGCGTAATACAAATCGAGGAGATTGTGACCTTCCGGAAGCGCAAAAGTTATGACGTAGACGTTTCCTAAGAAAAAGAACTTCGAACCAAGTTTCTTTGCTTCCTGAAGTTCTCTTATCTTATTCTCTTATTTCTCAAAATATCTGCTGTATTATTAAACGCAGAAAATAGTGGGAAACCCAACTCGTTCGTGATTCTATCCTACTATTTTGGATTTATTACATTTACGTTGAAACCAATGAATGAACATATTTTCTCATTAATGATGATAAATTAGTAGACTCAAATACATAACTAAGCAGGCCTATACAAGACAACCGTAAAAACCCGATGGAAGCAACATCATAAAATATTTTTTTTTAGTCTAAGCCTAGTAAGAAACTGAGAAAACCGAGGTAGCAAAACGTGTATGATTACATTTTCAACTATTAAAAAAAGAAGGTACAAATGTTTTATTATTATACTTAGAAAACAAACAGAAGACGGAAACTGTCATATCTACCGGATGCAGTTAATAAAATGTATTAAAGAGAAACCCAATATTCGGTGAATACATTAGATGCTTTTTCCCTCAAAGAATACACATGACTGATTTAAAAAAAAAACAAAAAAACATCTGTTTTCTGATTTATGGTGATAACTTTAGTAACACTTCAATGTACACATAGGGCTGAGGCAAAAATGGCAACAGATGAGTAACAACGCAATATTAATAATTTAACATATTTTAAGAGATGATAAGTAGACTATGACGACAGCAAAGTTGAGGATTTCTATGAACATCTGCAACATTGGCAGGACACGTAGTCTACTTTTCTTGGAACAGACATCGGAAGTGATCACAATCTCGTGATGATGTCTTTTCGGCTCCACTTGAAGAGAGTAAACACAGCAAAGTGCACCAGACTGAAGTTTGACCTAGACAAACTGCAGGACCCGTAGGTGGCAGAAATATTCCAGGCCACAATTAGAGGGACATTTGCACCAATGTTTATTTTGGAAGCTGGTGAAGTAGATGTCAACACCACGGCCACCACCTTCAACTCAGCTGTGACCGATGCTCAATGTGTTGTCTAATGGCTTGTGTGATGGTCTGTCAGACTTCGTCGTTGGTGATGTGTTGGATATAGGAAATGTCCAGAAGTCTTCTGTAGCACCTCTCTTCATGCTTTGTATTCTTCGTTGTGGATTTGCTGTGAGGGTCCAAGTTTTGCAAGTGTATATTAAGATGCGTCACCAGATCATCAGGCCTTGCAAAGACTATTCTGCAAGGCACAGTGCAAGGAGGTAGAAGAAGAGGGAGACCGAAAAAGAGGTGGGAGGACAACATTCGAGAATGGACTGGTTTGACACTGAGCGAAGCCATCAGGGCTGCTGAGGACAGAGAAAGATGGAGTATGCTGGTTAAACGATCATCTGTGGTGCCCCTACGACCTTCGGGTTACGGGACAGGATAGGATAGGATAGGATATTAAGATGGAGATGACAAGGGAGCGCAGCATTCTTATCTTGGAGTGTAGACTGGTGGTCCTGTCTTTCCCAAATGGGCTTAAACCTTGTCAGGGCAGCAGTTATTTGTGCGATCCTGGAGAGGACTTTCTGTCAGGACCCATTGTCTGATACAATGGCTCCTAAATATTTAAAGCTATGCACCGTTTTGAGGGATTGGCCTTGGACTTTGATGTCCTTGTTGATGCCTTTAGTGTTGTTGGTAATAATGTTGGTCTTCTCTGCACTTATTTCCATTCCATAGGCTCTGGAGTTGGTGTCAAGCCTCTGTACCAGCTGTACAAGTTCTTGTTCCTCTCCAGCCAATCCATCAATGTCCTCCGCAAAAAGGAGGTTGGAGATTGCTAAACCCCCTATGCTGACTGTGCCTTCGTAATCTGCAAGGGCATCTGACATGATGCGCTCTAGGAAGATGTTGAAGAGTGTTGGAGAGAGTAGGCATCCTTGACACACGCCGATAGTTGTTATGAACCAGTTCCCGATGTCACTGTTGTGGAGAACCGCACTGGTAGCCTTGTCATACAGGTTTTTGATGACTTCAGTAATGTTAGGGCTGATGTTGTACAGTCTTTTGGGTTGCCAACAGAGTTGCATGCTAGACTCGGTCACACGCTTTGTTGAAGTCTACAAACACATGGTATAGATGTTGTTGGTGCTGTTGGTATTTCTCGCAGGTTATCTTGAGGTTGAAAGTCTGTTCAGTGGTACTTCGCCCTGCCTTGAATCCTGCTTGCTCTTCAGCTATGATTTGTTCATCTTGGAGTTTCAATCTGTTGAGTATTATTTCCAGGAGGACCTTGCTGGGATGGCTGATGAGGCTGATGGTGCGATAATTTTCACATTCCTGAAGGTTACCATTTTTGGTGATAAATTAATAGACTTAAAAAGCATCAATGGTTGACGATAACGATTGAATGTGTTGTTATAGTATTTAAAAACACACACACACACACACACACACACAAACACACGCACACACAAAACAAACAATCAAGCAAACAACAACAACAAACAAACAAACAAAGTGTAAACTTTCATAGATGACCGAATACATGTGTACACCAGAGATTTTAGTATTATTATTACATGAGGATTGCATGTGTTGTGTAATTACAGTATCATAATATACCCCAATCGGGAGTAGACTGGCTTGACACTGAGCGAAGCCATGAGGGCTGCTGAGGACAGAGAAAGATTGAGTACATTAAACGATCATCTGTGGTACCCCTACGACCTTCGAGTTACGGGATAGGATAGGACAAGATAGGAATATACCTTTGTTATTGAGTTATTTTCGTAGTTTCCCCATATGAATGTATAATTATCACAGGACACTGTTCTATCCATACGCTGAGCCAAAATAAAAGACATCGAGACTAAATCTAGTTTTTAAACATGCACAGCTCACTTTAAATTTATTAAAGTGAGTGTGAGGTCATGTTTTCAAGGTTTAACACTAAATCGCAAGCGTAAAAGGGAT